>BSEG01000011.1:23365000-23830000 GCA_036245055.1 Diospyros kaki | reverse complement strand
GGTTGGAGCAGGAACTATATCTTGCCAATAAATTTACAGAAAATGCTATGTCAGGACGAGTATTATTAACAAGATACATTAGCGCACCAATAGCACTAAGATATGGTACTTCAAGACCAAGCAGTTTCTCGTTATCTTCTTGAGGTTGAAATTGATCCTTTTCACATCAAGTGATCTATCAACCATTGGAGTGCTCAATGGATGAGCTTTGTCCATGTAAAATCGTTTAAGGATATTTTCTATATAAGTTAATTGATGAATAAAAATTCCATTTATCAAATGCTCAATTTGCAAACCAAGACAAAATTTTATTTTTCCGAGGTCTTTCATTTCAAATTCTTTCTTTAAGTATTCCATTGCCTCAGATAGTTTATTCAGACTTCTAATAATATTTAAGTCATCAACATACACTGCAATAATAACGAACTCTGATCCTGAATTCTTTATAAAGGCATATGGACAAATAAGATCATTTCTATATCATTCTTTTAATAGATATTCACTCAAACGATTGTACCACATGCGTCCAAATTGCTTTAATCCATACAGGGATCTTTGTAATTTAATTGAATACATTTCTCAAGAACTTGAGTTATATGCTTCAGGCATTTTAAATCCTTCAGGGATTTTCATATAAATATCACTATCAAGTGATCCATAAAAATAAGCTGTAACCACGCCCATTAGACGCATATTAAGCTTTTCATGAACTGCAAAACTGATTAAATATCGAAATGTAATTGCATCCACCACAAGGGAATATGTTTCTTCATAATCAATACTAGGTCTTTGGGAAAACCCTTATGCAACAAGTCGACTTCATTTTTCTCATTTCGTTTTCGCACAAAAACCCATTTGTATCCAACCAGTATTACACCTTCTGGTGTAGACTACAGGTCTAGAAACTTCGCGTTTTGTGAGGGAATTTAATTCTGCCTGAATTGCTTCCTTCCATTTTGGCTAATAATTTCTTTGTCGACATTGTTCGATAGAATTTGGTTCAATATCATCGTTTTCCTTAATAACATCAAGTGCTATGGCATATGCAAAAATGTTATCGATAACTTGTTCTTTTTGGTTCCATCTTTTTCTTATAGAGACATAATTTATTGAGATCTCATCACTTTCATTATTTTCAGGTACCTGAACCTCTTCTGGGGTTTGAACCTCTTCTAGGGTTTTTTCATCAATTATGTCTCGAGTATGTCTCGAGTCTCGTCAAGAGTGCTAAACTTCTTTATTGTGCCATCTTGATCATGTACTCCTTTTCTTTTTTCTAGGATTTTTATCCTTGGAACCGATTGGTTTACCACGTTTCAAACGTGTCTTAAATTCATTAACTACAAGCAGTCCTTCAGGGACATCAACTTTTGCAGGAGTATTTATAATTGGTATAGGCGATTTAGTTATTTATCTTAGGTCAGTAAATGCATCTGGTAATTGATTTGCAATATTTTGAAGATGAACTATTTTTTGAATTTCTAGCTCACATTGATTTGTGCGAGGATCAAAATGAGATAATGATGATGCATTCCATATAATTTCCTTTTTCAACTGTTTTTTATCTCCCCCTAATGTTGGAAAATTTGTCTCATCAAAATGACAGTCAGCAAATCGTGCTGTAAAAACATCACCTGTTATTGGTTTAAGATATTTAATAATCGAGGGAGAATCATATCCCACATATATTCCCAAGCTTCTTTGAGGACCTATCTTAGTGCGTTGTGGTGGAGCAATTGGAACAAATACTGCGCAACCAAATATTTTAAGATGGGAAATATCTGATTCCTGACCAAAAACCAATTGTGAGAGGGAGAACTTATGATATGATGTTGGCCTTATGTGTATGAGTGTTGCTACATGCAGAATTGCATGACCCCAAGTAGAAATTGAGAGTTTTGTTCTCATGAGTAATGGTCTAGCAATTAATTGGAGGTGTTTAATAAACGATTCTGCTAAACCATTTTGTGTATGCACATGAGCAATTAGATGTTCAACAGTTATCCCAATTGACATACAATAATCATTAAAAGTTCGAGATGTAAATTCACCTGCATTATCAAGACGAATTGTCTTGATTGTATAATCTGGAAATTGTGATCACAATCTAATTATTTGAGCAAGTAATCTTGCAAATGCCACATTACGAGTGGATAATAAATAAACATGTGACCATCTAGTGAATGCATCTATCAATATCATAAAATACCTAAATGGTCCACATGGTGGATGAATAGGTCCACATATATCCCCTTGGATCTATTCTAGAAATGTAGGTGATTCATTTCAAACTTTAGATGGTGAAGGTCTAATAATCAATTTTCCTTGAGAATAAGAAACACATGAGAATTCATTAGGCAAAAGAATTTTCTGGTTCTTTAATGGATGTCCATGTGAATTCTCAATAATTTTTCGCATCATTATTGACCCGGGATGGCCTAACCGGTCATGCCAAACAACAAAACTTTCTTTATTAATGAACTTCTGGTTCATTGTAGCATGTACTTCAATTGTACTAATGTTTGTATAATACAAACCAAAAGAAAATGCAGATAGTTTTTCTAATACACATTTTTTACCAGAGACTTTTGATATAATATAGAGATATTCTATGTTATTTTTATTCATAGTCTCAACATGGTATCCATTTTGTCGAATATCTTTGAAACTCAATAAATTTCTTTTTGATTTAGTAGATAATAAATCATCATTAATAGTGAGTTTTGTTCTTCTAGGCAATAAAATACTTGCTCTTTCAGAGCCTTCAATGATTTTTACATTGCCTGATATTGTAGTGACAGTGGCTTTCATTATTTTTAAATTTGTAAAATACTTCTTATTTTTCAATATAGTATGTGTTGTGGCGCTATCTGCTAAGCATACATATTCACAATTGATATTAAGACCAACAAAAGGAAGTGGAAGATCTATGCTTCTTCATTAAAAAAAAATAATAATAATAAGATTCAAGTAAAAGAAAACAAATTACAAAAGAAACACACCAACAAAAATAAACACACCAATGCTAATGCAACATGAAGATAACAAATTTAGAAATGGACATTCTCATCACCAATTAAAAAGTTAATTTTGCCATCAGAAAAATCATCAATATTTTCGTCAAAAAAATCTGCAACATCCAAGTGTGTTGTCCCCAAAGAGTGAAGATAATCACCATCAAAATCGCCTTGAGATGCAAAGTTTGTTTCAACATTTTTCCCTTTCTCCTTCAGTGAGGCTTGATAGAGCTCAACTAAATGTTTAGCAGTATGACATGTACGTGACCAATGACCTTTCATTCCACACCTATAACATACACTGTCAGTATGTTTTGGGGATCTTATTTTGTGAAATTTTCTCGTCTCATGCTTTTTTTCATTAAGTGTAATTTTCTTCAAATTTGAAGTATTATAAAGACCACCATGATATCAAAAATTATTTCAACCTCGACCACGTCCTCTTTTATGCCCACGACCTCATCCTCGATTGTTATACATTGTTGCATTCATTTCAGGGAATGAGGTAGAACCAGTAGGACGTGATTCATGATTTTTCATCAAAAGCTCATTATTTTGTTCAGCCACAAGAAGGCATGTAATCAATTCTGAATATTTTTTAAAACCTTTTTCTCGATATTGCTGCTGCAGGAGCACATTCGAGGTATGAAATGTGGGGAATGTTTTTTCTAACATATCATCTTCAATAATATTTTCTCCACATAATTTTAATTGAGAACTAATTTTAAATATTGTAGAATTGTACTCACTTACAGATTTAAAGTCTTGCAATCGTAAGTGCATCCAATCAAAACGAGCTTTTGGGAGAACTATCGTTTTCTGATGGTCATATATTTCTTTTAAACTTTGCCAAAGAATAAGGGGATCCTTTACCGTGAGATATTCAGATTTTAGTCCCTCATGAAGATGACGCCGAAGGAATATCATAGCCTTAGCACGGTTTTGGATAGATGCATCATTTTTATCTTTAATTGTGTCTCCAAAACCCATAGCATCAAGATGGATTTCAGCATTTAGTATCCATGATAAATAATTTTTTCCAGAAATGTCAAGTGCCATAAACTCCAGTTTTGTAAGATTTGCTATGGAGAATACTATCACAAAAAGTAATAATTAGATAAATGGTAAATTGAATTCATACTGACAATGAAAAGAAAATAATTATAGAATAATGAAATAAAATAATAAGAAAACTAATCAACCATACATTATCATCATTTATAGTATACACAATATGATAAGAGAAAAATAGCCATAGGTGAACTATAAACAAAACATGTATAAAGTATAAAGAAAAATTAGAATACTTACCTTGAATTTGTATGCTAGAATAAACAATTTGATAGAGAATCGTGCTGATAGAGTCTTATAAAACTAAAGAGAATAAGGGCAAGAAAAATAAGAAAAACTCATAAGATGAGAGAATAAAATTTCCTTTTCCTTTTTATCAAAAGTTCTTCTCACAACATAAAATGCCTCTATTTATAAGTTTACAAGAAAAGAAATTTAAAGGTAACATATTACAATTATAATGAAGGAATATTAAAGGAGTAGTCATATGTTACAATTATAATGAAGAGAGTAAAGGGGTAGGAGTTTAGAAGATGAATGGACATCCACTTAATCATGGTATTTATAACATTTTTAAATTTTTTCAATTTTAATTTTCATTGCAAGTATAAAGAATTTCTAATATTTCTACTTGTATGTAAACTTTTCAAATGCATATATTTTCTATAAGAATTGAAGATTAAATGTTGAAAATCAAATAAAATCTTTTTGCTACTAGCATAACAATTTTCTCATTCTTATATTTAAATATTATTTTTTATTCATACAGAACTCATATGTTGCCCGCGTAAGGAATTGAGCTAGCAAGAGGTGTGTGTGGGGGCCCCACCACTCCATAGAGCCCACACCTCATCTCTCAAATAAGTCGTGTTGGACAATTATTATGTTACTCGACGCGAACAACATAACAATTCTATTTATTCATCTATATATATATTTTATATCTGAAATATATTTGAATTAACTTGTATGAAAAATGTTTTAATACATATAAATTTATATTAAAGTGCTGCAATATTTTTATGTTATAAAAAATATTTTTTAAATCAACTTTAATACATAGTATTTTTAATATTATAAGAAAAATATTCAAAATATTTAATTCACCCCATTCACCCCTCCTGAATGATCTTTCACTAAGTTAAATATAATTACTACACTTTAAATAAAGTTTAACGAATCGACTGACTTCTAAATTCATTTGGAGTTTTAAATTCTAACATTTGATATTTTAAAATGGTAACATTTTTGTGAACCGAAAGTCCCAAAGTCGCAAAGTCGTCGCCCCGTCTTTTGGGCTATGGCTCTTGAAAGTCGTCACAGCCAGTGTCACGATTAATTTGGCTGGGCCAGTGTCACCCCGGTAGAGCAGATGCACGAAGCCCCCGAATCTGCAGATCTGTTTTTGTTCTCTCGAGTCTCCATCCCCAAATCACTCCTTTTGTACTGAAGTATTGATCAATCAACATTCAAGATCAAGACCGGCATCAACTATCACCGCCGCCGACTACCATTTACCACGACTCTCCCACTGACGGCAAAATCCCTTTCCTCTCCGGCGCCCGTGACAAGGTAGGTGTCACCGCTTATGGGCTTTGACCATTTTGATTGGAACGGAGCCCTAACGATTGGGCTAGGTTTAAGAAGTTTTGAAAATCTGCTGCCAGGTCCTATTTAAATTAGGGCCGAAGGCTTAGCCGAACTGTGATGGGGAGACGTTTTCTTCTGAGTTTCCTCTTCTCCATCTGCTTCCTCCTGCCTTTATCTGTTTCTCTTCCTCCCATCGGAATCCATCCTTTAGGTTCTTCTCTCTCTCAATTTCTTTCTTCCTGTTTTATGCTTCTGCATGTGTGATTATGGGATTAAGATGGTGCATACTTTCTGGTTGTCAGACGAGAAGTTCTACGCTTCGAAGGTGATCAAATGCAAGGACGGATCGAAATCGTTTAGCAGGGACCGCATCAACGACAATTTCTGCGACTGTCCAGATGGAACCGATGAGCCTGGTATCATTCTGACTTCATTTCGAATGGTAAAGCTTAGAGGTGTTGATGTTTGGTGTGGCAACAAGTATTAATGGAGATGTGCATGACGAAAGGGAGTCTTATTGCTGGACATAAAGAATCAGCTTGCAAAATGAATGCGTTGTTACTCTTTGCTTCCTCTTGATTTGATGGAGTCCCCCTAGGAAAGAAAGAAGGCTTTGATTTTTAATGTCACAGAAATCTTTTAACAAATTAGAGAAATGATCATTATTTTCAGAAGCCTAAATATAGCTTTCTAATTATCTATATCCATGGTTATGCCTTTTGTAAGTCTATTTTATCTTATGCCATCTTGAAAGGTTTCCCACCAAGTTTCTTTTATTTCTCTTTTTCTGTATTTTTTTTCTATTTTATTCACTCTTTTTATAGGTTTGTCTATTAGTCTTCTTTTGACATGTCCAAATCATTTTAATTGTATTTTGCGCATCTTATCTTCAATAAACCCCATTTCAACCTTATTACAAAAAATATCATTTCTAATTTCGTCTCTGTTGGCATAGTGGCACATCCACCATAACATGCTCCTCTCAGTTATATTTTGCATATATTAGTGCTTGAATGTCTAATATTCTGAGTTATATAATAAAGATGGTTTTATAGTCATTTGATAAAGCTTCCTTCTAGGTTTAAAAAGTTTTTTTTTTTTTTTTTTGGGGGGGGGGGGTGTGCTGAGTGGGTTTAAAAGGATTTCTAATAAAATGTTTGGACTCATTCGTCTACTTTAATCATGTTACATTGATTTTGTGAGTAATATTCTCAATGATTTCTTTTTTTTTTTGAACAAGTTAGAGAAAAAAAGATTATTAGAGATTGGATTGTGGAAGGTGAGGATTGTCAGAATAAACAATTAATGTTATTCAAAGCACCAAATTTTTTTAGAAGACTTCATTCAAGGTCTGACTAATTTTTTTTTGAAGAATTGAAGGAAAAAACTTTAAATATGACTGAAGTAAGGTAAAACAATAGTGGTGGAGCAAGGACATGAAAAAAAAATAATAATAAAGATCAAGAAAGCTTGTTACAAGACTTTGCATTAAAGCCATAATTAAAAGAATTTGTATATCCTGTACTATTGCTAAAATGAAGTAAAAAAAAAAGCAGTCAATGGAGTAAGGTAAAATACTTGTGAAATGTTTTACCAACTTGGTAGAGAAGATGAAATATATATATATATATATAAGTTAACTAAAACATTAACAGAAACTAGAAAAAGAACGGTAGAAAAAGAAAAGAAAAGAAAAGAAAAAAGGTGATTTGATCCAAGTGAAAAGAGAAAAAAGGTGACGAGCAAAGAATATTGGCACATGAGCAAGTGATCAAGTAGAGATTGAAATATTATTTTTCTAAGCGATTCAATTAATGCGGAGAAACAAAAATTGCATTTAGGTATCTTGATAATTTTGAAGAAGATAAAAATAACATCTATAAATGTGTTTGGTCCAAGGGAGTGAGCAGGCCATAAGTGAGTGGATTAAATAATAGGGTAAATTATGCTCAGCACCCCTAAGGTTTCACTAAATTTCAGTGTGTACATCTCACATTCTGGATATTGCATCAACCTTCCAATGGTCAAATGCTTGTTGAAAATTTGATGTAATTTTTATAAAACTTCAGGTGATTTTTGAAAAGTAAGCAGTACTCATATATTTATTTCCAAGCCTCAGGTGTGCCAAGTGTAATTTATCTTAAATAATATTCTAGTAAAGTATGGAAGTGCAAGATAGAAGAAGGCATTTTATAATTAACAAAACTATAATGTGTTTTTTAAATCAAAGAGAATGCCTTAAAAGTGAGAAAAAGCACTCTGATACACATTATAAAAATAAATGAGATGTTTAAAGAGAGCTGTACTGTGAAAATTTTGGGAGAGGGTGATGCAGGAGCAGTTTTTTTGTTATTAGTGTTTTTATTTTATTTTATTTGTTTAATTCTGTTTAGTATTTAAGTTATTAGGTTTTAAATATTTATTTATTTATTATGTCTGTAACCTAGTGTAAATGGTCTTTTGAGAGACTTTGTAGCCAGCCATTTTTGTTCTCATTCAACTTTTGAGGTACTCTTAAACCCTAATTTTATTTCTTTGTTCCAGATTTGGCCTTACACCGTTTTTGCACAATTTTTGCTCTAGTTTTTGCTGATTCTTCCTCCCCTACTGCATCAGAGGGTGTTTGAGCCAAGGTTAAGAAGAAAAACAAAGGTTTTTGAATACCAATATGGTTTCGTGCCTGGTAGGTCAATAATAGAAAATCGTTATTTGTTGGGATGTTTAATGGAAAAATCTAGAGAAACAAAAAGATTTGAATGTGGTGTTTATATATTGAAAAAATCTTGTGTCGAAGTCTCAAAAAAGTTTATGTGTTTATACGTCTATCTTGACTTTTCCTTACTTTGCTAAGATTATGATTTTTATAGAAAACGTCTATCTTGACTTTTCCTAACTCTGCTAAGATTAGGATTCTTTCGGATAACATCTATCTCTTATAGATGACGTTTATCTTCCCGGAGAAATTTTCAGATGTCGAAGTTATCTGGTTTGCGAGTTGCGTGGGACCCCCCCAGGCGTACGGGAAAATTTACACCTTTTAGCCCAAAAATTTATTTTGGGCACTTAGGTTTTTTTGGTCTTTGAATGGGATTTTGCATATGACACAACAATTGCTTCTCACTCTTTCATTCACATTTTTTGGAGGAAAGAGTAGACTGTGTCATGGCCTGTCCTTATTTCTGATGCTAGATCATTTTCATACTTTCTAAGTTTTTTGATTTTGGATCATTCTCACATTTTTTTGTGTTTCTAATTCTGGATCATTCTCATGTTTTTTGCATTTTTTTTTATTTTAGATCATTTTCACGCTTTTTGTGTTTCTGATTCTAGATCATTCTCACGCGTTTAGCGTTTTTGATGCTAGATTTTTGGATAATGAGCCATTTCTCATGTATTTCACGCTTCGATACTAGGTTTTAAATAATAAAGCTTTGTAATTTGCAATTTGAACATGCTTTCCTTGGACCTGCCAACCACATAGATTAGGGTTAGAATGGAAAGACAGTGTTAAGTAGTACCTTACCTTGGTTTTTCAGATGAATTGTTGTATAAAAAGTCGATCATCTTAAATAAAACCTTCTTGTCATTTTAGAATAATATTGCTGGCTCCCCAGTTTGAGTGTAGGGGACAGTCGGGCTCGGACCAAAATGTGATGAGGATTTTGAAATCATGATGAGCATGTTGATTAAGACTGGATTATTCTCGTGGATCCCAGAATTTTAGCAGATTAGTTTGTCATGTCCCTAGGAGCAATAGAGGGGCAATATTGTAATAGAGATATAATAGTGTTAGGAGTATAGTAGTACAATACATGGGTACATGGGTTGAGGCTATAAATAAACCACTACTGTAGGAGGTTAATGATGTTTGAATTGATAATTGAATACTTTCATTTCCCTCTCTTGAATCCTCTTAATCTCCCTCCAAATTCCCTTTAATCTATCTCTTAATTTCCCTCTTTTTCTCTCGATTCTTCCTAATCTCCCTCTCTGTTCTGTTCTTTCTTAATTTCTCCCCATTTCTTTAGATCTAACTCTCTCAATTTCTCCCCAATTACTTCTTAAACCTGTTATGAACCCTAGGTTCATGATAATTGGTATCAGAGCAATCAATCCTTGGTTGTGATTTGATTCGATTTGAAGAAAGCCGACCGTTCAAGTTGTGAATTCTAGCAGTATATGTTAAAATTTTGCTGGTTAAATCAGCTTTAGTGATTTCGTCGGAGGAATTCTCGGCTGAGAATCTGGATTGAGGTCTAGATTGTGAAGGCGTGTGAAAACGACTTGGCCAGGCCGTTCCGACGGTGCTTCCGACAACTCCTGGAGCAATGTCAGTTGATCAGAATTAGCAGATGAGCAAGCATGGCAACTTTGATTTGAAGTCCAATGACTCATAGAAGCGGAACAACGGGTAGATTTTGGGTGGTTTTCTGAGGCTGTTGTAGTGTATCGTCAGTAAGATGAACTCGACTGCAACTAGAGTTTGTCAAAATTCCAACACTCTCAGCAAAATTGGTTGAGCACCAAATTCTGATGAGCCGGTGAATTCAACGGAGTAGGTGAATTCAAGCATTCCAGCAACTTCGATTGGTCTCAGCTGTTGAAATCAAGGACTGATCCTAATCGAAAGGTAGAAGCAACTCTCAGCTTGGAATTGTTGTGGTTTTGACGGAGATTCCAGACATTTTTACAGTCGATTAAGGAAGGCGAAGCAAGTTCAGGAGATTCTGTAACCCTAGGTGATTGTAGTAGGCTGTGAGAAGGCGAAATTCAGCAAGCAATGGTTGCGCCAGAGTCAATTAACGTGTTAGAGTGGTGGCAACTGAGTAACAGAGCCGATCGAAGAAGGTGCGGGGCTTAACCAATCAAGGAAGGCGAGCAACCTAGGCGATTCCAGTAGGAGAATTCCGATTGATTAATTGGTTGTAATTTTAGTTCGGAATTTGAAGGTGATTGGGCCAAGCAATTATGACTTCCGGTGAATTTTCAGCATTCGAGACCGAGAAGCAACCAGGCGATCTCTGGTTGAATCTCAAATTGGATGTCCGAAGTTGTTAAGTGTAGATGCTAACCACGCTCGCTGATCCACAGTGAAGCAGATCTTGAACATTAGTTGATCCATAGCGATCGAGTGCAGTGATTTCCAGCGATCGGCTTGGATTGGGAAATTGTTGAGTTGCAACTGCTGTTATTCTTGATTGACTGTCAATTGTAGATCAAAGAAGATAGTAATGGCAGTTTAGAGGAGGCTGATCAAGTTGCAGTAGGAGTTTCAGGAAGTTGCTGTAGGATTGATTGAACAACTGAGTTGATCAATTGCAGGTGGTGCGAGTTGCAGGTGGAGCGAACCGAATTCAGGTGAATTCAGTTTCCCTGATTCCGGCAAAGGTGTTTTCTCAGCTATCGATCATCGAGGCGATCGATTATCCACTAGTGATCTGAATTCTAATGGCAAATGACACAGGGATGAAGCAAATGGAATCTCAATGGCAGCAAGTGTCGGCAATGATGATGGAGAGACCGAACTGTATTGGATCTATTGAATCAGTGGTGGATAAGAAGCTAGACACTATTGCCGATATGTTACGTGAGGAGTTCAGTCACACCTGTGAAATTTGGGATGACTTCAGAAGATGGATGATGGACCAATACATGATAATGTTCGCGAGACAAAACCAGGTTAGATTACCTGTTTGTTTGCTTTCCAGAGAATACTGTGATCCAATTATTATAGGGAAGCTGCCATATCCTATGAGTAATCCTTATTCACCTCATGAGTTTCTGAAAATGAAGCCGCCTAAGGAGAAGTCAAGCTTGTGGAAGCCCGAATCACTGCCTACTTTAGATTTTGGGCAGAAGAAGAAGTATTCGGATTTAGGCAGCAATGACAAGAAGGATGACTGCAAAATTGGGAGTGGTTTTGGCGGTGAACAGCATAACCTAGAGGGAAGTTGTAACGATCCGGTGGTTGGGACAACAGGTACGAAGGAACAATCTGATTCCTTTGGAAAAGTAGTTCTTGATGAGGATGTTCCGAGTGATAATGGTAGAAGTCCAAAACAAGGGATGATTGATGCAGTCAATCAGTTGGCAGGAATAACAAGAGGCAACAAGGAATTTTTGGAAGGGAAGAGGAATTCTACTACAGTAATTGAGAAGTTAAAAGTAGAAGTACTATCTCAAGATGCATCTATTGAACGACTAAAAGAGGAAATTGGGGCAGCATTTGATGAAGTGACCGAGGATGCCAAGGCCAATTCGTTACCACTAGTGACTAGTGCAGGGACTGAAGGATGGGATGGTGTCCCATATTAGAATTCTATAAGAAATGGAATTAATGGTGGAGTTCCTAAGGGTATTGTTCCATTGCCTATGGTTTTGGATAATGCTGAGGATTCCTTAGCTAACGATAAATTGCGGACAACACTAGCAAGAGGAAGTCTTGCTGATCCTAAATGGTGTCATCGTGTTGCTGTAAAAAATTTAGCCGTGGAGAACAAAGCTATTGCTGCTTTGTGTGTTAGTGCTACGGCTGGCCGATTAGGATTTTTGCCTACTGCAATGAGGGATGAAGTGATGACAGGAATTGATGTTGCAGCAACTCCTAGACTTGACATCTCTACATTGTTGCATTTAAAGGCGTTTGCAAATATTGTTGCAAAGGGTGATGAAATATTAAGGGAAGCTGGGGTCACAGTTAGGCCATCTTTTGTACGTGCACCAATCCACATTGAAGAAATTGTGGTGGGGAAGGTTGGTAAGGACAACAACCAACAAATTTCATCTGCTCTCTTTGACCAATAGAGGGTGATCAATTTTAGCCGCGTTCCAATCAAGATGGACATGAGAACCACTGCAAATTTGTTGTGCATACGGAGTTTTTTCAAAACTTCTCCATCCAAGT
Source organism: Diospyros kaki (assembly GCA_036245055.1). Classification (NCBI taxonomy): domain Eukaryota; kingdom Viridiplantae; phylum Streptophyta; class Magnoliopsida; order Ericales; family Ebenaceae; genus Diospyros; species Diospyros kaki. Next base: position 23,817,418 of record BSEG01000011.1, on the reverse strand, counting down.
TATGAAAGAGAAGGAAAAAAGCATATTGGAAGTTGTAGAGGTTTGACATTTCTTGGGGATAAGAAATGTTTCAAGGCGGGGGGAATTGTCATGTCCCTAGGAGCAATAGAGGGGCAATATTGTAATAGAGATATAATAGTGTTAGGAGTATAGTTGTACAACACATGGGTGCATGGGCTAAGGCTATAAATTAGTCATTATTGTAGGAGGTTAATGATGTTTGAATTGATAATTGAATACTTTCATTTCCCTCTCTTGAATCCTCTCAATCTCTCTTCAAACTCCCTCTAATCTCTCTCTTAATTTCCCTCTTTTTCTCTCGGTTCTTCCTAATCTCCCTCTCTGTTATGTTCTTCCTTAATTTCCCCCCATTTCTTTAGATCTAACTCTCTCAATTCCTCCCCAATTACTTTTTAAACTTGTTATGAACCCTAGGTTCATGACATAGTTTTAGGAAGGCTATTTACATTAGGACCATCTTCGTCATGTCTGTTACTCGTGACTTGAGATAGTGTAAGAACCATTTTAGTATCCAAGCTCGGACCTACAGACTAATCCAAGAGTCCATTGTCTCAGGGCCCATAATTATGTTAATTTAGGGGGGCTCATAAATTTGAGAGGAATTTGACTATTTTATCCCTATGTTAAAGTGACCATTTTGCCCCTACATAAATCTCTCTCTCTCCCCCCCACCCCCCCCCCCAAAAAAAAACAAATCTGTATAAGGCATATCTCTCTCGCAAACTCTCTCTCTTTTTCTTTCTTTCACTCTCTCAAGAACAACTCTCTAAATCATTGATTTTGTGAAATCTAGCTGTCTGTTCTTTGATCCAACTGTATTTTTACAATGAAAGTGGCCACAATCTACAAGAAGGTAAGTCTTTTAGTTTTATCATCAATTATTTTTAATATAGATCCATGATATATACGTATATTAATAGTATCTTTAGGCTTTTTGAACGTTTCCCATAGATGGTGCCAATTGTTACCAAAATACAACAATAAATTTATTTACCTGAAACATCGTCAATTCACTTGAGCTTGTAAGAAAGAAAACAATCTGAGGGCGTGGAGAGGTTCTCGCGCAAACATTTTGATGTTTAAGTTTAACACTGAAAATGATGAAGTCCGTATTGAAACCACTATTAGAGAAGTATCTTTCTAGAATGAGTGCCTGTCTATTTATAGAGGGGTATGGAGTAATCCTAAGTAATCCAGGATTAATATTCTTATAAATAACGTCTATCTTGATTTTTTCTAACTTTGCTAGGATTAAGATTCTTACAGGTAAGTGTCACGGCCCTAAGGGTAAATCAGTAAAGGGGTCAATAGTAGCCGTTAGCTATTATCTAGCTGGGGGTTAGGAGGATAGGGAGTAAGCTAACAGTGCTGTCTTGCTGTTATGTTAGTTAGGGGCCTTGCTGTTATGTTAGTTAGGGGTGGTGTTGCTGTTTTGGTTGTTGTTAGAGGCTCTATAAGAGACCTACGACAATAATAGGAGAATTATTAGTGGATTGAATAACATATTCTGATTTCCCCAGTCTTCTCTCTCCCTCTCTATTTAACGCTATCCTTAAATAAAAAAAGATGCCAGATGAGTGGAGGAAGAGTACTTTGGTTCCTATATACAAGAACAAAGGAGATGTTCAAAACTGTGAAAATTATAGAGGAATTAAGTTAATGAGTCATACCATGAAACTCTGGGAGAGAGTAATAGAGCAGAGTCTTAGAAAAGAAACAAATGTGTCAGAAAATCAGTTTGGTTTCATGCCTGGCAGGTCAACAATGGAAGCTATATATTTACTGAGGCGTCTAATGGAAAGGTATCGGGATCATCAGAAGGACCTATATATGGTGTTTATAGATCTAGAAAAGGCCTATGATAGGGTCCCTAGAGAAGTATTATGGAGGGTTTTAGAGAAGAAAGGAGTCAAAATAGCCTATATACAAGCTCTTAAGGACATGTATCATGGTGTAGAAACAAGGGTCAGAACATGCGGAGGGGATACTGAACCATTTACAAATACAATAGGACTGCATCAAGGTTCTGCACTAAGTCCATACTTATTTGCCCTAGTAATGGATGAACTCACTAAAGATATTCAGACAGATGTGCCATGGTGTATGCTATTTGCAGACGACATAGTGTTGGTGGATGAAACAAAAGAAGGATTGAACACTAAGCTTGAGTTGTGGAGAAACAATTTAGAATCTAAGGGATTTAAATTAAGTAGAAAGAAAACAGAATATATGGAATGCAAATTTAGTAAAAATGCAAGAGTGAACGATGTTATAATAAAATTAGAAGACCAAATCTTACAAAGAAAAGACCATTTTCGATATTTGAGATCAGTGATTCAAAAAGATGGAGAAATTCACGAGGATGTTGCACATAGAATTAAGGCAGGTTGGCTAAAATGGAGAAATGCATCGGGAGTGTTATGTGATGGTAAAATCCCATTAAAATTGAAAGGAAAATTTTATAGGAGAGCTATAAGACCAGTCTTGCTTTATGGCTCAGAATGTTGGGCAGTCAAATACCAGCATGAGCAAAAGACGAGTGTAGCGGAGATGAAGATGTTAAGATGGATGTGCGGACATACAAGAAAGGATAAAATTAGAAATGAAGTTATTCGTAATAAGGTAGGAGTAGTGCCAATCGAGGAGAAGATGAGAGAAACTAGATTAAGATGGTTTGGTCATGTGAGAAGGAGACTAAGAGACGCTCCTGTGAGGAGAGTTGATGAAATGGAACAATTAGTCACAAAAAGAGGTAGAGGTAGACCCAAGAAGACTTTAGGAGAGACATTAAAGTTCGATATGAAGTATATGGATCTAAATGAAGATATGACAAACGATAGGAATACATGGAAGTCTAGAATTCATGTAGTCGACCCCACATAGTGGGATAAAGGCTGGATATGTTGTTGTTGTTCTCTCTCCCTCTCTACATCTAAAATCTCTCCTTTCTTCCCCATTTCTCCCTCTTTTTGTTCTGTTTTCTCCCGCCAATTCTGTTCTTTCTTCTTCAATTTCCTATTCAAACCCTAGGAAATCCTAGGGTTGTAACAATGCTATTTGCTCTAACAATATGTGAGCTCACTAAGCACATCCAAAGAGAGTTGTCTTGGTGTATGTTATTATATTTTGGTGAATAAGACAAACAAAGGTGTATATACTATTTTCAAGAATAACAACTTAAAATTTAAAGGTTTTGAGCTGAGTGGGTTGAAAAATCGAATATGATAATACAAAATATAAGTTTAGTAAAATCATGTTGTGGTGAGGCTTGAAAATTGAGTTCTTTCAAAGTAAAGATTTTTTTATGCATCTTGGATAAGATAATCAAAAAGATAGGAAGATTATTGGTGATGTTACAGAATGAAGGTCATATCTTAAATTGGAGAAATGTGTTTTAGCATTTTATGCGATTGTAAAATCCCCTTAAATCTTAAAGAGAAGATTTATTAGATGGTTATAAGATCAAATCTGTTATGTGACATGAAATATTAGACAGCTTATCAATATGTACAAAATATAAGTGTAACTCAGTTAATGATTCTACACTAAATGTGCAACATACAATAAAAGTCAAGAGTTAGAAATGAAATTATTCATAATAGGGTAAGATAGATGGTGAACTCCTGAGCCTTGGTATAAATGCAATGAGTAATTCTTACTTTCAAGAAATTGAACGAATTACCTCTATTGTTCAAAAGTTGTATTAAATTATCCTATGCTGTTAGATTTTTGTTGCATGGGGTACGTATGATCTTTTATATAGTTGCACAAATTTCTTAACATCCATTTGAAGGAGGGGAGGTTAATGTAGTTTCCAAAAAATCTGAGGGGTACATGTTGTAATTTAGTGAAACCTTAGGAGTGTCAATGGTAATTTACACTTAATAATAGTGTGTTGAAGTGACATTTATTAAAGATAAGACATGTGAGATGAAGATCAATAGACATACCTATAAGGGAGTATATGGCATGGAAGAAGTTTATACCCCCCCCTCCCCCCGGTGGCAAAAAAAAAAAAAAAACCATTTATGGGAAACTCTTAGGCATGACATTAGATATAATGGCCTTATAGAGGATATGATTATAGATAGAGATGATTGGCGAGGTAAAACTTATTTACTTTTTTTCTCCTAACTAAATAAACTGAATATATGGCACTTGGTTTTTCTTTCTTTGCTTTTTTTTTTTTTAACTTATGTTGAAATGTTGCATAACAGGAAAAAAAATGATAGTTGCTTACCAGTTCTGATCCATTTTTTATGATATCTGTGACTCACCTTGGCCTTCTTGCTTAAAATTGTAGGAACAGCAGCTTGTCCAACAGGCAAATTTTATTGTAAGAATGTCGGAAGTACACCTCAATTTTTGTTTTCTTCTCGTGTGAATGATCATGTTTGCGGTAAGTCCTATCAGCAACCTCATATTCGTATTCTTTTCTTGACCTGGTTATATACTTGATCCTTTCTCATTGTTTGCACTTGTTTAATGACTTTGGTTCTCATCTATTTACTCGAGTAAATGCTCTCAATAATCGAGTATTTATTGCATTCGCCTATATCAAAAGTAATCGAGTGATCAAAGTTATAGTCAAGTGTTATACCTTGTTAATTGAGTAAAATCTTGTATTAGTCGAGTATTTCGATTCCATTGTTGAGTGATTTTGCTTGAATGGAGATTATAAAGTTTTATTCTCTTTTAATCAGTATTTTTCATGAGTAATCGAGTAAAAGTTGATGTATAATCGACTATCTTTGAGAAATAATCGAGTATCTTATGCATGTCTCTGTAAAGCTGTTTGTAGAATCGAGTAAAAGTTGATGTATAATCGACTATCTTTGAGAAATAATCGAGTATCTTATGCATGTCTCTGTAAAGCTGTTTGTAGACAGCAATAATCGAGTATCTGTTGAGTATAATTGAGTGCAGTCAAATCTTACTCGATGACAAAACATCAATAGTCGAGTAAAAATCAAATTTACTCGAGTAAGGGCAAAAAATAGTCGATTATTTTTGTGCTAAAATTGAAAAATAGAGCCTTTAGTGGATCTTGTCCTGGAATTAGTTTCATATAACCCCATGTAATGTTACCTTTCTTGAGATCCGCATCCTCAAACTATGATTGCAGCACAACTTGTAGTACTAACTTTTCTAGTCTGCGTAGCAAAACACACACACACACACACACACACACACACACACACACACACACTAAACTGTTGTACTCTATTTTTGACTGTTCAACATTAGCACACCAACATATGAACTCGAAGGGAAATTGAGTTAGTTCTTCTAGATTGCTTGTTTCCAAGAATGACATCCCCAATTTGCAGTCTGGCAAAGGATAAACATTGATGTGATAATTGGAGCTTTTATTTATTTATTTTTTCAATTCTAACCTTCCCACTTCAAATGTGGTGCAAACTAGTTGCTTCTATAGGTTCTTGTTTGATCTTATCTCAAAGTCATTCCTGTATGTGATAAGTTGCAGTTTCGGAATCACTCAAATTTCTTTGTATGTTACCTGTATTCCTGACAATCTGAGCTATTTGAACCAAAAAAAAAAAAAAAAAAAGATAAAAGAAAATTCAGTCTTGGATTCTCGGCCATTTTGGGACAATTAATTGATCTTTTGTTAAGGAGGACTTATTCTCTTGTGCCTCCAATACCCGAATTCACTTAGTAATTAATTCTCTTTTTAGATTGTTGTGATGGTAGTGATGAGTATGATGGTAGCGTCATTTGTCATAACAAATGCGTCATGGGTGGGAGTGTTGCATACAGGACAATGGAATATGGATCAACAACTGATCCAGGATTCAGGGATGTGAAAGTAAGTCAAATAGGAGTTACAGTTACCTCAGAGGATTCAACTAGGAAACTTACAGGTATTGTTTGGTTCATGACAGATTTATTTAGTTCTGGACGTTTGATATTTCACTGCTCCCTTCTCACATGACCAGGCCTCACTGTGTGACAGGGAGGGGTGTGTTCCTGTCGCTTTTGATTATTGATTTATCAATGTACCTATTTGTTAATATTAAGCTGGGAATTCGTGGTTTCAGGTTTGAAGGTACTGATAATTATACAGGCAATTCTCATCAGTTTCGTGGTGGCTTTCCGGTTATTATACCGGCGTCTCAGATTGAGAAAACGACGTTCTCGAATAAGTTTTCCTTGACCTTCTAATCTTGTAATTTCTCACTTAGCTCCTCGTAGTAGCATTTGATTTTTTCTTGAAAATTATGATTTTTATTGACATTTCTGTCATTTATCGGCTGATTCTCTCTAAATTACTTAAGAAATGTCCAAGTCAAATCAGAGGCCAAATCTATACCGAGTCTATCCTTAAGAGAGGTCTTTGTTACAGATATGGCCTTTTTATGTCTATGTCCAATTATACACTTTTAACTTGTCTGTTGGCATGTCTGTACATTTCTGTGATTTTTCTTCTTTTCGGTTTGGACTAATTCTTTAATGGCAGCAATATTTAAGTGGTCTGTAGAATCCAAAGTTGATGATGATGATGGTGTAAAATCCAAAGTTTTCTCAAATTTACTATTTTAATTTTAATTCACCTTTGAAATCATACTTGATCTTGCTATTACTGTTTACAGATTGTCTTATGCTGCACAGACAGCAAACCTCAAATACAATTTTTCTGATGGCTGTTATTTCTAGTATTTAATCATCTTGAGATATATATTAACTTCTCCATTTCATGTTTTCTTTCAGTGATATATCATGGTCTAAGTTTTCACGTGCCGCTTTTTGATTGTATCTTGCTGTACATGATCATCGATCAGTAAATCAAATTTAGAAGATGGCGATTCCAGTGACAAAGATTTGTCCTTCTCTTTATCATTTTCATCAACTTTTTCTCCAGTTTTATTCCATTCGGTCAATCACTACGTTGCCAACATTAGAAGAATCTGTCAGGGCAGCAGTTGAAGCCAAAGCATACCAGCAAATACCTGAGATTCTCATTACCTCAAAAAAGACTTGCCAAAACTCAAATCCATTCTTGTTCCTCTCCACCTTCCCTCAGCACCACAGGGTCCAAGTCATTGATGAAATTTTACAATCATTTGTCCCGCTCAGACCTTGTTCTCGCCCTCAATTTGCCTATGCTTACCTGCTTTCATACTGCCTTCAAAGCCCTAATCCCTTTCCTCTTGCACTTGCCATTCTTCAACGGACTCTACGCACTGGCTGCATTCCTGTCCCCCAAACTCACCTTCTTCTTTCAACTGCATGGCTTGAGCAAAGGCGACAATCTCAATCTGTCTCAACCATATTGCTGGGGATGCAATCAATTGGATATCGTCCTGATAGTGGTACGTGCAATTACCTTATTTCATCGCTCTGTGCTGTCGACCAATTGACAGAGGCAGTTGAAGTCTTGAAGGGCATGAATATGGCTGGATGTGTTCCCAACTTGGAAAGTTATGATGCTGTAATTAGCGCATTATGTGCAGTCAGAAGAACCAAAGATGTTGCAGAGAAGATGAAAGAAATGGTGAAAAGAATTAGACTGACACCCAGGCAGGAAACAGTAGTGAAAGTTGTCAGGGCAATGAGGGCAAAGAGAGATATCTGGAGAGCAGTTGAGATGATTGAATTCTTGGAGAAGGCAGGTTTCCCTGTGGGGTTTGAAAGCTACGAGCTAGTGGCTGAAGGTTGCTTGGAGTGTTGTGAGTTTGTTTTGGCAGGCAAGGTCGTAATGGCTATGGCAGGAAGGGGATTTATACCATATATTAGGGTGAGGTTGAAGGTGGTGGAGGGTCTTACTGGTGTTGGTGAGCATGAGCTTGCCTCTGCTTTGAGACAGAAGTTCCTAGAATTGAAATCTTAGCTTCTCCTGTATCATTTAGGTTGTGGTCTTACAAATAAAAAGCTAAGGTTGCAGGATGTAGAATGGTTATCCCCTAGAGTAAGTAATCAGGAGATGGGATCAAAGTTCCATTGTATTATCATAAACAGTTTCTGTTATATCATGTCAAAAGATTTGATCCATTTATGGCCACATAAACTGAAGTTTTGGTGGGAATAATACTTCAATGTACGCTTCTGGTTGGTGTTTCCTTATTCTGTACTGCTATAGATTTAGTAGCCTTGGCCATTTTTCCTCATTCGGGCTTGATTTCTTTGTTTTTGCTTCATTCCAAGTTGACAAATAGTGAACTGGCTTGAACTTGTAATCCATATTTATCAGAATGGATCATAGAATTATGCAAAACTATTCTCCAACTTCTGAGCGTCCATATAGAGACCATGTATTCACAATCTTACAGCTGCAACCTCAGTTATCGAATTGCAAATAGGATTCTACATCAACCTAAGATTCTTATTTCATTGAGGAAATAATCCTCTTTGTTATTTGGCAACTGGGGTAGCATACATTTCATATGATCCATCACCTCAAGGTTTACTAGGTTCATGATCCAAAGCTTCGTGGATGAGATTGTTCAGGACTTGACTGGGTAGCTGGCTTCCATGGCGATCCCACAGACACCGGCCGTATCAGTACCACTGCGTTTGATTCTTATATAACCCGACTCTCCCCATTCAGTTCCCCAAGAATTCTTCACGAGCCAGAACTTCTCCCCGTATTCTGCTCCATACCCAACTACTGTCACTCCGTGGTTGAGACTTTCCCCACAGTGGCCGGAGAAGACCCCACTGGAGTAGAGCTGAAATGCATACCCTCCAGCATCAACGGCAACTGATACAGGTTGCTTGGCTGCTGCAAATTCTAGGCTTCTTTCATCATTTGCAGGGACTCTTGCATATCCACTTATAGTGGCTGCGTGGGACTTGGCTTCGGCCTTGTCACACTGTCCGTTTCTTCCCTCGTAAGGATACTGTCTTTCAGTTGTGATGCCGCCATTCTTTTTGATGAACTCGAATGCTTTTTCCATATACCCCCCCTGACAGCCTTTGTTCCCGGTTTTGACATCGCAGTCAACGAGCTCTTGTTCAGACAGGGACACCAATTTGCCTGTTTTGATCTGGGTGATGCCTTCCACAGCTGCAACTGCCGAGAAGGCCCAACAACTTCCTGCCATAGAGCAGTAACTAATAGCATTAGTTCTCTATTACTTTCTTGTTTTCTTGCTTCCGTTTTCTTCTCTGGTTTTTAGTTGGATTATCCTTGAGATGCTACTTGATTGAACAATAGCTTCTTCCAGTGATCGTGAGAATTTTATGTGGCCTTTTCATACATTGTTTGCATTGCTGTAACTGCCTGATGTTTTCAGAAATGTACTTTTCTCAAAAAATTTAAGAATTATAGCTAGTGAGTGGTCAGTCTTCCTCCAAGAAAGATTCATAATCACGTCATTCACAGAAAGGCAAGAAAATACTTAACCGCAGGCGCCTTGATTCTTGACTGGAGTCACGGCGCCTTGCTCTCTCCAGTCCATATTGACAGGCACATCCTCGCACCACTTTTCATATTCAAAGCTCTGTACTTCACCCTGCTTCCTAGCGGCCTCATATCCCAAGTAGAGGGACTTGAACTCCTCATTCGTCATGTCTGCAAATATGTTATCTGCAAGTTGGAATGACATGTTTTGAGAATTGAAATTCTCAATGTATTCAACGTTGGATTGGTAAATTCCAAATCGGTGTTCCCATTCATCCTGATCCTCGTACTCTCGGTCATATCTTTTCAGCCACTCTTCGTATCTCTTCCTCATGGGGTCGCCATTGTTCCTTCGATCCTTATGTTCTTCGGAACATACCCTTGAAGGCACACACAACATCCATAGAATTGGAATAGTGAAGCATGAAATCCTCACAACAAAAGGACCCCGCATGGCTAGCTTTGATGCTTGAAATGATTCACAGATGATGCACTTTGTACTAGTTGTTATCTTCATGTTATCTGCACTTTTAAGAATCTCATCAAGGCAAGTCTTTTGTGCATGATTCAAGCAACTGCTGCTTGGCATGTGTCCTGCACGTTTTGTTCATCAGTGATTCATATGTTTTGATATATTAGTAGTTGTTGGTGCCGGGAGTGGTAAAGGTTAAAATGTTAGTCGATTGATAGACTTAAATGGCTAATTTTGGCCAGTCCGTCGGTCGGTTTAGATATGGTTTAGTTGCGGTTAACGACTTGGGGGGGTTGGTCTGATAATTTCGTGTTGGATTCCAGGCTGAGTAATGTGGTTTTATGTTAATCAAGGCTTAGGCAACCAAAAAAAATCTTGCTTATATTAGCAGTTGGGGCAAAATTTCCAACTCCCATCTCATAGAATATGAGCATGTAGATGCTGTGAACACCTTTTAAGGCTTCTAATTCTATAGGTTTGTATCAACTGATGAGAATTTTAGCTCAACTTCTCCTCTTGGAGTGGGCCATTTTAGGTCTGATGTTGATATAATAGAGCTCATCCAATTTGGTTTGTGAGTGGCATTAGAATTCACTTTTGATGTTGGTGATGGAAGATGATGATGGTTCGGTGATTGTTCTGGGATAGGACCAGGACCTACAGGCTTTTATGTTACGTTGGGGGACCCTTGGGCTTTTGTTATAATCTATCTATTTACGCCTGCCCTATAAATTTATCTATATGTATGTGGGCTTAGGGAGACAATTATAAGATTTTATGGATCAACAAAAAATTCATTCTTTTGCAGATTACCCCGCCCACCACCACCACCACCACCACCACCACCAGCAATCCCCAAAGCCGAAGACAAACAAGATTGGCTTCTTTTACTTTTATCTTATTACTGTTTCCCAATCATTTCTCTCTTCTTTTTCAATCTTCCCTCCACAAAATAGTTTAAACACCAAAGACCAAGTAAGTCATGCATGCATCATCCTTAATCTTACTTTATAATAGCTGAATGTAGCTACTCCATTATTCTTAACTCACATTATGAGAATCCAATCATTTATAAATAAAAATACATCATTCTTAGAACTTAATGCACGCATTAACAAATTAGAGGAGCATTCCACAACTTTTAATTACTTTGAATATTTATGATATTAAATAATTGGAAAAATTATGTTATGTTTACATGTAGCTTAAATTTTATGAATAAATGTTTTCCAAAAATATAACCAACATATATAGCAATGATGTTGATAGGAATAACAAAGGATAGTGATTTTAATTTGAAATTGAAATTGAAGGGCAAATTCAAATTTCGAGACAGCAGAATGTATGTTTTGCATTGGTAGTTGGAACTAATGTGGGGGCAAAACATGCATTTCTTTATTTTGGAATCCAAATTCACCCTCTAATTTTGAAATCTGTACCATTGTTCATACACAAATTGACCACTAATATAGGTTAGGTGGTGTCATACATATTGCCTCACATTAAATTCTTCATCACTAAAAACCTAACCCAACACTTTGATCCAAATGACTGTCCACAAAACCAAGCACGTATTCATAAGGTGTCTTAGTAAAGATGTCTTAGGGTGACTTGACGGGTCGCTGCTCGCCAAGCCAAATCAATAGCGAGCCAATAAATTTTGGAGACCTCCAACAGTGCTTTCCATTGCCAAATCCATTTGCCAAAATTTTTGTGAAGTCCAAAATCCTCGTCGAGTTAGTAATTGATTTTGGCCAAGCCCACCTTGTTATCTACTCCCCACAACTCTGGAAGAGGACGACCAAACTGGGAGATGAAGAAATCGGCCAGAGAGAAGTTGCAGATGTGGCGATGATAAGTAGTAGATCAGGCGAGGTGACGACTACTAGATTTAGTGGTGGTGAAGACCAGTAGAAGCGGTGGCAGTGACGAGCAGCAGATTTATCGATAGCGATAGGCAAGTTGTTTGGTGGTGGGTTGTTTGGCAGCAGGCACAGATCTGGTTTGTGATTTTTGTGTATTGGATGAGTTATATTATTGATTTTTGTATTTGATTATTGATTTTGTATATGTGCGTATTTGATTATTTTATATATTTAATTATTAATTTTATATATGTGTATTTGATTATTTTGTATATTTGATTATTTACTTGTTTATTTGATTATTGATTATATATAAGGTAAAATAAATAAAATTAAAATCAGACATGATTTTCGAGGCATAATCAAAATGGGGAACAAATTATTTATAATATACTGAATGAGGGCTAATAGCATGAAAAAACAAAACCTTTTCGTGTTTTGCGATTTTATCCAAACGTTTCAATTTTGGTAATGAACACTCGATTTGGTCGATTGGTTGCAATTTTAGCTATAATCTGAATCTGATTCAAGAGGCATATGTGTCTGCTAACGTGGCAGCCCACTTGCCATTTTAAAATATTTTGAGTTGGCCCACATTGACGCATGTGGAAACAAAAATTAAAAAAAATCCTATGTTATATAGATATACACACACACAGGGAAGGCAGGCAGGAGATAGAGTGACGACGACGGAGGAGATTGAGACGACGACGTCGGCGCTTGGCTGGAGGCAGCGATCGATCTCCACCACTACCATCGTTCATGATGCTGTGTGCATAAAAAACCCTAGCCTAAAATGCTACCCCCTTTGCCGTTCAAAATGTCGATTTGGAAGTTTGTGGTGCAAGGCGATTATGTAAGGACTGGGACTATGAACAACTTGTGAAACGAGTCTCCAGATCTCAACAACATAGAGTCCCCGAGAGTGATTTCTCGGTTGAGCTTGGTGGGACTATGATTGTTGTTGATAGCAGTGAAGTGGCGGCATTGTTCTGCTCAAGCCCAAGCATGAACGCCAAAGCCGACATGTTCATAGCTAAGTTCAAGGTTGGGCTTAAGTTTCAAAAAATCAATTGTATCAAGCAAAAACATGGGTTGGGCTTGTCAAATCTCGCCATTGCCTTTTCTTTCGTAGGTTCCATTGCTGCAACCAAGTAGAGATCGGTTGTCACCTTCAGCCCTGCATCGTCATTGTTGCCGTCGCCTCGATCTCCTCCTCCGTCACTGTCGCTCCATTCCCAGCTTGCCTTCCCTCTATTTGTGTATATATATGTATTTATTTATTTAACGTATATATATATCTATATAACATAGAATTTTCTTTTTTATTTTTTTCATGTGTCAAAGTGGGGTCACTCAAAATATTTTAAAATATCAGGTGATGTGTCACATCAGCATGCGCACATGCCTCTCGAATTAAATTCGAGTTATGGCTAAAATTACAATCAATCAACTAAATCGTACATTTATTGTTAAAATTAAAACATTTATATAAAATAGTAAAAATTCAAAAATGTTTAGTTTTTTCATGCAATTAGCCCTAATAAAAAAAAAAGGGATTATTTTTAGAGTCAGTCTTATACTACAACTACTATTATCAACACAGTATTATTGAGTGGATAAATTTTGCAAGACATTTAACGGACGGACGGACGGTATATGATAATTCATTTATATAGATAGGATTATCATATATTAAAATATATATGTGTATGGAGTCTCTGCCAAATCAATTTAAACCACTAACACCCCCCCGCCCCCCCGGGTTATAGATAATTAATTAATGTTATTATAATCTTTACTAGTAATATGAGGACTACTATTTCATGTAATAATTTTATTTATTTATTTTTATTTCCATTGTTTTGCCAAAATCTTAAAAAATAAAATAAAATAAAACATTTTTAAAAAACAAACCACCCAAAAACCATTCCATTCAATCAAACAGGTCATAATAAGGAAATATTTTCTTTCTTTTCTTTTTTTTTTCTTTTTACTTTAAAAACCAAAAAGGTCCAAAGACATGCTTTAATGGTAAGCACTCCCTAACATGGAATTGGCGGCGACACCGTATATTAATAAAAAGTAAATTCCCCAAAAAACCAAAACCCATCTCTAGTCATGATTAGTGCTTTCCAAACACTTCCAAATTAATAAAGATTTATAGGATAAGCAAATTCCAATATTGGGTCTCTCCCTGATTTACCTTCCTTCCTTCATTTTGTAATGAATCGAATTTACACTATAAAAATTACATACAAAAACAAGCCTTAAAGAATAGCCGAAAAACAAAGGGGGGAGAGAAGGGGAAAAGGGAGGGATGCCCTACATGTGGGTGTGGATTGGGGACAAAGGAAAAGAAAGTAAGAGAGCGTGCAAACACTTCACATGCCCTCACATTATCCCTACTAACACTACTCCTACTACAACTGTCGCTCCTCCTCCTCCTCCTCGCCAATATAATTTATATATACAGGACATACCCATCCATGATGTACGTGCAGTACAGCCATGTTTCTTGGATGATCACCAGCCGTCTGATCCCCCTAGTCGATCACACATTAATTTGGCAGATCCAACGGTGAGGAGTCCAAAGAACATTGTGAATTAATTATGAGAGCATTATTATTATTATTATATTATTATTATTAGAAGGAAGAAGGCCACGAGAGCAGCACGTGGTCTCTCTCTCTCTCTCTCTCTCTCTCTCTCTCACTCTTGAGTTTTGTTGAATTAAACAAAGAGAGGGGGGGTGGTGTGGTGTGAGTTCGCAGTGATACCGTTGACACCTCCCCCAACTTCCCCCACCAGCTGTAGCTAGCTGTCCGTAATCTCCCCCCATGTGACCCCACCATCCTTGACAGGTTAACTATTATGCCCCCCCCCCCCCCCCCCATTCTTATTCTCTTTTCCTTTCTTTGTTTATCAATCCATATTGATTGTGTTCCTCATATGTATCGGATCAATTCATGGATTATGAACAACAATATATAAAATTCTCGTGTTTACATTTTTAATTTTTGTTTTTAAAGAGAGGCTCATTGCTTGTGCATTACTTTCCCATTTTGGGTTATATTTGCAATAAAATCTCCATAAAATTAATGACCCAAAGCTAGCACATACATAGTAGTATATATAATAGTGTAGGTAGAAATTAATTACCCTTTTACGTACATGAAGTTATTGTTTTATAATTAAAGATTGGTGATTGATAAATGATAAATAATGATGGTGTCGTGGGGGGAGTGAGTGGCTGATGGGCTCTCTCGAACAGTACTGCATGTGATTGGAGTATATATATATATATAAGAAGTTGTGTTGAATAGAATGTTAGTTTGGCTTTGCTTTGGCCTCTTCATTTGTACTTGTCAATTCAATCTCGTAGCTTACCCCCCCAATCATCATTGCATTGCATTGCCTTGACTTGAGTAAGAAATGGCACAATTGCCTCCTAAAGTCCCCAACATGCCTCCCGCGGCTTGGCCGGACTTCCCCCACCAAAGAATGGCCTCCATGGAGAACCTTCCGCATCCGCCCCCCGCCGCCCCCCCGTCGTGGGTCGACGAGTTCCTCGACTTCTCGGCGGCGAAGCGCGGCTCCCACCGCCGCTCCATCAGCGACTCAATTGCCTTCATTGAGCCCCCCATGGTGGACGAATGCCGGAGATCGTTGGCCCCGGCGTCCCGAGCGCCCGGCAACGAGTTCGACCGCTTCGACGACGAGCAGCTCATGTCCATGTTCGCCGACGACATCCCGGCTGCTCCGCCCAAGTCCTCGTCGAACACCTCCACGCCGTCCGATCACAACAGCATCAATGACGACAAACAAGATCAACAGCAGCTCAAGAACGAGGCCGAGGAGGTTCAAAGTTTTTGCAAATTCGAAGCCCAAGCCGCCGCCACCATTGAACTAACAGATAATTCCTCTGACAAGATCGCTGATCCTAAACGAATCAAGAGGTATTTACATTTCATTTCTGGGTTACCAAAAAACACCACGCATTTTTTCCTTTTTCAATAGAAAACATTGACCATCATGATAATTCAGCAGAAATTTTCGAATTAGAATTTAAAGTTGTTCTTGTTTTTTTTTTTTTTTTTTCCTCTGGGTTTTCGTCTGGATTAGGATTCTGGCGAACAGACAGTCAGCGCAAAGGTCGCGGGTGAGGAAGTTGCAGTACATCTCGGAGCTTGAACGCAGCGTCACCTCACTGCAAGTACGAAAATTAATTAATGTTTGATGATTTGAAGTTAATAGTGTGTTTAATATAAGTATTTGTTGGTTTGTACTAATCATATAATTAAGTGTGGTTTTAATAATTAATGGTGGATGATGAAGGCTGAAGTGTCGGTGTTGTCGCCGAGGGTGGCGTTTTTGGACCACCAACGATTGGTTCTGAACGTCGATAACAGTGCTCTTAAGCAAAGAATTGCAGCTCTCGCCCAAGATAAGATCTTCAAAGATGGTAATCGTAATTCATATTTCTCCATTTTTCAACCAATTAAAATATGAGTTATTATATTTAGTTGTAATCCTCCTTCAAATTCTAACTAGATATAGTATAGATATAGATTGGTCTGAGTTCTTCTATATATTCAGTATGATTTGATTGAAAATTTGTCTCTCAAGAATACTTAACTCTCTAGGAAACTCATGATCAGTCTCATCTTTATGAATTGTTGCTGTTGCTTGCTACAAATTAAGCCGGAAATGAGAAATGTATGAGTGCCCACGACTAGATAATCAGTTATCTATATTAAAATTGTTTTCATTTTGCATAGAATATATATGGGCTAATTAATTTGAAGGTTTAGCTCAGGAATGATGATGTAATGGCATGAAAATGCAGCTCATCAAGAAGCGCTGAGGAGGGAAATAGAGAGGCTGAGAAAAGTATATCAGGAGCAGAATCTCAGGAAGATGGAAAGTCCTCGGGCCAAGCCGCCGGCAGCCGGGGTCGACGCCAACGGTTCTGCGGAAAGTGATCAAAAGATTGTCAACTGATCAAAGAGAAGATCAAGCAAGGGACTTCTCTTTCTCAAGTATAGATCTTGGTGTTTGATATGATGAGATTTGATCAGTTGAGAATTAGGGCCACTTCCATAAATGGCCAAAGAATTGTTTGTTTTAACAATTTCAGCATTCTTTACTTTTAATTCAAACCTTTGGAATTGAATATTGAAGAAAAGAAAAAAAATGTTTGCAACAAGCAAGGAGTTGGGGGTTACATTGGATTGAAGGGAAGGGAAGGGAAGAAAGAAACACTTCCAATATATTATTTAGAACATTGCTTTTGGACCCTTGTTAACTTCATGCCCAACTAGCCTCTGTGTGTGTGTGTCTATATACTGTATATATATATATATGTATAAAATCCAGGCTGTCGAATTCTCTCACATGATGTGCTTCATCTTTGTTGGTGGGGGGCACTGAGAAAATCACATGGAGAGAGGCAGGAAAATTAAAGACAGATGGGCCAAGCAAAGCAAAGGAAAGGGATTTTGATAATTAATTTTGCATGGATGTGTGATAAAAGAACAAACCCAATCAGGGTCGTCCTAATTTTGTAGTATCGTCCATCAAAGCAGTGTAGCTGTATGTTTCTGTCTGTGATGCAAAATCGAACAAGGCCAATAAGGCTTCTTTCTCTCCAGTCATCAATGTGCCTGCCATTCACTAAAAAGGAAAAAAGTTTTAGGAAATTTGTTGGACTCTTTAATAGATTTATGAACGTAGTGAAATGTACGTTATTTACGTTGGATAACATAATATTTGATGTGATTAAACTCAGTATACCCACTTCGAGTATCAAAGTCCAGGTTTAAACAATAACAATACCCTTTAACTAAATTTTCTTTCTTGTTTAAATTAGTAGTAGTAGTACTAGTAGTTGTTGTTGCTGCTGCAGAGTTAGGGATTGGGAGCTCTACTTAATTGGTGTTGGGATGCATGAAAGATAGAAGGAAGGACATGGCGTTGTCAGAGAGTTGGTGATGTCAGGTTTTTATTTTATTTTATTTTAATCTTAAAAAATTGTTATATCATTAATAAATAATTTTTATAAATTTATAATTATAAATTTATAAAAAATATTTATCAAATTTGCTCATGGTTATAACATTTTCATATCATTTTTTTTTAGATTCATGATTAAAATGACCAACAATAATCTGCCAAATGCCAATCATCATTTGCCAATCCTTTCATATTTTGTTTTCCTTTGATAAGAATTTATAAAAGTGTGTCACTTTAAAAGATTACGTACTATACTAATTTTACTAGGCCTAGCCCAATAAATAAGTCCTTTGCTTAGTATTGGGCCCAGTCTCCAGGATCCATCTCGTCCATGTTAATTCTGTAGCACCTCTCATCACCATGCCAAGATCTTTGTGTCCTGAACAAATCCCAATTGCTCTGAGATTCTCAACTCCTAACTCACCGACAAGGGACCATCCCCTTCTCTCCTACATAAGTTAGTCAGCCCTCAATCAAAGTATGTTCACTTTCAACTTTACATAAACTCTGTTACCTTGAACTCTCACTTACTTGAATGTTAGAGTACTTGCAAGTGCTAGCCACCCCCTGTCGTCGCCTTGAGCCCTTCGTTCGATTATCCCCCATTTAGGTCGGAAGGAACAGATTATAATAATATTTTATTAAATTTTTATGACAATATTATTAATTCCTTATACTTAATCTAAAACATAAGTGTTAATCCCACAACCCATTTTACCCAGCTAAAGGTGTAACCAAAAACCAAGCTAAGAAATAGAACAGAGAACGAATCAATCGCACCAAGAACACAACACAAACAGTACACATGATATACATATTTAGATCCGTAAATGGATCCTAATCACGGTAGAGGTTTTTGCCTCTAGTCAATCCACTAAATCAATGATTATAAATCGATTACACCGATTCAACAAAGAACAAAACAATTATAGTATTGCTTCAGGAAAACAGAAACCAGAAACAAGTACAAGAATGCATCAACATCGAGCAAACACCTTACTCACAATTGCCTCTTGATCTTACCTCCCACGACAAAGCAATTAATACCGGAGATAGAGCAATACACTGTAAGTTCTTACAGATAGGAGGATTTACAGGTTGTGTCTCCTCTCAATATGCCGATTTAGGGTTTCACGATTGCAGAAGGGTAGCAAAAAGTGATGCTTCATTTATGATAGCAACCTTATATACCAAGGCAGATTGATTGCAAGCCACATGATTAGCGTTTTAGATAGATCAACGATTGATATAAGAGATAACAAAATAACAGTGTAATGACATGTAAATGAAGATGAAATTAAAGCTAAAAGACATTCATGTAAAATGCAAATGAAATGCAACAATTAACATGTAATTTTGAATCACATATCACAACAAATTCCACCTTTATTCAAGAATGGAATGTTAATGGATTTGACTTTGAGACCTCTGCAACTCTCCCATAGCTACGTTGGGAGCACTTTGAGTAGGCCTAAAGCTTGCTCAAACTTGACTACAGGAACAGGCTTAGTGAGCATATCTGTTGGGTTAATATCTGTTGAAATTTTCTCTACCTTAATTTGCCCTTTAGAAATAATATCCCTAACAAAATGAAGTCGCACATTTATGTGCTTAGTCCTCTCATGAAATGCACTATTTTTAGAGAGATGGATAGCACTTTGTGAATCACAATATACTCTAGGGACCTGCCTGCCAAAACCTAATTCATTGGTTATTCCCTGTAACTAGATGGCTTCTTTGATGGCTTCTGTAAGAGCCACGTATTCAGCTTCAGTGGTTGATAAGGCCACTATGTGCTGAAGATTAGCTTTCCAGCTAATTAAGTTTTCACCTAAGGTGAAAGCATATCTTGTTAAGGATCTTTTTTTTATCCAAATCTGCTGCAAAATCTGAATCACAATAACCTTTTATGCAGCTATCATTCGTAGTGTTTGAACTAAACACTAAACCTTTATCTACAGTTCCTTTAAGGTATCTAAGTATCCACTTAACAGATTTCAAATGTTCCTTAGATGGGTTACTCATAAACCTACTTACCAGGCTTACACCATATGCAATATCAGGCCTAGTGCATATCATTGCATATATTAAACTTTATACAACGTTGGAATATGGAACATTTTTCATGTACTCCTCTTCTACCTTAGATAAACTACCTTTCACAGCACTTAGCTTAAACTGAGGAGAAATAGGAATAGACACTGGTTTACATTCTTGCATTTGAAATAAATCTACCACTTTCTTTATATAACTAGACTGATTCAAGGTTAGAACACCTTTCTCTCTATCCCTCTTAATGTCAATTCCAAGTATACGCTTTGCTGCACCTAGAGATTTCATTTCAAATTCAGATCTAAGGGATTGGGTCCGTTTACTTATTTCTTTCTTATCCTTACATGCTATAAGCATGTGATCCACATATATAAAGATATATATATATATATATATAGATTCCCCTTATGTTGTTTAAAATAAATACAATGGTCAAAATTACTCATATTGCAATTTTCCCTAAGCATAACTCATCAAACCTCTTATATCATTGTTGGGGAGATTGCTTAAGACCATATAATGACCTTTGCAGTAAACAGATCATATTTTCTTTCCCTTTTTCTACAAATCCTGTAGGTTGATCCATATAAATCCTTTATTCTAGGTTTCTATGCAAGAAAGTGGTCTTAACATTTAGCTGTTCTAGCTCTAAATCATATAGGGCTACTAGGGCTAAGACTAATCTTATGGAAGTGTGTTTGACTACAAGAGAGAATACCTTATGGTAGTCTATGCCTTCCCTTTGGGAATACCCCTTAGCAACTACTCTTGCTTTAAATCTAGGTGGTTTTACTCCTGGTATTCCTGATTTTCTTTTAAAGATCCACTTACAACCTATGATTTTTTGGTCTTTAGGCCTTTTCACAAGGGACCAGGTCTTGTTCCATTTGAGAGAGTCCATCTCCTCTCCCATGGCTTTTAACCAGTGGATTCTATCTTTACTAACACAAGCATCTTGGTAATTTACAAGTTCTTCAAGCTCTATAGAATCTCCTATATTTAAGGCATAGGCTATACAGTCTGCATGAGCATACCGTTCAGGAGGTTTTATTTCTCTCTTAATCCTATCCCTAGATAAGAGATAATCACTCAAGTGAGTGTTATATTCTACTCCAGATTCAAATTCAGTAACCTTAGGAGTGTTATCTTCTAATTCAGACTCAATAACTTCTGAGTTACTAAAGGGTTGAGAACTTTCTTCATTTGAATCTTCTATGTGATCCTTAAGGCTTTCATTTTCCACCTCAAACTGAAAATTATCAGTTTGGTTTTCCTTACCTTTTTCCACCTGACTTGGCACATAGTATTCTGATTCCTTGAATACTGCATCCTTACTGATGACAACCTTTTTATCATCTATCAGCCACAATTTGTAGCCTTTAACCCCCTAAGGATATCCTAGAAACGCTTCTTTCTGAGCTCTACGGTCTAACTTACCTTCCTTCTTATGCATATACCCTATACACCCAAAAGGCTTTATGTGATTTAAGGTAGGCAACTTTCTAGACCACAGATGTTCTGGAGTTTTAAAGTTAATGGTTGATGAGGGAGATTTGTTTATTTGATAACAAGCAGTAGAAACTGCTTCAGCCCAGAACTTCTTAGGGAGCTTAGAGTCTTTTAAAAGACATCTAACTTTGTTCAGAACAGTCCTATTCATTCTTTCAGCAATTCCATTTTGCTATGGAGTTTCACTACATGTCCTATGTCTTGCAATTCCTACTTGTTTGCAATAATTTGTGAATTCATGATTATAGAATTCCAGACCATTATCAGTTCTTAGGATTTTAATCCTGTTTCCTGATTGGTGTTCTACAAGAGTCTTCCACTCCTTAAATTTCTCAAAGGCCTCACTCTTGTGCTTAAGAAAATAAACCCATACTTTCCTAGAATAATTATATATGAAGGAAATGAAGTACTGGGCTCCTGACAGAGAGTGAGGGACATGGGGAGAGCTCCAAAGGTTAGAGTGGACATATTCTAGGGTACTCTTAGTCCTATGAGTTGATGGAGCAAATTTCAACCTGTGAGATTTACCCATTACACATGTCTCACAGAAATCTAGATTGTTTATTCTCTTAGGATCTAAGATTCCCTGCTTACTTATCTCTTGTAAGCCTTTCATGCCTATATGGCCTAGCCTCCTATGCCATATTTTAGTGTCATCACCCACAGCAAATGAGACAACTACATTTCCTATAATGGTCTCCCCTTGAAGGACATACAATCCTTGCTTTAGAATACCTTCAAGGACTACCATAGACCCTTTCATTAACTTAAGGATTCCATTTTCTGATTTATAGGACCCACCGCTAGAGTCTAACATACCTAAGGAAATTAAATTGCTTCTTAAGTTAGGTACTAGCGTTACATTGTCTAGGGTTCTAAATGATCCATCGCACATCTTGAACTTTACTGATCCTACTCCAGTTATGTTGCAAGATTGATTATTTCCCATTAAGACTTTACCACCTTCTACGTTCTTAAAGTTAAACAACCAATCCCTTCCTGGTGTCATATGAAATGTACACCCTGAATCTAAAATCCATTCCTCTCCAGAAACATGTTTTGAGAGTATTAGGCCCTCACCACCCTCATAGCCATAAGACAGATTAGCTATTTCTTATTTTCCTTTACTGTTTTCTAGGTCTTTCTTTCTTTTTCAACACTATTTCTTTAAATGACCTTCCTTATTGCAGTACCAGCATGTCATAGTTCTTGAGGAACCCCTACTTGATCCTCTATGTTTGGACTGACTCCTAGTCGAAGTTTTGCCTCTAGGTTTTTATTTCTCTTCTGATTTTTCCTTTACATTCAGACCTTCTGCATTGTTTGGTTTCTTATCCTTTTTAAGTTCAAGATCTCTAGATCTAAGTGCAGATAAAACATCCTCTAAAGACAATGAAGTTCTACCATATTTAATTGCAGTTTTTACATCCCTATAAGATTCAGGTAGAGAATTTAAAAGAACTATAGCTTGATTCTCATTTTATATTTTGTCATCAATATTAGCAAGAGTTATAGTGATAACATTAAAATCATCTAGGTTTTCTTCTAATGATTTAGAGGGATCCATTCTAAAACCAAACAATCTTTCTTTCAAAAATATTTTGTTAGACAAGGTCTTAGTAATGTAAAGAGTTTCCAGTTTAGACCATACCTTTGCAGCTGTATCCTCATCATTTACCTGTCTTAGAACGTTGTTAGCCAGGTTAAGAATGAGAAGGCTATAAGCCAACTCATTCATTTCTTGGCTTTCCTGGTTGGTTGAGGATTCTGACTTATCCTTTCCATCCTTTGATTCAGCAGCCAGTGCCTTTGAGCACCGGTGTTGAACCAAGACTGCCTTTATTTTCTTTTGCTACATTCTGAAATCACCGCGGCCGTTGAATTTCTCGACTTCCAACTTCGAGGGAGCCATATCTAAAAGATCCTGCGGATCTTTGCAAGGAAATACAAAGAAGAGGATATCCGAAAAGGAAACCCTAGCAGAACAGAAACGAATCTAAAAGAAAGAAAACAAAAACGCATAAACAGAGAGTTAGGGCACAAAGGATATTTCTTACCGAGAGAGATTTCAAGATCGATTTACGATCTTCGTTGTGTTCGGCACGATATCGATTTCTGGGGGCTACTTGGCTAGCCTTATAGTAGCTCTGATACCACTTGTTAATCCCACAACCGATTTTACCCAGCTAAAGACGTAACCAAGAACCAAGCTAAGAAATTGGATCGAGAAAGAATCAATCACACCAAGGACACAACACAAACAGTACACACGATATACGTGTTCAGATTCGTAAATGGATCCTAATTACGATAGAGGTTTTTGCCTTTAGTCAATCCACTAAATCAACGATTACACCTATTCAACAAAGAACGAAACAATTATTGTATTGCTTCAAGAAGACAAAAACTAGAAAACAAGTATAAGAATGCATCAACACCGAGAAAACACCGTACTCACCATTGCCTCTTGATCTTACCTCTCACGACAAAGCGATTAACATCGGAGATAGAGCAATACACCATAGGTTCTTACAGATTGGAGGATTCACAGGTTGTGTCTCCTCTCAATGCGCCGATTTAGGGTTTCACGATTGTAGAAGGGTAGCAAAAAGTGATGCTTCCTTTCTAATAGCAACCTTATATATCAAGGTAGACTGATTGCAAGCCACATGATCAACGTTTAAGATAGATCAACGGTTGATATAAGAGATAGTCAAATAAAAGTGTAATGACATGTAAATGAAGATGAAATTAAAGCTAAAAGACATTCACGTAAAATGCAAATGAAATGCAACAATTAACATGTAATTTTGAATCACATATTACAACAATAAGAGATCTCTTTCGTCCAAAAAATGTGTTTGATGAGACTTGACTCGTAAAAGTTGAATTTGAGAATTCAAAGCCACCAATGCAACTATCAACTACAAGGTTATACCACTTTGGTGGTTTTAAATATTTAATTCCAAGTTTATTTTATCAGAAAAAAAAGAAGAAATTGGTGACAGATTCTTCTTTCTATCAGAGGGTAAATTGAACTCAAATCCCTTTAATTTTGGTTATTTGTAATTTTTTTATGATTTATAATTATCTTTAGAGAGTTTTGTAATTTGTTTTTTTGTTCAAATACTCCATCCTTTAGTTTTATAGCATTTCCAGATAAGATATTTGAGTAAAAAAAATGTTACATTAACCTTTATAGATATTTTTAAATAAGAGTTTGCTAAGGGCTAATTTGATTGATTTAGGATGTATTTTTTTAAACTAAACTCCCATTACAAATTTGTCTATCTTTTAAATCATAGTTGTTGTGTTATAGGCAAAAGTTTATTGAAGGACAAAAAAGTTCAAAAGTGTAAAATAATTTTTTTGGACTAAAAAGTGTAAATTTTCTATACGTGGGGTCTTGCACAAATACGCAAACTAGATAATTTCAATATTCAAAAATCCCTCCAAATATTTCAAGAAAAAATAAAAGAAGTTATTCATAAAAAAAATTCTAATTTTAAGAGGATTTCAGAATATTGAGATAAATAATCATCCATAAAAAATTTTATTTCCTATAGGCAAAATAAATGTTGTTTACAAGAAATAGATGTCATCCATAACAATCATAACCCCAATCGAATTAAAAAAAATTTAGGGTAAATGTTATATGTAAGGATTTTAATTTTAATAGGATTAGAAAAAGTCAAAATAAGCGTTATTTGTGAGAATTTTAATCTCAGATTACCTAAGATTACTCTATATTCCTCTATAAATAAGCAAACACTCATTTTTAAAAAAGATACATCTTTGATACTAGTTTCAATATAGTTTTCATTATCTGATTTAAGTATTGAAGTATTTGCAAATGGATCTTCCCGTGCCCTTTAACTGTTTTCTTTCTTGTAAATTCAAACTGCTTGACGATGACATTTCCAGTTAAACAAATTTATTGTTGTAATTAGGTAACAACATGATGAAGGAAAATACCATCGGGCCCATAATGACTCCAATACCTCGGGGATATAGCCAATGGTAGCGGTGACACGTGCCCATTAAGGAGCCACTCCCCTGACATCATCCTACTTAACCCCAGAGAGGACACGTGGCAGAGACGCCTCATTACACTGGGTAACTCGTTACTCAGCGAAGATTCTTAGGATTCCTTGAGATCGATCATCACACCGGGAATCATGGAGATAAGAGTTACCCCAAACTCCTCGGAAGCGATTATGGGATCCATATCGGTAAGATCATAGCTCCGCGAAGGGTGGGATAAGAATCCCAGTAATTCAAGAGAGAATCCTTACCTTGGTAGGAGAATATAAGGGAGTGGACGTACGATGGGTAAGGGGGATCTCACTTTTCTTTCTCTAAGTTAAAAACTGCATACTTTAAGTGGGAAATCTGACTTGAGCGTCAGAGTGATCTTGGGGAGCAAGACCTTGACTCCATTGCAGGTTCCTGAGTGGAGGTAAAGGAAGGTGATCGGCTTCTTCATCATTAATTGGCGCCCATTGTGGGGCCGAGGCATTTTTCTTTCTGTGTCTCTAGCACAACTTACTGTGACGTTTGATTATCTCCCCGTCTTGATGGCAACTAGAACGCACCAGTCTAGGGCTGCAGGTGGCAATCCCGTCCGAGAGCCGAGCCAGAACAATCCTCTGAGGAGCCCACAAGGGAGGGACCGTAGTCCAGATAATCCCCTTCCCTCGCCTGATCAGATCATGCTTTTAGAGAATCAGGTTCAGCGCTTGACGGAGCTGCTCATTGGTTTCCTAGACCAGCAGCATCAACAAGCCCATCATTCTCAAGCAAAAGAGAGGCAGGAGCCCCCGTGAGAGGAAGGATCTTGCCCGCGTGAGGCAGATCCTTGAGGGCGTGATCGAGAAGATAGGCACGGGGAGGCCGTAGAGTTTTCCAGTATTTCGTATGCGCAGTAGCAACATGAAAAGAGGTTGCGTCACTTGGAGGAGGAGATTGTAGCCTTGAAGCCGAAGCAAGGAGAGTCTAGGGGGACGGTGATGAATCAGCCCCTCTGACAAGAGATTATGGATGCGGTGCCACTAGAGTGTCTTCACATTTCGGCTACCCTACGTGCGAACTACTGACCTAATGGATCATGTGGATCTTTTCACTTCCCATATGATGGTGCAAGATGCATTCGATGCAATATGGTGCAGAGTCTTCTTGGAAATGCTGGAGGGGCATGTGCACGCCTAGTATTCAAACTTGGCCCATCATTCATTAGCTAATTTTGCACAGCTTCAGGGTAGTTTCCTAGCTCACTTTGCACCTCTTCGGAGGCATTGAAGGTCCACCATGGCCCTTGTTAGCCTAAAGTAGAACCAAGGTGAATCTTTAAAGGACTCTATCTCTCGTTTTAATATGGAAGCCTTGAGTATTGAGAACTTTGACCATAGTGTCGCTATGGTGGCATTTTAGAATGCCCTAAGGCCCGGTCCCTTCGCTCAATCGCTGGCCAAAACTCCCTTGCTTACGTTTACAGATATCTTAGGTCAGGCAATGAAGTACATTAATGCTGAGGAGGTTATGCAGGCGAAGAGAGCAGAGTATACCAAGAAGAAAGAAAAGAAGAAACATCCTGAGGAACATAAGAGTGAGGGTTGAAGGGAGGATCGAAAAGAAAAGTATCGTCCTCGGTGGGAGTCGACTTGTTTTACCCCTTTGAATGCCCCAAGAGCGGAGATCCTTGCCACCATCAAGGACAAGGACTATCTGAAGAAGCCTCGACCTATGAAAGCACCATTCAACAAAAGGAACCATAATAAGTATTGCCGCTTCTATCGAGATCATGGTCACGATACGGAGGAATGTCACCAGATGAGGGAGGAGATCTAGGATCTCATTAATCGAGGCTTCATTAGGAATTATGTTGCCAGGGAAGCGGACTCTTAAAGGGGAGAGAGCGACGCTCGCGGTTGTGGAGTCTCCCTGCCAAGAGGGACTGAGCAGAAGAGTGGGATTGAGTTCGACGTTCGCCCTGAAGGGAGAAACCACCGTAGGCGGCAGAAGATCATCCTCAGCCCCCAATTTTTCATATGCTGGTCGCGGGGAAAGTCCTGGGAGTGAAGGGTGAGGAAGATGCAACGAGCAGCTAAGCCTCGGCTCTGAAGAGGTCGAGGAGGGGGGAAATGATCTCCTTTTCGGATAGTGACCTCCCAGGTTACCCATACCGAAATGATCCCTTGGTAATAACAGCCGAGCTTGGAAAGTGGGAGCTACGATGGATCCTAGTGGATCCAGGTAGTTCTTTAAAAATCTTGTATATGTAAGCCTTCTTGGGCATAGGGTACAGGATGGAGCAGCTAAGATCGGCTCGGGTCCCCTTGGTTGGATTTGATGGGGAGGCAGTGTATTCAGATGAAGTCATTCAACTCTCGCTAACCTTGGGAAAGGGTTCCCGAACCTCTCAAGTTGTGCTAGATATTTTGGTGGCCGACGTGCCTGCGGCTTATAACATGATCTTGGGAAGATCGGGCCTCAACACTCTTTGGGCTATTCCTAGCACATATCACATGATGATGAAGTTCCTTACTGATTAGTGGTTAATTTTGTAAAATTTTTGTTATAATTATAACCCCCATTTTGATTTTAAATTGGTTTAATTGAATAATTATGTATAATATATATTTATATATATAATATATAATATATTATAATAAACATGTAAATATAATACATATATATACTCAATGAAATGCATGCATGGATTATCTATATAATATATAAGCATATAATATCCCATATAATATATCATATCAATATATATATAATATAATAGATGATTTATTAATAAATTACTTATTTATAGGTATGAAGAAGGTGGACTTGGAAGCCCAAAAAGAATTCAAGCCCAAGAAGAATTCAAGTCTATGAAGAATTCAAACCTAAAAAGAATTCAAGCCCATGAAGAATGAAGAATTCAACCCCATGAAGAAAAAAGAATTCAAACCCATGGAGAATTAAAGTCCATGAAAAAATTAAAGTCCATGAAGAATTAAAACCCAACTTGAGCATCCCATGAAATATATCATTTGAAGAAGGCCCAAAGATTATTTTTAATCTTAATGAAGATTAAAAATCAATTTATAGAAATCTATTTTTATTTTTTATGTGAGTGCTTTATTAGGTGTGTCTTTTAGCTAAAATCCATTTAACTATTAGTTGTGTATTATAGCTAAAATCTATTTAACTTTATGAGTGCTTTATTAGGTATGTATTTTAGCTAAAATCTATTTAACTTTAATTATGTATTATAGCTAAAATCCATTTAACTTTAAGTGTGTGAGTGCCCATTAGATATAATTATGTCTAGTTGAATAATTGAAATTGTGTGGTTTATATTGCATCTTGTGGCCTATAAATAGGTCACTTGATTGCATTTGTAAGGGTGATTATTATTCTTGAATCAAAGTTTAGTTGTTTCCTTATAATTCTCTCTTTGAGAATTGTTCTTGTTCTTTCTCATTTTCTTTATTATTTTCTCTTGTGATCTTACTTCATTTCTTTCTTCTTTTAAATTCTTATGTCATTTATTGTTACTTTATTAATCACCGCCTAAATGGCCGGTTAGTTTATGCCTTTAAATTTCTGCAATTTTAATTCTTGTCTTTTAAATATTCACCGCCTAAATGGCCGGTTAGTTTCTGCTATTTTAATTCCTGTCATTTAAATTCTGTCATTTAAATTACGCAATTTAAATTCTTGTTAATTAATTTACAAATAAATATGAGTAGCTAAACCCAATCTTGGGTTAAGGCAAGGACAGTGTCTAACGCCAATGATTCCCAAAGAAAGCTACGCTTTAAAAGAGTAACATTAATTTAAATTTCACTATGAGTGTGTATTTTTAAATTAAGAAATCACTAGGTTTGAATTGAAGCATAAGCCTAACTTAGAGCTTTCATGCCATGTATGAAAGTTACTAGAACTGGAAATGCTATCATACCCAAACCCGGATGATTAATTTAGTTGTTTTGTGTATTAATTGTAATTGGATTTATGGTAGTTGCTTAAACTAGAATCTCACATATCATGTATGGAGATTGCTTAAATTAGAACTATCATCATCTCTAATTGCATTTAATAAGAAACCCTCATATCTGAAATTAAATTAATATTACTAACCTTGTCTATTAAAATTTGGGAATCAACGGGTTGGCACTGAAATTGTTTTAACCCAAGTACTATCCAATTTCATATTCTTACATTCAGTAATTATTTCAATTTCTGTTTTGTTTTATTTCCTCGTATATGTTGTCTAAAAAACCATAAGAAAACCTCGTTGCCAATTTGTCCAAGTGTGTGTGTTTATGTGTGACATTCTTTTTAATTTGCCATAAATAAATCTCTCAGTGGACGACCTGGACTCATCCAGAAAATATAAATTTAAATTTGGACTACAACTGCACTCGTACACTGACGAGTATAAACCTCTCACCAATATAAAAAAAAATATATAAAATTTTTATTGTGTTTTGTTTTGTGTTTTAATTGCAGGGTGAGAGTGCAGCCACTTACAACCAGTGGGATAGGCGAGGTGTGAGGAGACTTGCATTCGGCCCAGGAATGTTACATGGCCTTCATAGGTGTAGCGAGGACTGCAGAAATCTCGCAGGGGCAGATAAAGAAGAATCTACAGCAGGGAAAAACTCCTGGTCAGGGAAAGGACTTTAGAGGAGAAAAGGAGAAGAGACCTCCACTCGCCGTCAGTTTTCTATTGGAAGGGTTGGAAGATCCGAAGACAGCAGAGCCCGTGGACAAGCTTGTGGAGGTACCTTTAAGGGAAGATTGCCTTGAGCGTTGTGTAAAGATAAGTGCAGAGTTAAAAGATCCATTAAGGGGTCGAATTTTAGCCCTTTTTCAGCAGTATGCAGACGTCTTCGCATGGACTATCCAAAATATGTCGGGGGTCAATCTAGAGGTCATGACGCACAGGTTGGGAATACGTCCGGGCTTCTAACCTGTTAAGCAAAAGAAGTGAATTTTTGCCCCAGAAAGAACTAAAGTGGTTGAAGCAGAAGTAGATAAGTTGATGGAGGCACAGTACATCTGGGAGGTTGATTATCCCGAATGGTTAGCAAATGTGGTGTTGGTGCCCAAAGGAGAGGGCAAGTGGAGACTTTGCATTGATTTCACTGATCTTAATAAAGCTTTCCCAAAGGATAGCTACCATCTGTCTTGAATAGATGCCCTGATTGATGGGACGATTGGTTGTTTTCTAATGAGTTTTCTAGATTCCTTTCAGGGGTACCACCAAATCCCATTGCATCTCAAAGATCAGGAGAAGATGGCATTCATCATTAATAAAGCAACCTACTGTTACACAGTAATGACGTTCCGGTTAAAGAATGCTGGAGCCATTTACCAGCGTCTGGTGAATAAGCTTTTTCAACACCAGCTTGGTCGGAATATGGAAGCTTATATAGATGACATGTTGGTGAAAAGCCTCGTTGCTGAACATCATCTTATAGGTTTGGAAGAATGCTTCCAAACCCTTCGTAAGTTTCATGTAAAACTTAATCTTGTTAAATGCTCTTTTGGAGTTTCTGTAGGAAAGTTTATGGGTTATATAGTTCATCACCGAGGGATTGAGGTGAACCCTACAAAGGTTAAAGCCATTATGGACATGCCAGCCCCGAGGAACATCAAGGAAGTGCAAAGCCTGGTGGGAAGGATGACGGCATTAGGGAGATTCCTCTCTCGATTGACGGAGAAGGGTCTTCCTTTCTACAAGGTCCTATCAAAGGCAAAGAATTTTATGCGGAACTATGAATGTCAGGAAGCTTTTAACAAGCTGAAGGAACATCTAGCCTCGCCTCCAGTCCTCACCAAATCATAGCAAGGAGAACAGTTGTATCTTTATTTGGCGGTAGCCAAAGAAGCTGTGAGTTCGATGCTGGTTAGAGAAGAAGATAAAAAGCAAAGGCCTGTTTACTATGCTAGTAAGTGATTGACAGGGGCTGAAGTTTGATATTCCCTCATGGAGAAGTTAGCCTTTGCCTTAGTAACGTCGGCAAGGAAATTTCGGCCCTATTTCTAAGCTCATACCATTATCGTGCTTACTGGCTGCACTCTCACCCTGCAATTAAAATACAAAACAAAACACAATAAAAATTTTATATATTTTTTTATATTGGTGAGAGGTTTATACTCGTCAGTGTACGAGTGCAGTTGTAGTCCAAATTTAAATTTATATTTTCTGGATGAGTCCAGGTCGTCCACTGAGAGATTTATTTATGGAAAATTAAAAAGAATGTCACACATAAACACACACACTTGGACAAATTGGCAACGAGATTTTTTATGGTTTTTTAGACAACATATACGAGGAAATAAAACAAAGCAGAAATTGAAATAATTACTGAATGTAAGAATATGAAATTGGATAGTACTTGAGTTAAAACAATTTTAGTGCCAACCCGTTGATTCCCAAATTTTAATAGACAAGGTTAGTAACATTAATTTAATTTCAGATATGAGGGTTTCTTATTAAATGCAATTAGAGATGATGATAGTTCTAATTTAAGCAATCCTCATACATGATATGTGAAATTCTAGTTTAAGCAACTACCATAAATCCAATTACAATTAATACACAAAACAACTAAATTAATCATCCGGGTTTGGGTATGATAGCATTTCCAGTTCTAGTAACTTTCATACATGGCATGAAAGCTCTAAGTTAGGCTTATGCTTCAATTCAAACCTAGTGATTTCTTAATTTAAAAATACACACTCATAGTGAAATTTAAATTAATGTTACTTTTTTAAAGCGTAGCTTTCTTTGGGAATCATTGGCGTTGGACACTGTCCTTGCCTTAACCCAAGATTGGGTTTAGCTACTCGTCATTATTTGTAAATTAATTAACAAGAATTTAAATTGCATAATTTAAATGACAGAATTTAAATGACAGGAATTAAAATAGCAGAAACTAACCGGCCATTTAGGCGGTGAATATTTAAAAGACAAGAATTAAAATTGCAGAAATTTAAAGGCATAAACTAACCGGCCATTTAGGTGGTGATTAATAAAGTAACAATAAATGATATAAGAATTTAAAAGAAGAAAGAAATGAAGTAAGATCACAAGAGAAAATAATAAAGAAAAGGAGAAAGAACAAGAACAATTCTCAAAGAGAGAATTATAAGGAAACAACTAAACTTTGATTCAAGAATAATAATCACCCTTACAAATGCAATCAAGTGATCTATTTATAGGCCACAAGATGCAATACAAACCACACAATTTTAATTATTCAACTAGACATAATTATATCTAATGGGCACTCACACACTTAAAGTTCAATGGATTTTAGCTATAATACATAATTAAAGTTAAATGGATTTTAGCTAAAATACATACCTAATAAAGCACTCATAAAGTTAAATGGATTTTAGCTATAATACACAACTAATAGTTAAATGGATTTTAGCTAAAAGACACACTTAATAAAGCACTCACATAAAAAATAAAAATAGATTTCTATAAATTGATTTTTAATCTTCATTAAGATTAAAAATAATCCTTGGGCCTTCTTCAAATGATATCTTTCATAGGATGCTCAAGTTGGGTCTTAATTCTTCATGGACTTTAATTCTCCATGGACTTGAATTCTTTTTTCTTCATGGGCTTGAATTCTTTTTAGGCTTGAATTCTTCATGGACTTGAATTCTTTTTGGGCTTGAATTCTTTTTGGGCTTCAAAGTCCACCTTCTTCATACCTATAAATAAGCAATATATTAATAAATCATCTATTATATTATATATATATTGATATGATATATTATATGGGATATTATATGCTTATATATTATATAGATAATCCATGCATGCATTTCATTGAGTATATATATGTATTATATTTACATGTTTATTATAATATATTATATATTATATATATAGATATATATTACACATAATTATTCAATTAAACCAATTTAAAATCAAAATGGTGGTTATAATTATAACAAAAATTTTACAAAATTAACCACTAACCAAAATTTGGTTGCACTCTCACCCTGCAATTAAAACACAAAACAAAACACAATAAAAATTTTATATATTTTTTTATATTGGTGAGAGGTTTATACTCGTCAGTGTACGAGTGCAGTTGTAGTCCAAATTTAAATTTATATTTTCTGGATGAGTCCAGGTCGTCCACTGAGAGATTTATTTATGGCAAAATAAAAAGAATGTCACACACAAACACACGCATTTTGATGAATTAGAAACAAGATTTTTTATGGATTTTTAAATAACAGATGCTAGGAAATAAAGTAAGACAAAAGTTAAAATAAACACTGAATGTAAAAATATAGAATTAAATAAGTCTTGAGTTAAGGCAATTTCAGCACCAACCCATTGATTCTCAATTTTTAGTAGAAAAGATTAGTAACATTAATTTAATTTCAGATATGAGGGTTTGTTATTAAATGCAATTAGAGATGATGATAGTTCTAACTTAAGCAATCCCCATACATGATATGTGAGATTCTAGTTTAAGCAACTACCATAAATCCAATTACAATTAATACACAAAACAACTAAATTAATCATCCGGGTTTGGGTATGATAGCATTTCCAGTTCTAGTAACTTTCATACATGACATGAAAGCTCTAAGTTAGGCTTATGTTTCAATTCAAACCTAGTGATTTCTTAATTTAAAAATACACACTCATAGTGAAATTTAAATTAATGTTACTCTTTTAAAGCGTAACTTTCTTTGGGAATCATTGGCGTTGGACACTGTCCTTGCCTTAACCCAAGATTGGGTTTAGTTACTCATATTTATTTGTAAATTAATTAACAAGAATTTAAATTGCGTAATTTAAATGACAGAATTTAAATGACAGGAATTAAAATAGCAGAAACTAACCGGCCATTTAGACGGTGAATATTTAAAAGACAAGAATTAAAATTGCAAAAATTTAAAGGCATAAACTAACCGGCCATTTAGGTGGTGATTAATAAAGTAACAATAAATGACATAAGAATTTAAAAGAAGAAAGAAATGAAGTAAGATCACAAGAGAAAATAATAAAGAAAAGGAGAAAGAACAAGAACAATTCTCAAAGAGAGAATTATAAGGAAACAACTAAATTTTGATTCAAGAATAATAATCACCCTTACAAATGCAATCAAGTGATCTATTTATAGGCCACAAGATGCAATACAAACCACACAATTTCAATTATTCAACTAGACATAATTATATCTAATGGGCACTCACACACTTAAAGTTAAATGGATTTTAGCTATAATACATAATTAAAGTTAAATGGATTTTAGCTAAAATACATACCTAATAAAGCACTCATAAAGTTAAATGGATTTTAGCTATAATACACAACTAATAGTTAAATGGATTTTAGCTAAAAGACACACTTAATAAAGCACTCACATAAAAAATAAAAATAGATTTCTATAAATTGATTTTTAATCTTCATTAAGATTAAAAATAATCCTTGGGCCTTCTTCAAATGATATCTTTCATGGGATGCTCAAGTTGGGTCTTAATTCTTCATGGACTTTAATTCTCCATGGACTTGAATTCTTTTTTCTTCATGGGCTTGAATTCTTTTTAGGCTTGAATTCTTCATGGACTTGAATTCTTTTTGGGCTTGAATTCTTTTTGGGCTTCAAAGTCCACCTTCTTCATACCTATAAATAAGCAATATATTAATAAATCATCTATTATATTATATATATATTGATATGATATATTATATGGGATATTATATGCTTATATATTATATAGATAATTCATGCATGCATTTCATTGAGTATATATATGTATTATATTTACATGTTTATTATAATATATTATATATTATATATATAGATATATATTACACATAATTATTCAATTAAACCAATTTAAAATCAAAATGGTGGTTATAATTATAACAAAAATTTTACAAAATTAACCACTAACCAAAATTTGGTTGCACTCTCACCCTGCAATTAAAACACAAAACAAAACACAATAAAAATTTTATATATTTTTTTATATTGGTGAGAGGTTTATACTCGTCAGTGTACGAGTGCAGTTGTAGTCCAAATTTAAATTTATATTTTCTGGATGAGTCCAGGTCGTCCACTGAGAGATTTATTTATGGCAAAATAAAAAGAATGTCACACACAAACACACGCATTTTGATGAATTGGAAACAAGATTTTTTATGGATTTTTAAATAACAGATGCTAGGAAATAAAGTAAGACAAAAGTTAAAATAAACACTGAATGTAAAAATATAGAATTAAATAAGTCTTGAGTTAAGGCAATTTCAGCACCAACCCATTGATTCTCAATTTTTAATAGAAAAGATTAGTAACATTAATTTAATTTCAGATATGAGGGTTTGTTATTAAATGCAATTAGAGATGATGATAGTTCTAATTTAAGCAATCCCCATACATGATATGTGAGATTCTAGTTTAAGCAACTACCATAAATCCAATTACAATTAATACACAAAACAACTAAATTAATCATCCGGGTTTGGGTATGATAGCATTTCCAGTTCTAGTAACTTTCATACATGGCATGAAAGCTCTAAGTTAGGCTTATGCTTCAATTCAAACCTAGTGATTTCTTAATTTAAAAATACACACTCATAGTGAAATTTAAATTAATGTTACTCTTTTAAAGCGTAGCTTTCTTTGGGAATCATTGGCGTTGGACACTGTCCTTGCCTTAACCCAAGATTGGGTTTAGCTACTCGTCATTATTTGTAAATTAATTAACAAGAATTTAAATTGCATAATTTAAATGACAGAATTTAAATGACAAGAATTAAAATAGCAGAAACTAACCGGCCATTTAGGCGGTGAATATTTAAAAGACAAGAATTAAAATTGCAGAAATTTAAAGGCATAAACTAACCGGCCATTTAGGCGGTGAATAATAAAAAGACAAGAATTAAAATTACAGAAATTTAAATGCATAAACTAACCGGCCATTTAGGCGGTGAATAATTAAGTAACAATAAATAATATAAGAATTCAAGAGAAGAAAGAAAGAAAGTAAGAACACATGAGAGAACAATAAAGAAAAGAAAAGAGAACAAGAACAATTCTTTAAAGAGAAAATATAAGAAAACAACTAAGTTTTGATTCAAGAATAATAATCACCCTTACAAATGTAATCAAGTGACCTATTTATAGGCCACAAGATGCAATACAAACCACACAATTTCAATTATTCAACTAGACATAATTATATCTAATGGGCACTCACACACTTAAAGTTAAATGGATTTTAGCTATAATACATAATTAAAGTTAAATGGATTTTAGCTAAAATACATACCTAATAAAACACTTATAAAGTTAAATCGATTTTAGCTATAATACACAACTAATAGTTAAATGGATTTTAGCTAAAAGACACACCTAATAAAGCACTCACATAAAAAAATAGATTTCTATAAATTGATTTTTTAATCTTCATTAGGATTAAAAATAATCCTTGGGCCTTCTTCAAATGATATCTTTCATGGGATGCTCAAGTTGGGTCTTAATTCTTCATGAACTTTAATTTTTTCATGGACTTTAATTCTCCATGGGCTTGAATTCTTTTTTTTCTTCATGGGCTTGAATTCTTCATTCTTCATGGGTTTGAATTCTTTTTAGGCTTAAATTCTTTTTGGGCTTCCAAGTCCACCTTCTTCATACCTATAAATAAGCAATTTATTTATAAATCATCTATTATATTATATATATATTGATATGATATATTATATGGGATATTATATGCTTATATATTATATAGATAATCCATGCATGCATTTCATTGAGTATATATATGTATTATATTTACATGTTTATTATAATATATTATATATTATATATATAGATATATATTACACATAATTATTCAATTAAACCAATTTAAAATCAAAATGGGGCTTATAATTATAACAAAAATTTTACAAAATTAACCACTCATCACTTACTAACCAACCTTTAAGGCAGGTTCTTAGAAAATCAAAGCTCTCAGGACTAATGTTGAAATGGACAATGGAGCTCACAACTTTTGATATTGAGTACAGGCCTCGGCCGGCTATCAAGGCCCAAGCGTTGGCAGACTTCATCGCCTAAGGGATAGGATCCCAAGAATCGAGGTGAGTTTGGACTCCAACTTGGTAGTACAATAAGTAAACAGGGAGTATGAAGTTCGGGAAGGTCACATGGCAAGATACCTGGCTATGGTCAGGGAGCTGATCCCGCGTTTTCAGACAGTAAAGGTGGAGTATGTCCCTCAGGCTATGAACACGGAGGCAGACCTGTTTTCCTGGATTGCTTTTTCCTCTTTTCCTATGAGCTCCCAAGAAATTCGGATCGAATCTTTGCCACAAAAGAGCATCGAAGAGTTCGCTGATTAGTTGTGTGTGGAGGACGAGCCTAGTTGGGTGGATCCTTTGTTATTGTACTTGAAGGAGGAGAAAATTCTGGAGATTGACTTGGAAGCTTGAGAAGTCAGAAGAAAAGCTCGAAGTTGCGTACTAATCAATGGGGAACTTTATAAGAGGTCATTCTCGCAGCCATTGCTCTAGTGTATCCTGCCTAGCGAAGCAGACTACATCCTACGGGAGACTCATGAAAGCATATGTGGAAGTCACATTGAGGCCCAGACCCTTAGCCAAAAAGCCCTTGGCAAGGGTATTATTGCTCTATAATGGCGAGGGACTCAGAGCAGTTGGTGAGGACCTGTGATAAATGCCAATGAACCTCCAACCTGGTTCATGTACCAGCAGTCACCTTAACTCATCTGGCTTCCCCTTTGCTTAATGGGGCATCGACATCTTGGTTCTTTTTCCTCCAGCGGCCGACCAAGTTAAATATCTTATTGCTGCCATAGATTATTTCACGAAGTGGGTGGAAGCAGAACCAATATATTCGGCAAGCTGCTTACAATCAGCATATCGAAAGATACTATAACTGAAGAGTAAGAGCTCGGAGTTTCCTTCATAGAGATTGGGTATTACGACGAGCGGATGTTCGAGGTGCCCGAGAAGCGAACAAGTTAACGTTGAACTAGGAATGTCCTTTCAAGATAGTGGAAGCCTCAACCCTGGCACTTACAAACTGCAGACCACCAAGGGTGTACCCGTTAAAAACACTTGGAATGTGCAGAATTTAAGGAAATTTTATTAGTAATGTTCTTTATTGACCGTGATTTTTTGAAATAAATCTATCTTTCTCTCCTATCGGTTAAATTTCTTCACCATAAAAGACCCCAGGGGACCATCCCTGACTAAAAATAAGGCTAACTTCGGGGGGCCTCGAACCCTCAACAAAGAAGAGGATCAGATGTGATCCTCGTGGGGCCTCGAACCCTCAACAAAGAAGAGGATCAGATGTGAGCCTCGGGGGGCCTCGAACCCCAATAAAGAAGAGGATTAGATGTGATCCTCGCAGGGCCTTGAACCCTCAGCAAAGAAGAGGATTAGATGTGATCCTCAGGGGGCCTCGAACCCTCGATTAAAAAGAAAGGATCAGATGTGATCCCCGAGTGGCCTCGAACCCTCTATAAAAAACGAAAGTATCAGATGCGATCCATGGGGTGACCCAAACTCCTCCAAAAGCAAAGGATCAGATCTGATCCCCTAACAGATTTTTGTTCCAAGTCTTACCCTCAATTAGAGAAGAAAGGATCATATATGATCCTCGGGGGCCCCGAACCCTCCAAAAAGCAAAGGATCGGATTTTATCCCCTAACAAATTTGTGTTCTTGATAAAGGGCTAGGGAAATCTTTTAAAGTATAAAAAGGTTTAGATGCAACCCTCCAATTTTAGAATTACGGTCTTGGTTAATTAACTAAGGCAGGTAACGCTCAAATGAGGATGGTAAAACAAGCAAGGAAATTTTATTGAAATATTAAGTTCAAAATACAAAGGCATCTATTCTAAGGAAGATAAAGCTATTGAGACATCAAAGGAGATGGAGTCCACGTCCAGGTTCGGGAAGCATTCCTTCGTAAGTTTCTTCATATACTCGAACCCACCCCGAAGAACCCCCTCTAGCTCCGTAGCATAAGCTTCAAAATTTCAAAATTTCTCATGACCTTTTGAAAGGCTATACGGGTATCTTCAAGAGTGGATCAAAGCTTTGCTTTAGCCACATGAAGAGCTTCCTTGCACTGGGTGTAGGACTCTAGGGTCTCAGCTTGGCTCTACTTGCTCTCTTTCAGCTCCGTGGATAGTTTCTTGGTAGTTTCGCTGAGCTTCTCATTAGCAGCCTTTGCGACATCCAACTCTTCTCCGAGATTGGAGTTAGCTTAACAAGCTTCTAGCATCCCATTCTGCAACAGCTCCAGCTCTTGGTGAGCCTAAGCTTCAACCTCATTTGCAAGCCTTGCCTCCTCTCGAGCCAGCTCGATGGATTTATCAAGAATGCGTACATGGTGTTTGAGGTCTGCTACCTTTGAAGATAGGGCCTAGGACCCTTGGAGTCTCCGAACCTCAGAATCCAAAACCGATAGGCGAGCTAGGTAATTAGACTCTCGTTGGATTACAAAATTCCTAAAGGCTGAAAGACATTGTTGAGGAAGATAAGAAAAGTGTTATTATTAAACCTGCTAAGGGAAAGGAAGCCTGGAGAGAAAAATCAAATTATTTAATACTACCTTCAAGGTTTCAGCATAGTAGTCTGTCTCGCCAGGGATTAGAGGAAGTGTGGAAATAGTTAAGTCCAAAGGGTCTGCACCTGGCTCAGGGGCGAGAGTCGAAGAGGAGGCTAGAGCTGTCAAAGTATTGGGGGAAGCTTCGACCGCTTGGGGGCCTTTGTTTACTCTAGCTGCAGAAGAGGTTGGAGGATCGGGGGAGGCATCGGTTTCCTGGGGGTCTTTGTTCATTCCAACTGCCGAGGAGGTGGGGGCACTTTCGACCCTTCAGTGCTTTATTCTCTTGGCCAGAATTTCTTTGGGAGACAGCATTGAATTCTCCTCCAATGAAGCCTTCCCTATCAATTCCGGGTGGTCCTCTGGTGATGGGGATGTTAGTAGATGCCTAAAAATAGAAGAGGTTAGGATGGTGAGGTGCGTTACGGTTGGCTCCATACCTATAGTTGGCCGATTTCCTTGAGCCCCCACTCTAGCCATCGTTAGCGCTTGGGTGATAGTTTCATCATCACCCTCGGACGGATCTCGCGAGGAGGCAAGTGTAACTGTTGGTGCTTGAGTAGATTGGGAGTCCCCCTTATTCCTTGGGGCTTGGGATCTTGCAGAGGGGCCCTTCGGGCACGCCTCAATGCAGTCCTTGGGGCCTTTTAGAAGGTCTGAAGATCCTCCTCTACTGTTTTTTTGGATTTGGTGGAGGCCGAAGGTCCTTTGCTCCTAGCATTCTTCAGAGCTCTCTTTGGCGGCGTTGAAAGCCCTTTGCTTTGAGAAGTCTTGGAAGCCTTCTCCGAGTTTTTCTTGGTTTTAACAGGGGTTGAAGGACCCTTGCTCTAGGGGAACTCCAAGACCATCCCCTCGGTGATAGGAGAATAAGTAATCTCCTAGAGATTTTCAACTATGAAAAAAAATAATGAAAATCAATATCCGATAAGAATGAGGGAATGAGAAAGAAAGTGAAGGGTTAACACTTACAAGTCTCGCCATCTAGGCCCGCCTAGGTAAGAGTCGGGTTGGAGAGCCATCCCTCTTCTCAGTTCTGGCTGATACCCATGATCCTACGGGCCGATTCCTTGATATCTTCGATGTTAGGGCGTTTGTGTTTGGTATCCAGAGTCCACTCGTTGTGCACATACCAGATTTCTTGTGTGGAACCAGATTGTCAGGGGTGGACGATGACGAAACGCTCCTTCTAGTCGTCTGAGTCTTTAGACCCCTCAGATTGCATGAGGGTCGAGGCCCTGATTTTAAGTTCAGGACGTTCCTTGGACGCAATAAGGCAGCCATCCTTCACAATTCTGGGTGAGATAGAAATCCAACCACTTGGATTGCAATTGGTGGTGAAAAAATAGTGGAAAAGATCCCCTGAAGGCTCTACTTTACCAAAACTGTAAATAATGATGAAGCCCATCAAGTACCTCCACCTCAAAAGGGATAGTTGGGTTGGGACGATGGTGAGGTGTTGGAGAAGTGACATGACCCTCCCTCGAGGGGGCAAGCAAAAACCCTTGTCAAAGGCGCATTTGTAAACACACAGACGACCGACGACAGATGCTCGTAGATTGATGTTGAACTCAACCTCCCACTTTTCGGGAATCTTGTATTTTTCCCTAAATTGTTGACACTTTGCTTCACTCATCAATTGGCAGGGAATGAGCGAGGTAGGGTGGTTCTTCCACTTGACAAGCTCCGCACGGGCCGAATTAAGTTTTTCGGACTCAGTAATTGCCATCGCAGAAGGTTGAAGAGGAAGCAAGGAAGATGCAAAAGGAAGAGATGCTTGTTGGCACGATAGTTGGCTGGGCAGAAGTAGGTTCGGGGGAAGAAGGAAGAAGAAGGATAACAGTCGAGGTGTAAAAGGATTGGACAACGTCTGGGGAACAGACATGGGTATCAGAACAAATTGGTAACCATGCCCCATGAGCATGTACATGAAGGAAAAACTCCCTAGCTCTTCGGACTTGACAAATCTCAACCCTTGGGGTAGAAGAGAGGGCAACCCTTCGGAGACTTCGACACTTCTTGAGCCATTTAAGCTATGTGGCTCGAGGAGTAGGGGGCAAGTGATGAAGGAAAATACCCCGAGGATATAGCCAATGGCAGCGGTGACACGTGCCCATTAAGAAGCCACTCCCCTGATGTCATCCTACTTAACCCCAGAGAGGACACGTGGCAGAGACGCTTCATCACACCGAGTAACCCATTACTCAACGAAGATTCTCCAGATTCCTCAAGATCGATCATCACACTGGGAATCATGGAGATAGGAACTACCCCGAACTCCTCAGAAGCGATTATGGGATCCATATCGGTAAGATCATAGTTTCGCGAAGAGCGAGATAAGAATCCCAGTAATTCAAGAGAGAATCCTTACTTTGGCAATAGAATATAAGGGAGTGGACGTACAACGGGTAAGGGGGTCACTTTTCTTTCTCTAAGTTAAAAATTGCATACTTTAATGGGAAATTTGACTTAAGCGTCGAAGTGATCCCGGGGGAGCAAGACCCCGACTCTATTCCAGGTTCCTGAGTGGAGGCAGAGGAAGGTGATTGACTTTTTCATCATCACAGCAATAATCAAATCACTATAAACTTAAAATAACTAATTTCAACTATAATAATTAACCCAAAAAAAGAAGAGAAAACATGTTAACAACAATGATTTTTTCTATTTTATAAAAACTTAAAAAACTTGAAAGTTAATTAAACAGCTCACTGAAGTTACTAATTTGCATAGTCAAGAATGAG
This sequence comes from Diospyros kaki, assembly GCA_036245055.1. Taxonomy (NCBI): domain Eukaryota; kingdom Viridiplantae; phylum Streptophyta; class Magnoliopsida; order Ericales; family Ebenaceae; genus Diospyros; species Diospyros kaki. The sequence goes on along the minus strand of BSEG01000011.1, from coordinate 23,774,742 downwards.
GCAAGAGCGTTAATAGCATTTTGATTATTTCAAAGGCTTCAGTCTAAATTATTAAACAAAAAATTATAAATTTGTTATTTACTTGAGAATTAATTAAAATTTATAATTTTATGACTAAATAAGAATTCAAACTATAAAAAAATTATTTTTATTTAAGGATTGAGCAAACTGACCCCAATTCTCTTAGATTCTGACGTACAACACTTAATAACTAATCTCAACTCTCATAATATTACATCAGTATTTCCCTAATTTTCTTCCCCACAAACTAGTAGTTGATAGTTGCATTGTGGTCATAAATCCCCTCTGTCTAGAAGTGCCCAATTGGAAAAAAAAAATGTCAAATATCCACTACTAGTTGCATTAGAAAGAGTGTATAAATACAATCCTTATCAGATGGAAAAATAGTGACAAGTAATAGCAAGAAGTACACAACTTACTTACATAATAATCTGCCTCAGGGAGAATCAAACTAACTAAAGGGAGGGACTGCCTTCAAAGGAAGTGTAATCAATAGGGACGTCTTGTGAGTTTGATTGGTTACTATGTATGCTTTCAAGCTACAAGATTTTCATTTTCATATATAATACACACTAAGCAAATAGCAACATGAAGAATTACATGTGGTATTCTTAACATTTGGGATAACTGTAAAATTATTTTTGGTATTTAAAAAATATAATAAATATTTCTAAAATTTATCGCTATGTTATAAGTTTTTCTTTATTGTAAATTAACATTGTTAAATATTATAAAAATAATCAAATCACCCTTATATTTAAAAATCTTTTTCTCTTTCTGTTCTCTTATTTCCCTTTCTCTCTTCTTTTTTTCTCACGGTTGTTACCTTTATTGCCGACCTTTCTTTAATATTGGCCACCGCTAACCTCTCTTCACTATTTTCATTTGACAATATCTCAATATGTTCTTTGCCTTTTCTTGTCTCTCTCTCCCCTCATTCCCTCTCTCATTTATTCTTGGTTTAATGGAACCAAGACGATTCTAGGTTCTAAGACACCTAGTACCTAGATCACCTGTTAAATCCAAATATACCTTGGTTTGTCACAACCCACACACATCTAGGTTCTAATCAAACCTAATTTGGGTTTGAACCTAGTTTGGGTTCTATGTAAACCTAGATGTTAAAACCCCCTTGCTGACGAGGTTTGTCGGTAAGGGTTTCACCTTTTCCTCAGCTCTCTCTCTCTTTCTCTCTCTACATATATATTATCATATTTGTGCATTTAAGATTATCTAAGTTCCCAATTTGGAAATTCTTTCCAAATCAAGGTTTCAAATCTTCATTGAATTCTTCTTTTTCTTCTTTTCCTCATCCCTCTCTCTCTCTCTCTCTCTCTCTCTCTCTCTCTCTCGCTATATGTGTAATACCCCAAGAGCCTAAGGTTAGGTTTAAGAAGGGACTTTAGAGAAGCTAGTATATATATCGAGAATAGTAAGGAAGTAAACAATACCAGTTGGATACCTTTTGGGCTAAATGTAAATAAAGAACTCCTGGGTTAAGCATGCTTGAACTAGAGTAGCTCAAGAATGGGTGACCCCTGAGAAGTTCACATAGGCCCATCAGGGTAAGTTGATCCGATTTTTCATATCGCTCGATACAGGATGTTACAATATGTATGTATGTATATTCTAGGTTTGATTGAATCTAGATGCGTTTGGATTCCGGCAAACTCAAACATATTTTGGAACCCAAATAGAACTCCCTCACTTATAAGGTTTGTTGGCAAGGGTTTTAGCCCCCCTCCTTTTTTTTTTTTTTTTAATTTGTGTGTTTCAAATCATCTAAGTGTTGGAATTAATGGGTCTTAAATGTGTGAATCAGAAGCGTTTCTAAATTGTAAAGTGTCATTTAATGTGGGAAAATAATCTCGCATTGAAAAATGCCTTACGGTGCACTTTAGTCACTAAAATTGACTTCTAGGAAGCTGGAGTTCACTATCATCGAGTAGGAATCAACTATCCAAGAGAGGCTCTTGGTTAGATTGACTCTACATAATAGGTTCTCGGCTATGTCGATTATAGCTTTGCTATAGTCGAACTCTGGCACATTGGGAGTCGACTATGGATGATTGGGAGTCGACTCCCAGTCCTATTTTTGGAGAAAACGCTCTAGAAATGCATGGTCGAGTGGATCAATAACATGGTAAGAAGGTTGATGTGGCGCAGACATCCATTAGGTGTGTGCATGGTGTGCCTCTGTGTAGTGGGGTGCCGAGTGAACTCAACCGTTCATACGGGGTGCGAGTGAGTAGACACGTTCGTTCAAATGTGAAAGGTGCAAAGGAAAAGATATGTACCTTCGCGAGATCTGGACCGTTATGTCTCACCCAAATATGAAAGGATGCAATATGAAGATCTAGATTAATTCAGATCAAACAACATAACCTTTTATGATTGAACACTTGGAAACTATAAATAATACCCTCCTAATTCAATTTCAATCATCAATCATCCAAAATCAATTCGAGTTTATTAATTTTGTACATTCCACCTTTAAAGTACAAGAAATTCTAATGTCTTTCCTCCGGTTAAGAAGAGTACAATTAAGTTTGGTTTCGCTCGACAAGGTTAGTATTGTGCTATACTAATTCTTGGAAGAAGTGTTGTATCTTGAGAAACAGATGTCCATTAATCTTTTAGCACCATTGAGGGGGCAAAATCTGTCTTAAGGAGATTTGTTTCGACATACCTCGCTTCAATTTGGTTCTATATTCTTTTTCAAAATCTCATTTCATTATACAATTGTGTTTTTGTTTTATTGTTAATGTACACATCTTCCTAGTCAAAGTCAGATTTTTTACAACACTAAGTTCTAAATTTGAAAACTTCTTCCAAATTGGGGTTCTAGACTTTACTGATTTCTTCTTCTTTTTCTTCCTCCTCTCTCTTTCCTCTCTCTCTCTCTCTATATATATATATATATATTTTAGGTTTAATAGAACCTAAAATGATAGGGATAATTTTTGTGCAGAAGAGAGAATAAGAGAGGAGGCAAGGTAGGGAACAATTTCTGTAATTCATCATGTTCATTCATTAGCTGCAAATGGCTATTTATAGAAGAATTATAGCTTGATAATAAAGCAATTTAACTAACTAATCTAGAAAAAAAGGGATAATACTACAATAACTAAACAATAAGTAAAAGATAACATAAAGCTATTCCTATGCCATAATTAAACTTGTTCCCCTCCATTCCTGTTTACCCATCCCTTTGATAGTGTCCTTGTCCTCAAGGATGAAAATTTGGATACGGGCACCAGAATCGCCATTTATTTTCCCACGTGGCATCTTCAGTAGGTGCCCAACCTACTTGATCAGAATTTCTTCTTTTGGACGATAACGACCCTTTTGGGTTGTGCGACTGCCAATTATTGCTTCTGGTTGAGGCTGTAGGGTAGTCTTCTGCAACTAGAGGCAACTCGAGCATGACCAGAATAGAAGAACCCACATATTTTTTAAGTAAACTAACGTGAAACACGTTGTGAATGCAACATTCGACAGGTAGCTCGAGGAGGTAAGCCACTTGACTAATGCGCGCCGGGATTTTAAAAGGCCTATAATGATGGAACCACGTATATGATGGTATAGGTAAAAATAATTTTTTTACCATATATCAGATGCATGCAGCAGAATAAAACATACATGCTATACACTAGTTTGGGTGTTTAAGTAATACACATATTCATCAAATGAATATAAATAAATGCGTATATGTTGTTCAATATAAGGATGGAGTACAAAAATTGTTTATGTACTGAGATTGAATTCACCTCAAGCTACGGTGGTCCTAGTCGGTTAACACCTAGTATGCAGTTCGGTACCGCTCTGGTCATCTTTTCCCGTGCTAAACACAGAGGTTCCCCGTATCACCAGCACCTGCGTCTCAAAATTATACACGTGACCTTCACATGTATAATTTATGGTAGAAATAGAATATTATAGAGGAATAAGAATAAGATTGTCGTGCCATGAATCAGAAGGCCCTTTGCTTATTTTATTTAATCTTTCTCTCCCTTAATAATTCTCTCCCTTCTCCAATTTTAATTGAAATGGACCACCTCTCTAATTTTGCGCTATGTGGAACTCACAATTGGACTACTGATTGGGACTAAGAGTTGACTCTCCAAGCATTAAGAGTCGACTTTCAGTGCCCCCCCGAGAGTCGACTTTCGCTTTCCCTGAGAGTCGGCTCTTCAAGCAACAAGAGTCGACTCTCAGTGCCATCAGGTCAACTTTTGTTCTGGAATCTCCTAAGATGCTTTAGGCACACAATATTGATACCAAACACAATATTATATGGTGTGTGACTTTCTAGATTCACTACCTGCTAGTAATTAGATAGCACTAAAACCCCTTTTGGTATCGGTTAACTCCTTGACCCATCACCAAAATGTCTCTAAATCTTGACGATGATCTGAGAGTTCATGAATAACGCCTAACAACAATTCGAGACAATATAGGTGGTAGTGAAGTCTCACTTCAAGTGAACCTATTATAGTTGACGATTGCTGTGTATTTTAATATTTTTATCACTTAACGTCCTGACAAAGTGAGAGCCATGGAGTGACAAAATCACAAACTTAGTAACTATGTGTCAGATCTCATTAATGTGACTAGATAACACCTTAGGAAACACCTTTCCGAACTTTCAATCTGCCCTAGTTAGGGACTATCTTGTCACACTAATAGTAAATCACATAGGACATTCACCCCATCAAATACTGATGAGGATGACAGATCATATTCCCAACACTTGTCTCCATACACCAGCAATATGAAACCACATAAATGAATATTCCCACCTCTCAATTGGATGATTCAACTTATTAGCAAATCCCGTACACCAATACATAAAATAATTGTGCCGGTTCAAATCTAAGGATCAACACACCATCGCAACCTGATGACTCGACCATTATCCATCATGCCATATGGTCGGTCATTGGCGTCACATTTTTCTGATCGTTCCCCAACAACCACGCATAGGTCTACTAGTAGCATCTCATGTCATCTCAATCCTAAACAAGGTAGTAACCCCTGTGCTAGTCTATACTTGACTAATTGAAGTCCCCATCTAAAGAATCTAAAGATTATGAATAGTTTAAGAAGTTATGTCACAAGAGAATTCTATTACACAACCTTAACACCTTGAGAATAAGATTATCAAATAAAAGATCTAGGGACTCATTTATATAATTGATTGGAGAGAATATGAATGAAGAAAATCTTGCCTTTTATAAATATATGCAAAGATACAATAAATACATTAATTACAAGTTCGCTAGATGTTATCCAAATTTAGCATTAAGACACACAACACTAACACATAATACCCTGGAGACAGTTTAAGGGAGCTGCGAAAAGCAACGGAATGTTGTCGACAAGGATGTAGGCATAAATAAACATAATCTCCAACGTTGAATTCCATCTCACGTCGATGTTGATCAAACTTGACCTTCATTCGATTTTGGGCTATGGCCAAATGATGGCGTAGAGTCTTTAAAAGTGTGTCCCGCTCTTGCAAGAGATCATTAACTGCCTGCACTTTTGTTATTCCAGGAACATAAGTGAATAAATTTGAAGGAGGAATTCCATAGATTGCCTCAAAAGGAATAAGGCCGGTGGCGAAATACATGGTAGTATTGTAACTGTACTCCATCCCAAGCAAGCTAATCTAGCCATTTTCGAGGCTGGTCATGTGTGAAGCAACGAAGGTATTGTTCAAAGGTGCGGTTGACCACCTCCGACTGCCCATCCGTTTGCTAATGATAATTGGAACTCATGCAAAGAGTAGTGCCTTGTAGTTAAAACAAAGTTTTCCAAAATGTACTAACAAAAACCTTGTCACGATCACTAGTAATAGATGTTGGTATTCCATGTAATTTAACAATATGGCTTACAAAAGCTTTAGCAACAAACAAGGAAGTGAACGGATGGAGTAATGGAACAAAGTGAGCGTATTTGGATAAACAGTCAACTACCATGCACCATGATAACTGTTTATCTCTGTGAGGATGGAATACCTTCAATGAAATCGATGGAGATATCTGTCCAAATCTTATCAAGAATTGTCAAAGGTTAGAGGAGTCCAACAGGTCATAGAGTTTTGGTCTTACATCGCTGGCAAGGATCACAATTCTGAATATATTGCTTCACAGCCGCACGCATCCCAGGCCAGTGAAAGACTGATCTGATACGGCTAAGAGTTTTTTGGAACCAAAATTCCCTCCAAATGGTGATGAATGGGTATCGATTAAGATTGAAAAAATTAGAGTTGAATTGGAACTCAAAAGAATCCTACCCTTTTTGAACCAAATTCCATCCCTCTGAAGATAAAGATGAGGAGTTTTATCACAATGTAATTGAACTTGCTTATAAAAAGGATCGGATAAAACTCCCCTTTGAAGAGAGGCCCACAATCTAGACTCAGCATAGGTAAGGCATGAAACTCAAATTTGGCGATCCGGGATAAAGCATCTGCGCCCTTGTTATCTTCTCCCTTTTTGTATTGTATCACATAATCGTACCCCAAAATTTTTGGCAACCAACGCAGTTGAGTGGGAGTCGTTATGGACTGCTCCATGAGGTACTTCAAGCTTCTTTGATCCATTCGAACTATAAATGGCCTGCCAAGGAGATACAACCTCCACTTCCTAATTGCCTTCACAATTGTCGACATTTCTTTGTCATAAGTAGACAAGGACAAAGCTGTTCCTAATAGAGCTACACTAAAAAATGCGATAGGCTGGCCATTTTGTGAGAGAATTGCTCCAATTCCAGTGCTGCAAGCATCACATTCCATGACAAATTGCTACAAAAAATCAGGAAGTCGCAAAACATGAGCCGTGGTGAGGGCTTTTTTGAGCTAAAGAAATGCCTCTTCTGCTAGACTCCCATTCAAAATCGACTTTTGAGGTGAGCCTAGTGAGTGGGGCAACTATGGCTCCGAAACCACGAATGAATTTGCGGTAATATCCCGTGAGGCCGAGAAAAGCGCACAGCCTTCACTGTTGTTGGGACTGGCCAATCTTGGACAACTTGTATTTTTGTGGGATCAATAGAAAGTCCATTTTCAAAGATGATATGGCCAAGATAATCAATTTGAGTTGTACTGAAACGACATTTGGATTGCTTGGCTGTCAAGTGGTGAGCTGATAAAACCTGTAAGATGGTCCTGAGATGGTGCTAGTGATCCGACCATGACTTGCTAAAAACCAGAATATCATTAAAAAAAAAAACAAGAATAAATTTGTGAAGGAAAGGTTAGAAAATGTCATTCATCAAACTCTGAAATGTCGTTGGGGTATTGGTTAACCCAAATGGCATGACAACGAATTCGTAGTGGCCTTCATAAGTGCGAAAGGCAGTCTTGTCAATGTCTTCTTCCCTGACTCGGATTTGATGATAGTCGGAGCAGAGATCCATTTTTATAAGAATTTAGCTCCGTATAATTCATCAAGAAGCTCATCAATGATTGTAGTCGAGTATTTATCCTTGATGGTAGCACTATTAAGCACCCTGTAATCCATGCAAAATCTCCAAATTTAGTCGAATTTCTTATCCAATAAGACAGGACATGAGAAATGATTGGTGTTTGGTCGAATGATTCTGGAATTAAGGAATTCTTGTACCATACGTTCTATTTCAGCTTTCTGGTATTGTGGATATGGTAGAACACTGATGGGCTCTTGGTCAGCCTTCAGAGGAATCCGATGATCATGGCGTCGAGTTGGAGGGAGGCTGACTGGTTCAGCAAATACTTCAGGAAACTCAGCAATTATGGTGCGTATTTCTGTTGATTGGGCTACCGTGTCTGCTTCTTGTTCTGAGCAGTTGATTTGAGTTGGCCTCGAAATCTGTAACAGCCCATTCTAGTTAATTGTTGCAACTCGCTGTTATCTAAAGGTTCTAAGACGGCTCGGCGCAACCCCTGAAGTTGATACTTTTGTCCATTGATGGCGAAAGTCATTGTCAATTTGCGGTAGTCTATCTCAATGAGCCCCAGCGTCTCTAACCACTGAACTCCTAGCACCACTTGACAAGCGGCTACAGGAAGGATATAGAAGTTCAAGTTGGCGATAATGGTATGACCTTGGATAATCAATGGGAGGTTTAGGCACCTTCCTGTGCATTCAATCTTTTCACAGTTTCCAACCATTACTTGAAATGTTTGATCACGAACCACTTACAGCGCCAACTTGTTGACAATTGATTGATCGAGAAAGTTGCGAGTGGTTCCTCTTTCGATAAGCACCGTGACCTCCCGATTTTTAATCTTCCCCATCATGTGAAGAGTCTGTGGGTGCTTGGTTCCTGTCATTGCATGGAAGGAAATTTCGGGCAACGGATCCGAGGAGGGCAGTTCCTCCATGGCGTGATGTTTCTCACTTTTTGTGTTGAATGGACAGTCCTCTATCATAAAGAATTGAGGACGCTGACACCTATGCGACACAGTAAAAAATCGAGAACGTACTTCTCATCACAGTAAAAACAAAGTCCATTTTCACGCCAGTCTTTGGCTTCTTGCCCGGATATGCGACGTACCGGAAGATTAAGAAATTGAGTGGTCGTTTTCTGATTTGGGGGAGGGCCAAGGAGACCTGCTGAGGAATTGCTTTGATTTCGGTGGAAGGGTAGTAGATTAGATGACCTGTAGGTGCCGCCGTTGCCAATCTTTTTCTGTAAGGAATTTCTTTCTTCAATCAAGCGTCCAGTCCCTATTGTGTCCGATAATGTTTTTGGTTGCTTTATCTTGACATCCAACATTATACCATCCGTAGTCCAGCAATAAAACACCCCACAAGGAACTACTCAGGAAGGTTGTCCACTCGGTGTGAGAGTTTCTCGAACGCTTCTTGATAGGCCGCCACTGAGGTAGTCTGTTTGAGGCGGGTTAATGCTTCCGAAGGATCTTCGTAATCCGTTGGTCCAAACCGTAGGTGGACTACCTTGGTAAATTCTGACCAAGTGAGGGGTCCTTGGAATTTTGCTAGCCACCTATGCCGTTGTAACGCTATCCCCTCCAAGTGATAGGAAGCCAATTGCACCTGATGTTCAGGAGCTACCTTCTTGAATTCAAAAAAATGCTCGGCCTTGTAGATCCAGCCAGTGGGGTCTTCACCATTGAAGTTGGGAAATGTCAGTTTGATGTGATGTAGTTTGTCAAGAGAAGCGGAAGTATTTGAGGAAATAAGTCGTGTATTTGCATGGGAGGATTTCACATGTGCAAATGGATTGATGTAAGGGACAGGTTGGGAGGCTTGTGTTGCCGGTGAAGCATCAAAACGCTACCGTCTTGATTGGAGGGCAAATGTGACAACCTTAGTTGCCTAATTTGGATGGCTGATGGAAGGTCACTTGGCAACCATCAAGGCAGCTTCTCTCTGCTCGACGCCTTTGGTTGTTCTTCTCACCTTTTTTGTTAATCGTGCTCTACGATCAACTAATGGCCATCGATGCTGCTTTTATCAGTTCCAGTCTCAGCCGCTCAACTCTGATATAAATTCAATAGTGTCTCGGGATGATAAGTAGAAGGGAAAAATCACAGAAAAGAAAGGTGAAAAGAGGGAGATCAATCGGTAAGGGTTTTCATTTGAGTGAGCATCATCTCTGTTCTTGTAACTCTCTGTTATTGTGTAATCGTTGGTTCTTAGGTTTGCTTCTAATCAATATTTGATGATTGTGAGACTATTTTTGTTAGAAGAACCATTGATGTACAGTTTGTATGTTCGAATCTTTGTTACCCAACTCGAAATAGTGCAGTGAGCTCTTTTTTCCTAGATTTAATGTGGACGTAGCCCATTTGGATGAACTACGGTAAATTTGTTGTGTCCTCTTTTAATTTCTGTATTTCTTTTATGTCTGGTTTGCTTACAATTCATTTCATCTCATAAGTGTTTGAATGGTTTTTTGATCTACCGAACCCCTTTCGGATTCTATAAAGCTTGTTTAATCTGAGATAGCCTTTATTTGGTTTGTTCGAGTCTTCTGCTTGGCCCAACAGCTTGAATGGATTGAAGTTTGGTTAATACGATTTGCAAAGTGGCATGAACTTGATCCAAGTTGGACTCATAACGGCCTAAAATTTCGTTAAACTCGTTACAAAATTCAGCATTTGATTGATTTCGAGTAACTATCGCTGATTGATTTTGAGTAGCCATGTGTTGAGTAACTAGCTCTAATACCAAATGATAGGGATAATACCAAATGATAGGGATAACTAACTCTTCCAAGATTGATGACCCACATCCCCTATAATCGCACGTATTGCACACCTCGATTCATTGGAACTCAGGTGCTAAAACCCCATTGTTAATGATGGTCAATTGTGGTTGGTGACGTCAACACTAATAGTGAGCTACGACAAACCACTTATCATCACTAGTTTTATTTATTTTTTAATTCTATGTTAAAATCAAAAATTATTTTTTATTATGCAGTTAAAATTATCATTTCATCATCATGTATTATAGAAATTTTGTCTTATTTATCACTGTTAATTCAATCATTAATTCAATTGTTAACTGAAGGACTAAAGAGAATGAAAATAATGGTTGAAGAAGAAAAATATTAAAATTTTAGTTGAGGGACTAATGATCACATTTTTTAATAGTACAGAGATTTTTTATGTATTCAACTTAAAAAAAAATTAATCTGACGTGTAATAGAAAGCTCGTCCTATATATCACTGTAATTCTCAACCATTAATTTTGAGTTAATTGAAGGATTAAAAACAAAAACAAATTGTTGAAGGATAAAATATGATAATATTTTAATCGAGAGATTAAATGTTACAAATTAATAATTTAGAGACTTTCTTATTTTTGAGCTTTTAAAGTACTAAACATAAAGTGATGTGTGTGCAATTCGTTGTAAATACGAACGCATGAAATATTAATTTAAATTCTTCTATTTTTATATTTCTTTTATTAATTAGAATTCACATCCACTATAAAGTTTATATATCCTTCTCAAAAGTGTCTTATAATAATTTGAAAAAAATAAAAATTATTGATGATCCTGCACATCTAATTAATTTTAAAAAATATATATATATAACTGTCATCACCCATTTTATTTTAATTTTTTTGCAAAAGAAGGAGAAACATGTAAATACCTCAAACTAAAATAAAAACAACAATAAAATAAAATAAAATAAACAGAAAAATGTAAATCACAAAAGTATTTTGCTAATTTTTCTTTTTCTTTCATAGCCGAAATTAGTAAATTATCACAACTTTCCATTAAAGCTAAATAAATTCAAAAATATATTCTGCCATGCGCCTCATGGTTGTAGGTAGCAAAAAAGCAGAGAGGGGGAGGGGGGTTGGGACTGTGGGTAGAGAGTTTTGGGTGGGGGGGGGGGGGGGGGGGGGGGAAGAGGAGTGTGGGTTGGGTGGGCTCGCCTCATGCTTGGACCCCATTTCATGGGTTAGGTTGAATTTGGCCCACGAAAGAGACAGAATGGGCTGGGCTGAGCTGGGTAATGAAAAATGAAAGCTTGACACGGTCTTATAACCCTTAAATAAATGGGTCAAAGCGAGTCGGGCCAAACTGTGGATCACCCCATTTTGAATTTTTTGATTTGAGACTTAAAGGTATGTGAACCACCCCCATTTTGGTGGGCCGAGTCACGGGCTATGGGCCCAGGCCGGCTGAGAGGCAGGCCAACTGGGCAGGCCCATGGGCCGCTGGCCCATTTGACAACTAACTGTGGGTTTGGTAGCGAGGGTGTGGTGTGGGCTGTTATTCATTAACATGGTTTTAGGGTGAAAATAGGAAAAACAATTTAAGAATACAGAGCTTCACAATGTCAGTGAGGGAGGGAAGGGAACACCAAAATAGGCGTTTCCTTTTTTTTTTTTTTTTAATGATACATATAAAATGAAAACATTATTTGCTCAGTAATTCTAATACGTTTATTTATTATTTTTATCAACACACACTCGCCTTTGCCTTTGTACACAAAAAAAATTGCACTTACCATCCATCAACTAATACCATACTATAAGCACTTTTAAAACAAACTAACAGTGATATAATATATATATATATAGTAGGACGAAATTTTTGTCCATTTTACCCTTTGAAACCAAAATTCCATCCACACTACTAATATCATTATTCTTTCTAAACCATCCAAAACTACTTTCACATTGCCCCTCACTCAATACAACAGAGACACGAAAATAAGAGAAGAAACAAAGACCCTACAAAATTACAAATGAACGAACCAAAGTTGTTCCAAAGACAAGAAAAGAAAATGCCATGTTCAGCATAGAATTCAGAAAGTGAAAAGGAAGCCAGATTATTATTGATCAGGCAAGAAACACTGAGAGTTACTTCCATGGACTTCGTGCTAAAATCAACATATATACCCAATGAAAGGAAGCCAACAAATGATGGTTTAAGGTCCTTGAAAGTGAGCAGCACAAACTACAAAACCAAGTAATCTACAGCAATAAAGGTGTTGCTCGAATCAAAATCTCAACTAGGTGCTCATAAATAAAAACATCAAGCAGATCCCAGAATGAATCTCCTGCAAAACTTGCAGACTTTCTCAGCCAACATTCTGTCAGGATCCTCGGATGCTGACTTGGAAAGTTCCCTGCTGATTGAGAGAACTAAGCAGAATTTAGGCAGAGTTAAGGCAAATTCAGCAATTGTAGAAGGAAAACTTGGAGGAGGAAGGTAAGATAGAAAGAGGAAGATTGAGATAGAGAGAACAGAATCAGAAGAGAGAATTAGAAAGGGAAATCAGAGGAGGAGAGAGAGAGAGAGAGAAAGCTCGGAATAAGAGAAGAAGAGAAGTTGAGGGAGGAAAAGCAGTCAGATTCGAGGAGAGAACATGGAGAGAAAATCGGAAGTCTGAATTTGATATTTCACATAATGATTTCTTTACACTCTAGTAACTTTATATAGCTACTTCTGTAGGTAATTTTGCTACAAAGTAAAACAAAAAATACAACTTAAATACCAAAATAACTACTAATAACTACTACTCCTAAGAAATAATCAGCTACATACAATCCTACTGTAAGCCAACACACCCAAGAAATGCCAAGATTTATCATTGCTTTACAGCTCTAGTAACTTTATATAGCTACTTCTCCTAGGTAGGTAATTTTGCTACAAAGTAAAACAGAAAATACAACTAAAATACCAAAATAACTACCGCTAACTACTACTCCTAAGAAATTCAACCCAACTGTAAGCCAATACACCCAGGGTCCTGACACTTTCCTGTGTCCGTACAAGCATTATTTTAGTGTGGTTCAGCCATGACAACAATTGGGAGCATTTAATAAAACAACAATAATATAGGCCAGCTAATTAGATTTGTGATACAAGAATAATAACAAGCCGTAAGTCATGAACTTACTTGGTGGGATCAACTACATAAATTCTAGATTTCTAGACATCTTTAATCATGACCATACCCTCAATAAATAAAGTCATTATATCATATTATATCATGACATCCGCATAAGATTTTCATCGAACTCCCTCGTACTATTTTATTACAAACTCGACTCACATCTATCATCTTTTTTTTCAAGTTGTCCAAAACATCTTAATTGCAACATTTTTTATCTTCAATAGGTGTTCCTGCTATTTACAAGATAAAGGAGGGTCCTGTTAGATAGCTGAAAACTAATGTAAAACTTGTCCAATTAAACATCATTAATTCTAGACAAATGAGCAAAAGTAATAGAATGGGGAAAATATCCTTGTCTCTGAAATGCAACATGGCACCTGATTCTGCAGTACAGGCTCCAGATACAAATATAAGTCCAATAAAAAGCATAATTAACCTCCACCCAACCACCAAGTTCAATATCTAGACTCCCAATATGCAAAATCCAAAAGCTATCACAATAAAAGATCACATTCAGAACTGAACACTATTCCAGACTTCCTAACAGCACCTGACTCTGCAATAAAGGCTCTAAATATGAAGTTAACTCCAATCAATAATGTATTTAACCTCTATCCTAACAATCAAGTTCAATATCTAGACTTGCTAATGGGCAAAATTCAAAGCAAACAAAGTGAAAGATCGTATTCAACACAATTGTAGAGGTTTTCTTACTCCATTTTTTTTCAAACTCTACATTCCCCGCCCCCCCCCCCCCCCCCAAAAAAAAAAAAAAAAAAAAACACTCATTTCTTTTGAATCCTTTACAGGACAGTGTAACCAAAAAGGCTGAAAGAGGATCTGAACTGCTGTCAGTCTAAAGGTTTAATTCAGTATTAAACACCTATACCTCCACTTGTGTTGCAAACACGTGTGTGTGGAGAAAGGAGAGATGAGGCTTATTCTGCACATCCCAGTTTCAGACTTAGTCTAGAACAACAAATAAGACACAAAAACACTCATCAATTCATCTGATCAACTTATCAGAGAGTCTTTTCCTGTAACTCAACTAACCAAAGGAAAAACCAAACTCTATGCCCCAAAATCATTGTAGGTAATAAGTTGAATGAATGATAATATCCACATAAAATTAATCACATGAGCTTGTGGAAGAAATTGCAGAAAGGTATGGTTGGCATGGATAACAATAGGTGATGTCACGTCAGGATTTCACTTCATTAGATTTCACAGACTCAACGTACGGATAAGACAAGAACTAATGTTATAGTTCCACAAAACACATGTAAGCAACTGATGAAACAGAAATAGGAGATTAATCTTAGTGAATTTCTGTTTGTCCTCATTTCATCTACAAACTTAACACAGTCAAACTATAAGTGCAGGGAATTGAATCAATTCCATGATACAGAGGCATATGGAGAAGACCTTCAAGACTGGCCCAATGGCTTGTGATAATAAAATTTATAGATATAAGAGAAAAGTTCATGTTTTGGCAAAGCCTATAACATCAAGCTCTGGTTTTACTGGAGTTTCTAGGTGTGATAATGAAAGCAATATCTCAGGCCCACATACCACAAGATCAACAAAATTAGATCAGAATATATAAGTTGTTATACCATGCACAGTCCAGAGCATGTCATATCATCATAAGTAATGTTTAAAAGCCAAGTAGGACATACATTTCGATAGCATCAGATTGAGAAGGTTTTGAGTGCATCATTCATTTGATGCACATTCAGGAGTACCAGAAACCTTACGCTTTGCAGACAATTCCTTCAGCAATTTCACTTCATTCTCAAAATCCATCAACTGCTTGTTTAGATTCTGAACCTCATTCAAATGAGCCTCAAATTTAGGGATGAAGTCTCCTTCAAACTCTTTTATCCTCTCTTCAATCATCAGACGAGTCAACCTATCTTCTTCTTCCTGCTTCAGGCGTTGTTTTTCCAGTTCCATGGTGCTCAGAACAAGGCCCCCAGGACCAGCATCCTTGTAAAGTGGCTCTTCAGGAAATGGACAGCGTTGTCTATATTCTGAGAACGCTCTGTGGGTTTCTTTCAAAGCCTTTCTGTAACCCTCTAAGAGATTACCCATCATATATAGTTCACGTTCAAGACGAAATATCTCTTCATCTTTTTTCTGTAGCTCATCATATTTGGCCTTCTGCAAGAGTTCAAACATACGGTCTCTTTGCTGCAGCTCACTGAGTAAAAGTTGCTGATTCATACTTGATGCTTCACAGGCTTGTTCCTTTGTATCGTACATGATCCTAGCCTTTTCCATCCAGTGCTGCATTTGTTCCATGCACATCTCAAAATCAGATGGCTTATGATCCCAGGTTCCATCAGTCCTCAACCTCTTATTGCTGCCATTGAGAGAATCATGTGCAATATCATGCTCATGGCTCATCTCTCTCTTGCTTATGCTACCAAAATTCACCAGACCAGACTGATCACAAAGTTGGCCTGGATAGCTAAATGCTACTTGGTTTGTGTCCATTCCTCGAATTGAATTGCCTGTTAAGCCTTCACTAACCATGGTGTGATCTGTCGTAAGTTCATATTCATCACCATCCTCCTCTTCCTCTTCTCCATCCTCCTCTTCCTCTTCTTCTCCCTGCATCCTCTCTTCATCAGCACCATCTGTATCAGTTGCCTCTTCCATATTACAACGCTGCAAGAAATGATCACCCATGTCATTATTCCCCTCCAAAAGCCATTGCCTTGGTTCCTCCTCCTTGTTTTCCTCCACATCCATCATGTCCCCATCTTTAACCTCTTCCTTCTCAATAATTTCTTGCCCCAAAGTCAATTCAACATTAGGTCCCTCCACAACATTGTCATGAGATTCTTGTCCCCGAAATTCATCAGCCTCACCCATCTTCACTTCACCACTATCCTCTTCCCCCTTTGCCTCCACTTCTACCTCTGGCTCCACCTTGAGTTCTTCCATAAGCAACTCTACTCGCTGTGACTTCATTAAACACTGCAAATGGGAGGCATAGTAGCAGTCCTGCAATTGGTGCCCCTGAACCAACTCCTTGTCAACCATAAACCAAATCAATCCAGCCCAATCCACCTTCTCCGGGTGCCCATCCTTGATCGCCCTCGTCCAACTCAACACCTCGGCTGGCATCATCCAAGTATCCCCGTGCAACAACACCCAATTCGACACAAAATCTTCGACAAACGCTATTGACTCCTCTGACAAAGTCTCCAAGTCCAAATCCACAGCTTCGCCCGACGATGCCGTAGCATTACCCTTCTCCTTCTTCACCGGCAGCTTCAGAGCCCGACCCAAATCGGCCCGATTCACCATAATCCTGACCTCGTTCACGTAGCTAGCCCGCATTTTCTGGTCGTAGCACGCGATCAACTGGGCAAGAAGATCGACGCGAATGCTGCGGTCGAACTCGATGTGAACGAATTCCCACAAGCCGAGCCGCTTCAAGAGCCTTTCGTGCTTGTCAAAATCGAGGGATTTGGTTTCGGAGGGCAAGAAAGGGATGGGATTCAGATTCTTCATGAGGATTCGCACTTTCTTCTCGATGGCTTCCAGCTTCTTCCTGCTGGCGCTCTTTTTCCGCTTGTTCGGTCGGCGAGGCTGGTCTGCCTGCGAGACCAGAGGCGTCGGGTCGCCGTCGCCGGCGTCTGTGATCGGCGAGACGATAGTAGGAGCAGAGACAGTGGACGCACCTGACTGTGGCTCGCGATTGCCGTCGAGTGGATCCTCTTCTTCTTGATCAAGCACAAGTAGGTCTTGCTGGACTGTATTTTGGGCGCGATCGAGGACCGATTGGTCGGGGGTTTCTAGGGTTAGGGTTTGAGGAGATTGAGGATGAGAGACTTGCTCCGATTGATTTTGGGTTTGGGTGCATTCGATTGGGTTAGGGTTTACAGAGGCTTCTGAGTCCAGCGGCGGCTGTGAATCTAGTTCCTCGGCTTGGGGCAGAGAAGGGGAGGCGTCCGCCATGGCTAATGCAGTTCAGTTGGCGAATTGCGAGGTTGTTGTTCAGGACAGTAGCAAACTCTTCAAGAGACCGGAATTTGGGGGAAGCTCAAGAGCCGAGCATATTAGCGGACCGGAGCGTCACTGCTCATTGCACGAAAACGAAAACGAAAACGAAAACGAAAACGGGAGCACATAAGCCGCCTGGAGTGCGCTACGAATGCGCTGTCCAGATTTATGCTTAGTTTGGCTATGCGGTTTGACCCCTTATAAGTTATTTATTTAGCTTATAAGCTATCAAAATTATTTTGTTGTGTTTGAATAGTTTAAAGAGCTTAAAAGCTAAATAACTTAAAAATTCTGATTCCAATTTTTTTCAAAAGCTATCTAGCTTCAACTTTTTCAAAACACTAGTTATTTGAGTTGATCAAGTAAAGGATGATTTTACTCTCACAACTTCAAGCTATTTCTAATCATACCCTATGTTCATTCTTTGTGTCAACTTATCTCCGCCGCTAAACCCATCTTTGGTCGTCGCCCCAATCCATCACCATTGACATTCGCATCTCGTCGTTGTCCTAACCTCAGTCATTCACATCTCGTCGTCGCCATCACCTCAACTCTTCACCATCATCCCAGTAGCCATTGCCATCGTTGTAGTCCCAGTTTCTGTAGTTTACATATATATTATGTATATATATTGTATTAATATATTTTTTAATAATTATATATATTTTATTTATATCTAATTATAAAATTTTATATTATTCAACAATAAATAACATGTCTATTTTCGTCTTTTTATCAAATTATAATATCTTATCAACTCTTTCAAACTAAACACATAACTATTACCTGATAGTTTAAAAGAGTATTTTTTCAAATACGTTATTAGTTTAAACACTATCCCACGTAAAAATTTTATATCACTTAAAAACTAAATAGCTTAAAAGCTGCAACACAAAATGCATAGCCAAACTAAGCCTTAAGTTGTATAAAAACAGAAACGAAAATAGTAACGAAAGCATATTAGCCAACTGAAACGTGTTACAAATGCATTATCAAAAACTATATTGTACGAAAATGGAAACGAAAATAAGAGCACATTAGCCAATCAAAGCGTGCTATGAATGCACTACCCATAGCTCAATTATATGGAAACCAAATAGGAAAATAGTTTTTTTTTTTTAAAGTAAGAAATGAAAATGTAGGGTAAAAACATAAATAAAAAATATAAGGGTCTTTTTTTTTTTGTTTGTAAATACAAGTTTAAGTATAAAAAATAGTTATTTAATGTAAAAGTAAATATAAATTCCTTCTATAATGCATTCAAACAAATATAAATTCAATAATGCATTCAAATAAACATAAGCATAAGTTCACAATGCATTCAAACAAATATAAACATAAATTATATCATCATTCACCATGACTAAGTAATTAAAAACAAACAATAAATATAAAAAAATCAAACATAATACAAAGCAATTGACACGCGAAAGGGAACTGAGTAATCAGAGTTGGAACTGAATTGATGGTGGCACGAGCAGTGAGCACTGAGTAATCGACGGCAAGAGGGAACCAAGCAATTGGAGTTGGAGACTTAACCTTGTGAGCAATCGCACTAAGCAACCAAGCACTAAGAAATTGAATCAACGACGACATTGAGCACTGAGCAATTGGGCGATAAGGGAATGATGACAAATGGACAATTGGTTAGAGATGATAAGATTGAGTCGAGAAATGATTCAAACTTTAGAGAAATTAGGGCTAGGGCGTGGGGAAAAGAAATGGATGTGAAATTGATTATATATTGGCTAGTTAGAGACGGTTTCCATCTCTAACCAGCGTCTATGGCAGAAAGGCATGGAAATGTGTTTTCGATAGTTTGAGTTTATTACGAAACTCCTCTGAAACGTTTTTGAAATTACATAAACATTCCAAAAAAATAGTTTTGGACGTTGTCAACATTTCTAAAATAGGAAACATCTTGAAAATGTCGAAATAATGTCTCCGAGTCATTTTTGTGCATTAGTGTCTTTTATTTTATTATTATTATTATTGTAAGACCCTGTTTCAACGTAAGGTTACCACGTAATTTAAGTGAGATTAAAATACAAAAAAATGGGCTTGATAGCAAAATAAATCGCTGAATCGACTATAGGGAATGCCCTGAAGTGCAATTGTCTAAGGAAAATGGTATGGTCTCGATGAATGTTCCGGGTTAAGATTTATGGAAGTAAAAGAAATCAGAATTGAAGCAGTTTTCGGTACACCTAAAATATAACTTTGTTTTATGCTGAAATACCGAATTATCGTATGGGACTTCCGGGAAGTCAACAGAATCTTGAAGGGGCTCCGATTTTTCGTAAAGATTAACCCTGAGGTAGTTTCGGGATGAATATAGGACCCGGGGGCGAAATCGTTCTTATCTAGTATATTTAAAGTTATTAATTTGGATTTAAAGTATCATAATGCAATTTTAATTGGTCATTGAGGGTGCATTTTTAATTAAGAAATCTCCTAAGTGCAATTAAGGAGAAGTGATGGGGTTTAAATATGTAATAAGGTAGAATTATGGGGATTAAATGGGTAAGATATATATTATATGTATATGTATAAGCATGCGTATAGGAGGCATGGGAGGCAGCAACAAGCTCGATGGAATGGTTCTGCGATTGAGGAATTGGGCTTAGAGATTTTGCAGAAGGATTGATAAATTTTTGAAAAGGAGAGTGGCGCCCAAGTCACTTAGGATATATACATAGAGGAGGGAGAGTTTCGCCCATGGCAGTGAGCCATGAGAGCTTTGACCGAGAGAATGAGAGAAGGGAGAGAGCTCGACTAGGTGTGAGATCGAGAGAGAGATCGAATGAGAGTTGTGCGAGAGGGAGAGGTCGGAGTTGGCCGCATCAAGCGGACAGCATCCATGGCCGCAAGCCGCGGCCATGGCAACTTGCAAGGAAACCAAGCAAAGTGAAGCTTGGAGATTAAGGCCGGTGCGAGGAAGGCCGCAATGGAGCTGGCCAGTGAGCAATCGGACGGCCGCGACAAGGCGATCAGAAGCTTCGAGGTCAGCCATGGCCAACGTGAAGCGGCTACGCACAGGTGGGTTCGTGAGGCGCGTTGATGCCGTGATGGTGGGGGCCGTTGGAGCAACCGGTGGCGAGCTGTGAGGGCAATCTGAGCAGGCTAAGGCGGAGCTGGTGCGCGCATGGATGGTTCACGAAGAAGAAGGAGTTGCAGGCACTAGTTCGTTGAAGAAGTAGGGAATAAGAAAGAGTGAAGAAGAAGAAAAGAAAAGAAAAAAAGAAAAAGAAAAGAAAAAGAAAGAAAAGAAAAGAAAAGAAAAAAATAAGGAAAAAATGTGAGGAAGCTCCCAAAAATTCTAGAAAAATAAGAAATGGATATTAAATAATATTTCAAAAATTTTGGCAAGAAAAAATGGTTTGGGAATGCATTTCGAGATAGTTCATGAAAATTGAGGTAGTGCACAAAAATCAAGATGTTGCGCAAAAATTGAGGTAAATGAGTGGGAATTGAGGTAGTGCGCAAGAATTAAGGTGGTGTGTGAGAATAAAGGATTTGCACGACAATCGAGATCAGTTACGCATTTTGAGGTCAGGGCACTCATAGTGAGGAAGCTTAAGAGGTTAAGTTAAGGTAAGTAAAAATTCTTTATAAATTGCAGTAAATTAGGAAAATTATTTTTTTGAATTGTTATTGAGAAATATTTGAAGAAATATTTGAGAAATATTTAGTTCGGATTTATTGAGAAAAATAGGAAGAAATAGAGGAAAATTATAAGAAAATTAGGAAAGAAATAAAATATTGATTTATTGAATAAATATGATGGTCAGGGTATGTTAAGGATTTGAATTGAGTACGTTAGAAGCCTAGCACGAGAATGAAGATGTTATGAGATGCGTATGAGGTAAGTAGTACTACCCAAATGAATTTGGATTTATGAAAAATGCTTTGTTTATAAGTGATACTTCTCAATTGAATTTAGTTTTATGAAAATACTTGATTTGTAAGTGGTTTTCCCAAAACTCAATTTTATGTAAATGGTTTTATCATGTTGTCATGTCTTGATGTGAATATGTCATGTAGATTGCATTTACATGTATTAATGATAAAATATGCATATATTCACGATGATATTATTGATCATGCATTCGCATAAGGGTTTGAGAGTACGGGCCGGGACCGCTGCTCTTTCAAGGGTGCACCCATACACCTCGGCCTGGGAAGGAGACTGTAAAAATGGAGAGTAGCATTAAGGTACGATCGGCTCAAACCGAAATGAAATAGAAAAGGACATTTTGCATCCATGTATAAAATATGATTTTTATACCCTTACTTAGATGATTCATCATTTAATTGGGCTTTGCTTCTAGAATATTCAAATGTTCCAGATGGAGATTGTAGCAAGAACGAGGATGAATGAGGCATGAAATGACACTTAACAAAGTGCACGATGAATGAACGATGAGATGAATGTATGTAATGTAGCCCATGTATTTAAGTTCTGCTACTTTAAAATCTGAACGATTTGGAAGTCCATAATGTAAGATATGACTGATGATTGACGAATGATGATGGTTAATGATGACGATGTATAATCCTATTTATAGTTAATGTTAGTAAGAACATATGTTATGTGTTGATGTTAGTTGAGACTTATGTTATGTTTCAAGTCATTGATGAATAGCTTTGTATTGGGATTAAGTTCGAGAAGCCATGATATAAGAAATGATTTATGATTAACGTCGAGAAATGATGATGTGAAGTTTTGATTTATAATTTATGTTAAAGTAAGATGTCAGGTTTGATTCTAACTTCCGCATTTGATGTATATAATGATTCTCTTTTAAGATAGATGTATGAAAATTTTGGGATAGATATGAGGTATGATGTGATTCAGTATTAGTTTGAAAGGAAAAAATTTATTGTCATAAAATTATCCCAAGAATTAAAGCGCCTAAGAAAGCCGGACATTACAATTATTATTATTATTATTATTATTATTATTATTATTATTATGTTTAGTTTTCTCTTTAAGTTGTGTTGTGGATGACTTTTGACTCTCATGAGAATTTACAAGTTCTTTTACTGATTTATCTTTATTCCTTGGAAAAACATATTTATGTTCCTAAGTTTTTGTATTTTTTCTGTAGAATTTTAATTTTTTGTGATTTTAAATGTATTCCCAAACTTAGATAAATAGTATATTTATACCCCTAAACTTTTTATGATTCCAAATATACTCTTAAATTGTGAAAAATCACTCATTTAAATAACTGGCTAACAAGTGATATACACACGCGTTGACATGGTAATTTTTTGGTGTCTTCTTAGTGTGCCATTTCTCTCTCTTTTTCCAATATCTCCTTTCTCTTCAGTGTTTCTTTAGCTCAATTTCTGTAATGATCTGTTAGTGGATTTATGCATTTATTAATATTTTATTTTTGGACATTAAAAATTTTGTCTTATTAAATTAAATGTTGGGAAAATATTTTTTTTATGTGAATAAATTATAAATGATATTGTCATATTTGGTGAAAAGATGTGAAATAAAGAAAATGAAGAAAGGAAATGAAAATGGTTGAAAAGTCCAACTTAGTGGGCTAAATTGGATTGGGCTACTAAAATTGGGTTAAGCCTAAGTGTAAATTGTGTGGTATTTTATTTAAGTTAAATGAAATGGGTTGGGATCAAGTTGAAAAGTTAGCCCATTGGGCTTAATAAATGTATTGAGCCATTGATTTGGGCTTGGGCCCATATGTATAAAGGATGGCATTATAATTAAATGAAAATGAGAAATGTGGCAAATGACCAATAAGGGTTTAATGCACATGTTGTGTTTGAAAAAAATGTGAGGGTAAATGGGGAATTTCATAATTGGAGAGAATAAAAAAAATATGAAAGAAATAAGAAATTAGCAAATGACCAAAATGGGCATGAAATATTATGTGCATGTGTGTGCATAAAGTAAGGGCAAAAGGGTAAAAGCAAGGGGGTGGTTGGCAGCCCACCCTTCCCCCTCACCTCTCCATGCCTTCTTTGCTTCCTTCTTTCATTCCCAATCTCTCTCTCTCTCTCTCTCTCTTCTTCTTCTTCTTCTTCTTCTTCTTCTTCTTCCTCTTATTTGCTCATTCTTCATTTGCATCTTTTTCCTCCTCCATTCTTCTACTTGCTTGGAGCTTCAAGGAGTGAGGATTTCAGTTTCAACAGAAGGCTTTTCTTCTTCTTCGATTTTCATCAACAAGACAAGTTCCTTTTGCACTCTTTTTTCATATTGTGCAAGTTTCCCCTTCTTTCGGTTGGAATGTCAAAATATATCTTTGTTCTTCACATTCTTGTTGTTAAAACTATTTTTGTATTGGTTGTGTGATTATCTTCATTTCCCCCTCAAATCTTATAGCTTGTCTAAAGTTTCCCTCAAATCTTGTGTAAGTTTCCCCTTCTCTTGGGTCTTGTTGTTGGTCTTGTTGGGCTTGTTCATCCCATATTTTCTTCAAGGAATGGTAACTTGGGGGGTTAGGAAATCATTCATGGGGTTTTTGTGTGTTGTTGCTTATATTTTTTGTTTCTGGGGATCATCAAAGTCGACTTTGTAAGGGTAGAAGTCGACTGTTTTGTGTAAAAGTTGACTCTGTATTTTAAGCTCTCGGCTGGGTCGACTAAATTGACGTAGAAATCGACTTTTCCTTTCAAAAGTCAACTTTCAAATTCCAAAAGTCGACTTTCCATTTTAGACTACGCACTTTGTACTCTTTGGACTATAACTTTTGTCCCGATATCGGAATTAAAATCTTTTTTTTTTGTTGCAACCCTAACTTGATAAGCTTAGATTTGGTGTAGGATTTGAACCATTTGGACGACTATTGAGCCTATGGGAATCCTTTGAAATGTATGCTTGATTTGTAGCTTTCCCTTTCTTAAAATTTGTTCAATATTAAATTCTTGGAACAAATGCTTCCTCCTTGACTTGTTTATCGATATTATCAAATAATTGCACTTAATTGATGTGGTAGAACCTATTTAAATGTTGACTTGTGTGAAATAACCAAGAACCTTAATCAGCAAAAATTGAGACTGTGTGAATGTCACTTGTTATAACATTGATTGTGGTTGCGTTGTGCTGCATTGCATTGTGTTTCTATATTGCTTTGCATTATGATGTTGGGTCATGGGTTGTATTCATTGAGGGGTCATGCTTTGTATGTGTTGGGAGTGTGAGCATTGGCATGACATAGTTGGCCTCTGAGTGCTGACTCATGTATGTTAGGCGAGGATATGTATTAGAGCATTTGTGTGTGTGAATTCCTACATGGGTGTAGCATGGCATGATGCTTGGTTTATGGGGGCCTTGCCATCATATTAATGCTACAAGAGCCATTGCATTCCTTATATGTTGCATTGCATGGTGGTAATGGTGGTGGAAGCTGGTTTGTAATTGTGATGCGTAAGTTTATGGGTGGAAGCCCACAACAGCTAGATCCTATGCTGCGTATGACAGTGAGTGAAGGCCCACAACAGTTGGATTTTGTGACGTGTAAGACTGAGGATTTGATTCCCACAATAGCTTGTGCTCGTGATGAGTTTGTGAGTGCTTTGACACATGATGATGATGGTGATGGATGTGATATGAGAGCCTTGGGCTCATATTATTGTCTTGGTAGCCTACTCTTGGCTGCTGACAGGTTTGTATACCGGTTCTTGGGTGTCAGTGTCTGCATTTTATGTGGGCCTCAAGGACCCTATGTGTGTATCTATGCATTTATGTTATGGTTGGGTTTTGTGTTATATAACCACATGGCATGGATTGTGTCGTTTATGTATATCAGACTGTCATGTGTTTCCATATACGGCATGATATGCATGATGTTTAGGGAAATTCCAGTTGTATCCATTTTTCGTTGTTTCTATACACTTGTCGAGCCTTATAGCTCACCTTGAAAAAAATGTGTTTTGATAAAATGAAAGAAATTATATTTCTTGGAGGAAGTTGTCAAGTGTAGAAGGCATGAATCCAATTGATGTCTAGATGTTAGGTAGTGATTTTCTTTTGGTTATGGGTTGTTTATGCCTTCATATTTCAATCTATTGATGCTTCCCTTTGCTATATACTTGTTGAGTCTTGTGGCTCATCCTTTTTTTTTGTCATTCCAAGAAAGGGAAAAATAGTTATTTTGGGTGAGTCCCAATTAAATGTGTACAGAGATGTCTTAGCTTCAAGATCTATGGGTGTAAATTTTGAGGGTATGAGTAAAAGGTTTCATTTTGTATTTAAAGTCTTAGTGCCCTTTTATTTTGAAAATGTATGGATTGTAAACCCGAAATGATGATGTAAAGAATGTTGTAATATTTATTTTAGCTCCTATTGATAGTGAGCAAATATGAAAATGAAAAGAAATTTTGATGATTTTGAGTGATTTTTGTGTCTATATCCATTTTGAATGGTCATTTTCTCGGACTTCCTATGCTAACGGAAAAATCTGGGAGCGGGTCTTGACAATTTCTCTCTTCGATGGCATTCCCTAGCTCATTCTTTTTGTCCCTGGCATCTCTTTAACTCCTTTTCTCTCTCTAATTGTCTTTTCTCTCTTCGACATCTCTTGCATTTCCTTTTGTTATGTCTCATTTAGCTGTTTTCTGCAAGAAATGCTATCCTTAAATTAGCCACACATTTGATCCCTCAGACAACAAGGTAATAATTGACTTGAGCATGTCAGTGACCCGTCTAACCCAACCAACCTACATAGCCCAATTAGAGGAGATGTAGGAGATGACAGAAAGATAAGAGACATAGCTAAGAAGACACAGTTGAAGAGAAATATGGAGTTGAGGAGAAGCCAAAAAAATGTCAGTGCGTATGCATATTACTTTGGTAGCCACATGTTTAAATGAGTGATTTTACATAATTTAGAGACATATTTGAAACTACAAAAAGTTCAAGAGCATAAAATATGTTTTGGCCAAATTTTAAGAGGCACATTTGAAATTATGAAAAGTTTATGTTTTTGTAAAAAATAAATAAATAAATAAAAGTTCAAGAGTATAAATATACTTTTGGTCTAAATTCAAGAACATATTTAATACTTTGAAAAAAATTAAAATTTCTTTAAAAATATACAAAAATTCAAGGCCATAAATATACTTTGAGCCACCATCCCTTCATTCCTTCCCATGATATCAAATTGCTAATCAGATCAAAATTGTGAAATTCATCTTTTTAATTTTGTATTTTATTTTTTCATTTTCATTTTTATTTTTTGTATCTATTCTATTACAAAATGCAAATAGAGAATTTGGTGTGAAGCTTTTTTAGGTTTTTGTTATTGATTTATTCACAAAACATATTAAAAGAAGAAGAAGGTTAAAAGATTTTCTTGTAATATTTAAGCACACATAAAGAGTAAAACTATAAACCCTAAAATGCTTGTCGCCCTTACGTTTGTGGTTGTGTTAAAAGTCGAAACTTGTCTACTGAATTTCTTGATTTATCTCTCCTGTTGGAATCGTGGAGTCGAGTAACGGGAGAGCGAGTGATAGCGCATAATCTAAAAAAAAAATTAATAAAAAAAATATTTTATAGTGTACACCTTGCATGCAAACTCCGTACATCCATCTCCCCCCTCTCTCTATGTATGTATGTATCTATATATATATATATATATATATTCTACTATATAAAGGAAACACTACCAACAATCATCGAAGCACTTCCCCCATTCTCTCTCTACATCTTCGTCTACAAACTATATTCCTTGTCTAGGGATTGAAATTTCTTCAAATGTATGCAACCGTCAAGAATTTTTTCATTTCTAGAGCATTTGGGTGACGGTAAGGGCCATCCAACTGCATGCCAATAAGAGGAGTCAGTCACCATGGGAAACTGAACCAATACATATAAAGTGATAAAATCGAAGAAGTACCTGATTGGATTGGATGGTCGCAGTATTGATCTTGATGGATTCTTGTAGTATGATAAGCTTTTCTCTCCCCTCATGTAAATGGTATCCTACTTTTGCTTCTTCTTCTTTTTGAGCGATCCTTTTCCTCCCTACTGGAAAGAAGTAGAGAACACAGAGAGAAATACAGAAAGAAGGAAAAGTGGGAGGGAGGGTTCAACAATGACAATATATTCTAAAAGATATTTAATTAAATAATTTAAACTTTAATGTTATTGGTACATAGAATTTATACACCCATTCTCACTATCTTATGTACTCTATTTGACCAACCAAGTGTATAAGAATATTTATACGTTTAATTACAATGTACAATATTGCAGTGAAATTGAGATGTGGAGACTACATTTTTAGACTTTAATCCATTTATAGTTTAGTCTATTTTTTATTTTATTGATTGTTATAGAGATTATTTACTATTATAATTGGTTGTAAATGAATTGAGAATTTATTCTCACCAATTGTATTGTGTTGTTATTATTATTATTATTATAAAATTATTATAAACTATCTATTTTATTATGAAAAGGAAGCACTAAATTTGGTGTTCCTTCAAAATTAAACTTTATCTGGTTTTCTTATATATGGGAAGAGATCATTAGCCTTTCTATAATATCTAATTTAAATGAAGGATACATGATACATAACATGGCCCGATTACACGGTCAATTTCCAAGGCTGCCTTCCAAGTCAAGCATGGTCCCCCGGACACCTCCAACCTAGCCGTTGCCTGCCCAAAAGCCTGTAGGCATTCCACCCGCAACTGGCAAGGTATCTCTCCAGTGGAGGCTAGCTCATCCTCACTAAAGACTAAATTCAAAGGGGCAACTATTTCTAGTCTCCTTTCATTATTGGCCTCTTTGATCTTTCCTATGCCATCAAGTATTTACTATTTCCCAAACAATACAGATTTCCCAAGACACTAAGCATTATTATTCTCCAATGTTCCAAAGTGCTTCTTATAATTCCCAGAAGAATAATCAGTGTATTCATGCCATTCTCTACCACATAAGGGAAGACATATTCGGCCAAGCATCTTTGGATCAATCCTAAAAAAATTTCAAATCTACTCTTCTTTTCACTTCTTGTCCTTCAAGTGTGGCGAACTCTTAATTTTTTATCTTATCTAAATGTGGTTGCTTGCATTATCACTTATTGGTGAGTTATATAATTTTATATTACATTCCTCGTTAGTCGACTGACTTAACTGTAACACCCCGCTCTCCTAGAATATTAGGTAACATAAAATTTTGGAAATATATATTTTTTTAAATAGAAACCCAACACATAGACCGACCCCCGAAGATCTCGTTACACATTCTCAATACATTAACTTAGAAACATTAATAAACTAAAATAGGTAAATCACCTCAAATGCAGAAGTTAGATCGAAACCTTAATAGAACACAATTGAAACCACTTTATTCATAATATAAAGCCGAACTAATGTTTTACATGACGTCATCAAAATAAACAACATAATTGAAAACGACATACTATAATCTATCCACTAATCACTGTCACTTCTCGGCAATCCCTTTTCCTTTCGCACAGCTATCTTCACTTGAAACGTTTGAATATTCCAGGGACAGAGTTCATATTAGATGATGAATCATTTAAGTGAGAGTTCAAAACACGTTTTCATGAATGAATGCAAGACATGAAATAAACCAACACAACCCGGCAAGCCCTAGCCTAAGAAAACCCATACAACACTTAACCCTACCACAGGGAAAAAGTAATCTCTTTATAGGTCACGCCACCATACCGACACACTAACACGACACAGTTCTAGTTTAAGAAGGGCAAGGTCAACGCATCTCCCCAACATCTCAGGAACAATCATTACCACTCTCAGCTTAGGAGGGTGACATCAATGCAGGAACCCGGCTCACTACATTTACGTCAAGGATTACGCTCCCACTCAAAAGCATCCAAGAACCACTACCCAGTCCTAACTCAAATCCCATATAGACCACCTAGTCATCCTAGTGCAACTTCCTTGACTATACAGCCCGGCACAGAAACCTAGGCGACTATCTCGGTATGCACACCAACACGAGATACCCCTATATATTATTTCGGCAACACCCTTGAGAAATTACGACTACACTATCCAGACAACATTCCAAGCTGACATTCCATATAAACAACACAAAATGCAAGATAATGCCACATTTCACAACTCAATGTATCATATAAACAATATTTTATAAAATACCATGCACAAGTGCAAAATATTTAGGGACGAACCTTTCTCATGAAACCAACCGTCACCGGTTACAGTTCACATACAACAAAACCATTTTGCATGAAATCACAACACATTTAAGTAGAACAAATGCCAAGTTTTTAGCGTAGAAACACCCACAATAAGTTAAGTTTTGGGTAAACTACTCACCTCGAATGTATTTGAAAATGCCTCATTCCTTGTGCATCACCTCAATTTGCGTGCCACACGTCAAACACCCGTTCTTATACTCAACCTCAAACCATGACACTCCCTAAACACCATGTTTATTTAAAAGAGCATCAAAATCCATTTTTCTTCAATTTTTCATAATTTTCTCTATTTTTCTCCTAATTTTGACCTCGATAATTCCAAAATAATTATCTGCTCAAACATTTTTTCAAATTTTTCAACATGATAATTCCTAAAATAATTTAAGAAAAATAATACAATAAAATTCCAGAATTACCCCTATCCCACGCGCCCGATGCATGTCTGCGCGTGAAGTATGGCGCGTGCAGCTCACGTGCTACATTTTTCCTCAATTCCAGTCGCTGACAACTGCTCCAATGGCCAAACCAAGCACACCTCCTTGAAGCCCTCACCAAGTTGATCCCAACGACACCATTTGTCGGCTGAAAACTCATCGAAAAAGCCCCCAAACGGGTAATTGCAGGCGCGGCTTGGCAGTCTGCCTCGTGTTTCCGGTCGAGCTTCAGAGTTGCTTCAAACGCACCCCAAATGCTTCCAAATGCTTCAGAACTCTTTCCCTTGATGCAAGGATCAATAACCCCTTATCAACTCTCTCAAAATCACACCAAAAGGTGATTGATTTGTTTCCCAAATATTTGAAACCCTCAGCCTTCTTTTATAGCAAAATTCGGCCACCCCTCAGCCAATCACTAGCCAAGCCTTAACCACCAAGCAAACTCCCGCCGTATACAACCTCCCCCGAACCTCCCTCGGTCGTCCCATCATCAGAAATGGAAGCCACATGCGATGGCAGTGCGGCGACCGTTTTTGGCTGTGTTCACACCTGACTTTTGCTTAATTGCACTTTAGCCCCCTTGTTTCTTCAAATCCCATTTTGGCCCATTTCCATAGTGTAATACCTGAGAATCATTTGAGGATATAAACGGTATTTAATGATGGGCATAAAGGGAATTTACAGAAAAATGAGACTATAGGGTACACTAACGCAGCTTTGAAAGACCAAATTAGTCGGAGGGAGTACCCTGGACCCTAGAAGATTAAGGAAAATTGTATAGTATCGATGAGTGATTTAAATTATGATTTTTAGTAATGAAAGAAATTAGATCGGGAACAGTTTTCGGTACAGCTGTTGACCGAGCTGAGAAAATCGAATCGACGTAGGAGACGTCTAAAAAGATAACAGAACATGTCAAGGACTAGTATTCTATGTATAGAACAACCCTTAAGTGATTTCGGGTTGAATCGAATGGATTTAGGGTCAAAACGATCAGTCAGGCCTAAGTGTAATTTTCTAAATTTGCCTGAGGGAGGTCAAAACGATAATTTTTTGAAAGTTTCAAGGACAAAATAAATAGTACAAGACTTAAGGGTCTTAGTGGTACTGTTAGAATGTTCAGGGGCTCAAGAAAAAGGGCAGAAATGCCATTGCAAGAAATAAAGGGGTTAAAATGCAATTTATGAAAATTGCATAGTGTGAACGCAAGGGAGATTTCGACCGCCGCCTTCCACCGTACGTGGCCGCCGTTTCAGGTGATGGGACAACCGAAGCTGGCTCGGGGAAGGTCGTATACGGTCGTAGGAGTCTTGGGGAGCACGGGTTGGCTGGTGATTGGCTAGATTTTGGCCGATTTTTGGGTATAAATAGAAGTTGAGAGTTCGAGTTTTTGAAGCACAAATCGACCGAGTTTTTGGATGTTTTTGAGAGAGTGATTAAGGGGTTTTTGATCCTTACATCAAGGAGAAGAGATTGGGAGTATTTTGAAGCATTTTGGTGTGAGTTTGAGGGTTGTTCGAGTTCGGCCGAGGGTTAGAGGCGGATCGCCACCGCCGACCTGTAAATCGACTTTTGGAGGCCTTAACGGTGTTGTTTCAGCCTCATTTTGGTACCATTGTGATCGACTCTTGAAGGGCTTTAAGGGGGTACTGATTTTGTGGCCATCGGAGCAACCGTCGGTGACTGAAGTTTTGGAGAAGACAGTGGCGCGTGCAGCCACGCGCCAGCCTTCACCCTCACATACGCACCAGGCGCATGAGGGTGCGTGAGCAAGGGTATTTTGGCAATTTCAATGCCAGTATTTTTATTTAATTATTTTAGGAATTATGGTGTTGAAATATTTGAAAAAATGGTTGAGGAAATAATTATTATAGAATTATCGAGGTGAAAAAAAAGGAGAAAATAGAGGAAATTATAAAAAAATTGAGGAAAATGGATTTTAATTTTTCCTTAATTAATTATGGTGTTTAGGAAGTGTTGTGGTTCGAGGTTGACTATAGATTCAAGTGTCTGTCATTTGGCACGCATGTCGAGGTTGTGCACGAGGATCGAGACAATCCAAATTCGTCAAGGTGAGTGGTTCTAATCCAAAAATTTGGTTTAAAGTTGTGAGTTGTTCACTATAAAAACTTGGTACTTTATCTATCTAAATGTGTTAAGGATTTCATACAAAATGGTTTTGTGCATTGAAACGGTAACCGGTGACAAATGATTTTATGAGGGAGGTTCGTCCCTAAATGTTTTGAACTGATGCATTGCATTCTATAAATGTTGTTTATATGATGTATTGAATTGTGAAATGTTGCATTGTCTTGCGTTTTATGTGTACGTATGGAATGTCAGCCTAGGATGTTGTCTAGATAGTGTAGCCATAATTCTCCAAGGACGTGACAGAATAATATGGGTATCTGATGCTGGTGTGCATGTCATGATAGCCGCCTTAGTTTCCATGCCAGGTCATTTGACCGGAAAAGTTGCACTAGGATGACTAGGTGATCCATACAATGTTGTTCATGTGGAATGTCAACTTAGGATGTTATCTGGATAGTGTAGCCGTAATTCTCCAAGGGCGTGACAGAATAATAGGGGTATATGATGCTGGTGGGCATGTCAGGATAACTGCCTTGATTTCCGTGTCAGGCCGTTTGGCCAGGGAAGTTGCACTAGGATGACTAGGTGGTCCATGTGAAATTTTGGAGTTGGGATTGTATGGTGGTTCCTGGATGCTTAATGTGGGAACGTATTCTGGTGAGATGCGTTGGTAGTCCCATTTAAGCTAGAATCGCGTCGCGTCGTCGTGTCGTCAAGTTTGTATGGTAGCATAGCTTTTAGAGAGATTGCTCTTTCCCCGTGGGAGGGTTAAGTGCTGGGAATTCTCTTGGGCTAGGGCTTACCAGGAGTGTTGGTTTATTTCATGTCTTGCATTATTCATGAAAAATGTGTTTTGAACTCTCACTTAGATGGTTCATCATCTAATTTGGACTATGTTCCTAGAATATTCGAACGTTCCAGGTGAAGCCAGTGGTGCGAAAGAAAAAGGAATTGCCGAGGAGTGACGGCGATTAGAGGATGTTTTATATTACGTTGCTTTCAATATTGTTGTTTATTTTGAGGACGTCTTGTAAATGTTGGTTTGACTTTATATATAAATAAGGTGATTTCGGTTATGACCTGTTAAGGTTTCGATCTAGTTTCCGCATTTGTGTTGGTGAACCTGTCTTAGTTTATTATTGGTTCATAATTGATATATTGAAATGGTGTAACGGGATCTTCAGGGAATGATTTTTGTAATGGGTTTTTATTTGGAAAAAAATTTGTATTCCTGAAATCTTACGTTACGTTAACGCTCCCGGGAATTGGGGTGTTACACATAGAACCCTTGATCTTTCTAACAATACCACTAAGGCCTACAAGTTTTGTACTCTTCATTTCATCTTCAAATTTTTTGAAAAACTATCCTTTTGACATCTCTTGGGCAAAATTAATAAATTACACTTTGGCTTGATTGATCGTTTTGATCCTAAATCCCTTTGTTTTAACCATAAATTGTTCAAGGGTTGTTTTACATGTAAAATCTAGGTCCTCAAAACACTCCATTGACTTTTTGAAAGTTTCCTATGTCGATTTGATTTTCTCAGTCTGATCCATAGTTGTACCGGAAACAGTTCCCGATTCAACTTCTTTTGATACCTAAAATCATGCCTCGAATCACTTGTCAATGCTATTCAATTTTCCTTAAACATCTAAGATTCGGGGTACTCCCTTCAGTCTATTTGGTTACTTAAAACTATGATAATGTACCCTATAACCTATTTCTTTCAAAAATTTCATTTTTACCTTTCATAAAATATCATTTATAACCTCAAGAATTTCTCGGGTATTACAATTAACTCCTTCACTGCCAAATTCCCTACAAGCCCCATAATAGATTAACTTGTAATCTATTTATAAAACTATAAATCTAATCTAAAAGATAAAGATTTAAACTTCACAAATGAACAGCCCATCACTCTCCCACATAGCCCAACTCTCTCTCTCTCTCTCTCTCTCTCTCTCTCAATGGTGTTTAATTTAAATGAGGTAGGCTTTTGAAGCACCAAATAGTGCTAGAGGTTCTTTTGAATAGTAGATAAAGGATCAAAGATGGGGATGATGGTGAGCTTTCTAATTGGGTCTCTAGAGCTTATAACAAAGTTTAAACTCATTTTCTCTTGTATTTTGTTTAAAATGTTATAGGTTCTTTTTTCATTGTTTTCTTCCATGTAATGCTAATATATAAGTGTCCTGCTTAAACCACCCAAAAGGATAAAAATTCCACCAGGTATAGAGGATCTAAGATCCAAGGGGGCTCCAAGTGGAATCCACCCAGAGCATGAAAAGACCTCTGAGTGGAAATCACCTAGAAAGGAAAAAGAGCTCAAGGAAAAGCCAACAGAAGCCTTCGGGTAGAGTCCACCCGGAAGTCAGTTGTATTAGGCATATTCCTTCCCCTAGAAGAACTGTATGTGCGTGTACAATGGAAGTAAAGACCTTGCTTCTTTGAGTAGCCTGGAATCCATCCCACCTCCCCTCAAAAAATTCCTTAGGTCACCTAAATCCTCCACCCAGGGAGGGGTTTTCCTCTTATGCCCTCCTAACAATTGTCACCACCACAGGTTAACACGTGTTGTACGTGAGATATTAACCCACTTCATCACATGTCCTATATAAGATTCTTGGGCCCCAAGCTTATAAATGCATATATTCATAGTATAAAAGGGGATCACACTAGTAAATTGACATCACTTATTCTGTCACCATACTACATGTTCAACTTTTCACCCGAAGGGGCTATTATGTCCAACTGGAGCGTTCTCCTACTTCCAATACCGACTTAAGTATTGGAGGGCATAACATTACGAGACTTCTGTCTTGTGATTGCTCTTATAGGGCCCCCTAAAAGACTTAAGTTCCTCCCAGAGCCACCTTCCTCTCGAAGCAACTCTCCTCCAGGAGCCATGATTCCTCTCGGGTCCTAACTAGCGACTAATATCTCTATCATACTCTAAATCACCTCCATAGATTAAAACCCAGAAAGTATACGCCTTATTCTACCAAGATTTGGATAATCTCACCTTATAAATTTTGATTATCGTACCTTGGCAACACCAATTTGGTGTCATTTGTGGGAAATTGAACAAAAAGCTAAGAAAGAATCATTCTTGATGGCTAACACTCGGGGTAACTTACGAACTCTCTCTTATGGTATGGAGACTTTCCTAACATTGTTAGACTCCCAACAATAGGTGGGAACTTACCTACCTCTACCAGACTCTCAACAATAGGTGGGAACTTACCTACCTCCCCTAGATCCTCAGCACCAATTGGGTATTCATCCTCTGTAACACCCCGTCTCGCCAGGTGTGTCACTATAAGGGTATTCCTGGGATTTCTTTTTTTTTTTCTTTCTCCAAGCTCAACACGCGCGGTGTGACAAGAACAATCTTCACATGCAGATACAAACCCCGAGAACCCTAGCGTTGCCCGTTTAACTATCAAGATCAATAATCTTAAACTAAACGAGGCATAATACAACGCAACGGATACATTAATATCAAAAACCGTAGTTCTTATATTGTATTTCCTAAGCGAAATACGTAATACGGATCAAATGATAACATCGCTAATATAGAACTGTTCATTTACAACCTGAGATACATACTAAAGTCTCCAAACGTTACAACGACTATCAAACCGAGCACCATTGGCCCTCAATCGGCCACATCCT
Organism: Diospyros kaki; assembly: GCA_036245055.1. Taxonomy (NCBI): domain Eukaryota; kingdom Viridiplantae; phylum Streptophyta; class Magnoliopsida; order Ericales; family Ebenaceae; genus Diospyros; species Diospyros kaki. The sequence continues at coordinate 23,738,931 of BSEG01000011.1, read as the reverse complement.
TGCCTCGCAGCAGTCCCTGGCTGGAACATTAAACATTCCAAGGGCATAGCCTAGGTTAGATGATAAAACATCTAAGTGACGGCATGAAATAGTTAATACAATGCATGGAAGACACACGAGCATGGCATACTCAGACAAGCGACAACATGCAAGACACGTCTAACATGAGAAATTTTCCTGACATACTTAATCCCTCGAATGCCCCACTGTGACACCCGTTCACCTGGTTTAATATTAATTTGTCGAGTGCACCGTCGTGACACCCGTTCACCTGGTTTAACATCATTCCCTCGAGTGCCCCAGTGTGACACCCGTTCACCTAGATTAACATTGTCCCATTCTCAAGTAGACCCCATCCCGTCCCATATGAACACAATACCGACACGAACATCAATACCCCGATGATATGAAAATCACACGCCATGCACCGACTCTTTCATAAGTAAAAACAGTTGATACTAATATACCACATGTTCAATATGCAAATGATGTCATATATACATAAATAAAGCGCATAAGCATAGCACCCTGAGTCCTGGTGAGACTGCTCACCTGAACTCACTACACTCTCACAAAGATATTCCCAAAAACAAGGGTAAAACTAGAGACAAACCACTCACCTCGAATGTATTCAAATTGCCTCGATCCTCGTGTAACGCCTCGATTTGCGTGCCAAATCTCAAATACTTGAACTTATACTCAATCTTGAGCCACAATACTTCCTAAACACCATATTTAATTAAGGAAGAATTAAAATCTAGTTTCCTCAATTTTTCCATAATTTTCTCTATTTTCTCCCATTTTTTTACCTCAATAATTCTAAAATAATTATCTCCTCAAATATTTTTCCAAATATTTCAACATGATAAATCCCAAAATAAATTAACAAGAATACTGGGGAAGAAGAAATACCCAAAATGCCCATTTCACGCGCCCTCACGCGCCTGGCGCGTGGGTGCATGTGGAGACTGGCGCGTGATTGCACGCGCCACCTTCTTCCTCGTTGAACCAGTCTCCGGCGGTCGCTTTGATGGCCGAAATAAGGGCACCCCCTTGAAGCCCATTGCAAGTCAATCCCAACGACACCAATTTCAGGCCGAAAGGCCACCGAAAAGTGCCCAAATGGCCAGTTGCAGGTGGCTCGCGACGGTCCGCCTAGGGTTTTCTGTCCGATTTCGAATAGCCCTCAAACATACACCAAAATGCTTCAAATCAAGCCCAAAGTGATCCTTGATGCCTCGCGACCAAAAGCCCCTTAATCAATGGCTCAAAAACATTCAAAAACTTAGTCGATTTATGCTTCAAAAACTCGAACTCACGGTCTCTATTTATACGAAAAATTCGAGCTTCCTCCGGCCAATAACCGGCTATGGCTTGGTCCCCAAGCCTCTTACCGCCAGCTACAACCTCTCCCAAGCAAGCCTCACCCGTCGCATCGCCAGAAAATGGCGGCCACGTGCGGTGGAAAGCGGCGGCCGTTTTTGCCTTGCGCGTTCACACTATGCATTTTTTTCCATTTTTTGCACTTTGACCCCTGTTTTCTTCAAATGACAATTATGCTCTTTTTACAACACCCCTGATAAATCCAAATATACCTCTAAGTTCCTCAAGTTTAGTATATGTCATTTGACCCTCAAAACTCCTGAAAAATTACCGTTTTGACCTCTCTCGGGCAAAATTAAAAAACTGCACTTAGGCTCGGCTGGTCAAATTGATCTTAAATCCATTTGATTTAACCCGAAATCGCTTAAGGGTTGTTTTATACTTAAAATATTAGTCCCTGACACGTTCCGTTGAATTTTTGGACGTCTCCTACGTCGTTTCGATTTTCTTAGCCTAGTCGACAGCTGTACCGAAAACTGTTCCTGATTCAATTTATTTCATCACTAAAAATCATAGTTTAAATCTCTCGTCGATATGATACCATTTTCCCTAGCTATCTAGGGTCTGGAGTATTCCCTCCGACTAATTCGGTCGTCTAAAGCTACGTTAGTGTACCCTATAGTCTTATTTTTTTGCAAATTCCATTTATACCCTTCATCAAATATTATTTATGGCCTTGCATCATTCCTGGGTATTACATCCTCATGGGTTGAATATGAGGCCCTACAACAACAACACGTTGATGGGATGCAAGCATTTCATGAAATGGCGAGGATATTGCAAAGCATAGTCCCCAGTAAAGTGTTTTCTACCACTTTGAGGAGATTCATACCAAAAACCACTTAGCCATAGGGAGCTTGACAGAGGCAGGAGGGGCTAAAGGTCAACTCTTACTAGGACGCTACCTAGAAACTCACTCTTAGTCCTTTCCTTGTTGGGGAAATCAACCAAAGCTTCTTCCATGAAAGACCAATCCTTAAGATTCCTCTTTATAGTAGAATTAAGGTTAGGAAGGAGATCATTGAAGCACCAAGGAGAATAGATGAAGCCCTTAGAGGGAAAAATACCAAGAAATTTGTGGCAAACATGCAAACAAGGGAAGACCGAAGCCCCGTAGAGGCCTTACCAAAGAGTAACAATGAGGCAGACAACCCCATGACACTTAGTGCCCTGAAAATGACTGAAGTGAGGAATGTGATCGAGGTGGTGCTTGAACAAAAGAGGCTACTGTTGGCCTCAGATGAGTAGCCGTGGAAGAAGTCTCCATTCACTGAGACATAATGGGAAAGCCATTGCAAAAAAAATTCAAGATGCCACAAATGACCCCCTACTCTAGCAAGGATGATCTTTGTGACCACATTCAAAATTATGAGTCATTGATGATGCTCCTATTAGTGTTAGTGCCCTAATGCTAGATTTACATGTCATCTTGTATATGTAATGGGTATTAATGATGTCATCTTGTAAATTAATAAAATATCAAATCTTCATTCATACTCTCATCTTTATCTTATGAATAAGTCCCTAGATTTCCTAGTAGAAATCTTATTCTTAAGTTGTTAAGAATATGTGACAAACATCTTTAGTTCATGATTTTTTAAAGGTATTCCCAATTCTTAGATTTATCAGAAAGGGAATATGATACATCAATCATGGACTGACACATGGGTTACTACCATTGATTAGCATGAGATGTTAATGATAATGGATGGTGAGTTATATTCCATATTACATGAGACATAGATAGTAGATATGTGGGTAGGTGTTAGTTAAATATCTACTGAATGTGATGCCTATAACAAATCACATGGTTGAGAGAATTAATGATCTATTACTAATTCTCGATTGTATATCTGGTCTTTTGACCATAAGTGACATAGTTATCTGTACATTGGTATTAAGGATTTATCGTTGAACGAAACCATCCAATGTGAGAGGTAGAGATGCTTTTTATGCAGTCTTTATACAGTGGTGTATAGAGGCAGATGCTTGCTGATAGGATCCATTGACCTCCATAGTATAGGTGAACATCCTATATGGTCTCAGTTGGTTGTGGTTGAAAAAACCCCTGGTTAGGGTATGCTCAATTAGAAAAAAGGTTTTGATGTCGAAAAGAGGTCTAATATGTTATCTCGATCACACCATATTAGATCTGGCATAATTACCGAGTGATAACGATTTTTTGCAAGTGTACAGATCATACAAGTAAAATAATAGTGAGTAAAAATGTCATTCCCACAATGATTGGTTTGATAATTTCCAAAATTATATTAACTCAAGTATTATTTAAACAATTAATTAAGTCATGAATTAATTAATTTAAGAAAACAAAATGAAATAATAACATAGAAAATAAATATGAAGAATTTCAAATTTCGAAGAGCAATAGGGTATTTCAATTTCATCTAAATAATCTAATTTAATTTAAATGGTTGACAATCCAAATTTAATTATTTATACAATGATAATTAACCACACAAGTCAAGTTTTTACTTTCATTCCTGTCAACATTCGGAATTGGTCGACGGTGATTCGTTGACCCGCACTGGTGTGATGGATCTAAGAGGGAGAAGATATATTTGGTTCGATTTGTTAACTCACCGGCCAGTCCCTACAAGGTACGCCGATGCCCAAGTTAGTGAGTGAGTAAGTGTGCAAGATATTCATAAGTGGGCCGAAGAAAAAACATACCATGGCTCTTAAAAGAGTTGGCTGATATATAGGAAGGGATAAGATCTCATTTAACTTGTCCTGCACGTCTGTAGGTGGTGAAAGGATAGGAATATCCTGCACCAGCGGGAGCGCCCATGCAGTGGCAAGGTGCCGACGGGACCCTCATTAATGTGGATGGGATTTGTCATTAATGAGGATGGATCTAAGATGGACGTGCAGAAACCCAGATGTAGCCGTAATTATGTGTGTTGTAAGAGGCTAGGATGGGACTGGTGTAGGCCGACCAAATCGGCCAAGAGGGTAGGGCCAGGTTAGGCTTGAATGGCCCAACTAGGATGGCTCTTTGCCCATTAATATTCTCTGGCATAAGTCCGTTTCGTTACGCGAGCTGACCGGCTAGGTCGGCAATCTACAAGAGTTTGGCAGAAGCTTGCTCGAAGTATAGTTGGGAGCTCGCTTGAGATAGGCTGGCGAACAAGGAGTTTTTTAGGGAACTCACTTTGACCTGCGATCTGAGCTTGGGCTTTGGAAAAGTGCGAGCTCGCTACGATAAACTCATTTCAGGGACTTTAGGGGATTATGTGATTGGGCCGGCCTATTGGGTGGAGCCCAACCCATAAGGAGTAAGGCGAGAAATACCCACAACATTAAGCCCCCCAACTCGCAGTGCGACCTTTGGACTAGGAGTTGACGCGTGTCAGCCATTCTATCAGTCGATAAACCTTTCAGTTTCCACCCCAATCGCATCACATCATGCCGTTTCACGTAGCACGTCTTGTCTGTGGCACATTTAATGCTCACGTTTTCCATAACTGCTTAATCATTATGTCCATGGGCTCTAAAGCTTTCGCGTACCACCCTTAGATCTAGGGCAGCTCGTTAGTTTCTTCATCCAGCGGTGAAGTGTCCCAAGCTATAAAAGTGTGAGGAAAACTCCTTCCCTCTCCTTTAGTGTGTCATTTTTTCTTGAAAGTATTTCTCTTCATTCGTAACCTTCTTCTTCCTCTCGACTCCGAGACTCCATTGTCGACAGTTTCAAAACTTCTCCGCCCTTCGCCCTTGCTTTCTATCCGGTTCTTCTCCTCGACTCCTGCATAAACCAATCAAGAACGATAAGTTTATCATATTCTTCTAGTGTTTTTCATTTATACTCTCCCTCTTTTTGTCAATTTCGTCTCCATGCCTCGTCTTTTGGCGATGGTCACGTCTTTTTAGGGCTAGCTTCTACTTGTTTTGATGGGCTCAATAGGTTCATAGATTTAGCCATCCCTGTTGCAAGTCATACCCTGTTATGAAGTGCACGACCTGATAGGTAGGAAGCCCTCTTAGGATCTTCGATTTTGTGAGGATCGGTCTGTTCTCAGCGACCTAACTCTTCTTTTCTCTCCTTGTTGTCTTTTCATCGTAAATGGCTATATCAGGTCAGAAGTGTTGCAACTACAGGGTAGAAGACGATGATACTTCTTACTTTTCGTCTGACTCTGAGGTTATTGAGAGAGTTCCCTAGTGCGCCGATCCCATGGTTGCTTAGCGAGCTTCCGAGGAACGTATAACTCGTGAGATCTTCAAGCGCTACCCCTCAAAAATGTTGATCAACGAACTGAAGTCTTGCACCTCGGATTACAGGCTTCCCTGTGGTACACGCCTCATGGTGCCTTCTCCTGGTGACCATGCGACTTTCCCCCACGCAGGATATGTGGCCATAAGCCCTTAGCATATAGAATTCGGTTTTAGGTTTCCACTCCATCCTTACCTCATTGCCATTCTAAACGATCTAAAACTTGCCCCTTTCCAACTGACCCCCAATTCTTACGCCCAAATAACTTTCTTAACCTTATTTTTCAAAAAGAATGAACTCCCTCTCTTGACTCCTAAAATCCTTAGGTACCTTTACTCTTTCAAAGGTACCAAGGACGGGCTGTATTATATGACAACTCATTCATCTGATTGTAGGAAGCTCTTGCCTCAAGGGAAGGCCAACGGCAAATCCAACGTGGGGGATTATAAGTCCTAGTGGTTTTATGTCTCTTGCTCTTCTCTTAATGACCTTAAGAACTTCAGCTTTGTCCTCGTACCGAGTGAGTAATCTTTGAGCTCACCCTCGTAGTGACAATACATTTTTATTTTTTATTATTATTATTATTATTATTTTTTACGGATCTCTTTCTTCTGATTTTGCAGACGTCGCTGGTGGGAAGCCCAAGCTGACAATCACCGAAGCGTAGCAGCTTTAAACGGCCTCCAAGGCGAAGACAGACGAGGACGATAACGAGTTCACCGATTGCCTACTCCGGGACTACCAGCTCGCTTCTCCTCTCGACTTCAAAGAAATCTGGCAGGGGGATATAAGAATTCGAGGCCGTAGAGAGATAGAGTCGGGCTTTGACGTAGTTGATTTCAACGGGAATCCAGTCAAGGAAAATAGAACTTGCCAGGAAGTTACAATTGCGGCCCTGCCAATGTCAACGAAAGCAATGAAGCTCCAGCTTGTCAGGCCTGGAACTTCTGTGATCTCTAGCTAACCCAAGGTCATGGGCGCGTCCTCTTCTCCTGTAAAAGTTCAAGGGTTGTGCTGGGGTACCAGCTCGAATCGCAACCTTGCCACTTTGCCTGGTTCTGACCTCGCACCGGTTGTTGCGGTCCCTTTAAAGCTGGCTCCTACGAATACCTCCTTGCAGCGTGTAGCGGCCATAGTCGGAACGAGTCACGAGTCGTGGGAATTCCATTATTCGTGAGGAGGCCCCTGATGCTGGGAGTAAGAGGAAAGCTCCCTCGACTTCGCAGGCCGCACGACAGGCTCACACAAATAAGCGAAAGAAGACAAATACCCTTGACAAGCCAAGCGGATCCGAGGTTGCTGGCGGTGGGACATACTTCGCCTCACTTCTTGATAGCTTGGATAAGGTTCTTGGAAATTATACCAAGAACCTGGACAGGAAGGAAGTATCGAGCGAGGCGCTCGACGAGTACGTTGCTCGGCATAGTCTTCTGGTTAGGTTCTTTACCCATCCTTGTATTTCTTGTTTTGTCTCTTTCAAGTGTACTAACCTCTCAGAACTCACAGGCTTCCCTAGGAGTCTTCAAGCAGATGGAAGAGAAAGCTCACACTACTAAAGAAAAAGAGAAGCTCGAGGCCGCTATCAAGGTACTAAAGAAATACAAGAAAAAGTTGGAGGAGAGTCTGGCATTTATGACCAACGAGTCCAGAAAATACCGGAACCAAGTCGAAGACTTGGAAGATCGAGTAAGAGAGGCTGAGAGAGCCAAGAGAGAGGCTGAAGATGAGTTGTATCGCCAGAAGCAGGTGCTCAACTCGGCCTGTTCCCAAGCTATTTCAAAGCTAAATAAGGTCGAGGCAGAGTTGGCTGCAACGTGAGGCAGATTGGAGCGGGCTCGATAGGAGGTTGAGTAGCTGAAGATCGATGTCGAGGTTCGAATCGGGAAAGAGTGCGAGGAGGTCGAGTCTGATGTTTGTAGTGCATTTCTTTTCACTTTGTGGAAAGCACATCTAAATCTCGACTTTTAGTTCTTCAGCGAGGAGGTGGTGGAGGTAGTGAACAAATATGTCGCCGATGCTGTGAGCTCAAGAGTCGCTGCCACCCCATCTGAACTTGGTCAGATCATGGTTGACCTTTCTGTTGAGGATGCCGGCAACCTTGCTCCCCAAGATGTAGCAGACCCAAGCTCAACTTCTCTAGGCCATTAGACTTTCTACTTTTTCCTACCTGATTCTTGTACTTTGGATTTTGAAAGCAGTACATTTTTCTCATTTATTTGAGTTTCTTACTTCTTCATTCTTTGCTGCAAACTGAAAGCTAAACATAAGGATGAATTTAAATTTAATTAATGCAATAACACTTTTACCTCACAAATGACAAATCTTAAAGCCAAGCAACTTTAGATAATATGTTAGGTAAGACATTGTTAGATCGAGTCGTATGTCCAGTCGGTCACGATTATGGAATCAAATATAAGTTAACACATGGTAGCTCGATGAACGTTAAATTAATTTGCTTTTCACTGTCAAGTTATATGCCTAGGCCGATCGTAATCCGATGTCAGCTAACGTACCATGACTTTTAAGGGCTTAGTGAGGTCAAGATGGACATCTAGGTAGGTCACAGTCCATGACTTTCGTCAAGATAAGAGGACCTGATCAGCTGGTGAACCATGACTCATAAGTCTTTAGCCAAGGTGGTGACTCATTTGGCACCAAACCATGACACTGTGGTCAAGATGAATTGGCTCCAGTTCACCGACCATGACCTAGGGCAAAGACAAAGGTGAATGCTCAGATAAGCCGCAAACCATGGCACGCTGGCCAAGTTAAATGGGCTCCAGCCGCAAACCATAGCCTTTTAACCCTAATTTAGAATTATTTCCTACCACTTAATATTTAGCAAAAAGTGGAGATAATAAGTGTTTTTGGTGGTGAAAATAAATTTAGTTCGTTAATGGAGCAATATCAGCCTAAGCAGAACATCATCCAAACATCATGTAAAGAAAAGACATTGCTTATCGGAAGTATGGTTTGAGATGCTCCGCATTCCAAGCTAGTGGGAGAACGACTCCATCCATGTCAGCTAAATGGTATGCTCCGTTGTTGAGGTTTTCCTTGATGGCATAGGGGCCTTCCCAGTTTGGGCCTAATGTCCCGTCAAAGGCCTTGCGAGCTCCGAGGAGAACAAGGCGCAGTACAATGTCACCAACATTGTAGCTCTGAACTCAAACCCTCATGTTGTAATATTTTGCTACCCGTTGTTGATAGGTCACCACTCTTATGCGAGCTAGCTCCCTTGTTTCGTCAAGCAAGTCAAGATTCGTGGCCAACAATCGATCATTGTTCTCTGGGTCGAAGGCATCTCTTCGCTGACTAGTTACTTCATTTTTTGCCGGGATCATCGCCTCAGACCCATATACCATAGAGAAGGGGGTTTCTCCCGTGGTTGTACGAGCTGTAGTTCGGTAGGCCCAGAACGCAGTTTGTAGTTCATCCACCCAGGCTCCCTTTCTGGCTTCCAATCTGGTCTTTAATATTTGCTTGATTATTTTGTTGAAAGCTTCAACTTGACTGTTGGCTTGTGGGTGGTCCACGGCTATGAAACTCTTCTTGATCCCTAGTGACTCAAAATTGGACGAACTGCTCACTGGTAAACTGGGTTCCATTGTCTGTGACTATCTATTGAGGGACTCCGAACCTGTAGATGATGTTGTTCCATATGAACTTTTCTATCCTTGCAGTAGATATCTATGCAAGCTCCTTCACTTCAGCTCACTTGGTGAAGTAATCAAAAGCTACAATAGCATGCTTACACCTGCTGCGAGCTGTTGGAAGTGGCCCGATTAGGTCGATACCCCATATGGCGAAAGGCTAAGGGCTGCTTATTTGTTGAAGGTTGGTGGGGGTTCAACCTGACATGAAAGGCTAAGGGCTGCTTCCTTTGGTCCATAGGTGCAGCAAAACCAACCTCATTGACAGTCTTCATGGGAGTGTTCAACCTGGTACCAAATTGTTGTGCATTTTGAGCCATCTTTGAAATTAAGTCCAGGGCTATAGCTGGTGTCTTTTCCACTAAGGCTCCTCCGGATGCAGCATCCACTAAGTACCTGTCCGTGGGAAGCAAGCCTTCATAAAAATATTGAATGAGGAGCTGGTCACTTATCTGATGATGAGGACAACTAGCACACAGCTTCTTGAATCTCTCCCAATACTCATGCAAGCTTTCTCCATCTATCTGTCGAATGCCACAAATGTCCTTCCGGATGGCTGCTGTCTTGGAAGCAGGGAAGAACTTCTCCAGAAATATTCTCCTCAGGCCATCCCAATTGGTAATGGCAGTAGGTGGCAACTAATACAACCAGTCTTTGGCAGCTCCATTAAGAGAGAAAGGGAATGCCCTTAGCTTTATTTGTTCTTTATCAACACCTTGCGGCCTCATGGTGGAGCATACCACATGAAACTCCTTCAGATGCTTGTGTGGGTCTTCACCTGCAAGACCATGAAACTTAGGCAGCAAATGTATCAATCCAGATTTTAGTTCAAAGTTTGCCTCTAATTGAGGATATTGAATACACAAGGGTTGATAATGCACATCAGGGGCAGCCAATTCTCTAATACTTCTGTTAGCATTATTCCTATTATTCCTATTCTCATTGCCATTGTTTTCATTGGCGGCCATATTGATCAATTTGGGTTGGAACTCAGAAACAGTATCAAGGGCAATGGGAAAGACACTATTGCTTGTCACTACCCTATCTTGAGACCTAAGTTCTCTCGCTTGTCGCCTAAGGGTTCTATCAATTTCTGGATCTAAATCAATTAGGTCACCCTTAGATGATCTGGTCATGCATTAAATATCAACAAGAACAAAAACAAAACAAAACACACAAGGAAAAATCACATAAACACACCAAGAAAACACAAAATGGCCCAAAAAGTGGTCTAAACGTTGGAATTTGGCCAAAAAACGCCCTCCTCACTGCAAAGCTGTGACTATTTCTCCCCACACCCCCATTCCTTTGGACACCAAAAATCAGGGCATTCCGAGATAGTTGTCGACGGTGAACAGTGCTGGTTATGGCAAAAAAACAGAAAACAAGAAAATCGAGAACAGAAAAGAAGAGAAGAACAAAGAAAATCGAAAAGGATGAACAAAGAAATAAGAGAAGAAATAAAGAAAATAAGAAAACACAAAGAACAGAAAAGAAATCGACAAAAAAAAGAACACAGAGAACAGAAAAGAAAGCAACAAAGAATGAAATCAAGGCATTCCGAGAAAACAGAAAACAGAAAAGAAGAAAATCGAAAAGAAAAAAAAACACAAAGAAGCAACAAAGAAACAAAAGAAAAGAGAAACCAAAGAGCAAGACACAAAGAAGCAACAAAAGAAAGTAACAAAGAATGAAAGAGAATTAAAAAGAAACCAAAGACAGAAAACAAATCTTGTTATGTCAGAATAGATTGACGGTTCCCCGACAACAGCGCCAAAATCTGATCGTGCTGTCGAACACCGATAGATTAGATGAATAATGATTCGGATTTGCAATAAGGGTGCAACCCAAAGTCGTCTCCCAACGAACCTCAAATGGATCTGTCAAAACAAGATTAAACGAGGGGGGTTGTGATGAAAACCGAAATTAAAAACGTTCAAGAATGAAACAAAGATGAACCAAAACGTAACCCGCTACAAACCCTACCTTCTTACCACGGTAATCCTTGTCTCACTTATGAAAACAATCTGTTTGGTTTGATTTTCTTTTGATTTGAAAAACTCTTCTACAACCGTAAAAGATTAAATCAAATCGAGCAATTGCTCATACAAATATACCGTTTCTTTCTAATCAAAGCCTCAACCGAGAATGTCAATTAAACCCATCCAAAGATCATGCATGCATTCATACAACCGTATAAAAGAAACATACATAGACTTAGAGAAGGAAAAGAAACAGAATCATCTATAAAAACATGAAAATCGAGTTCCAAACCGGATTCAACAATATGACCGAGACTCAAACCGGGCAAGGGGTACGAGAATGTAGCGAATTACAAGCGAATTAGCCTTCCATCTTCTTGGTTGAAATCGTGAGAATTCTCCCAAAATCGGCCACCACCTAATGCCTCTTAGTTAGCTCTTATTTATAGGGTTTTGGAAAAGAAAACCTAGGCTAAATGGGCTTAGGGTTTATTTATTACAAATGACCCATAATTTAATTAATTAAAAGGGCCCAATGGATTCTAAATTTGCTCATAACCCATAATGAAATATGGTTGCCTCTTTAACTCTCAATGTCCGTCCACCTTGCAAAGCCCACTTGCGCCTCTATCGAAATAGCTCAAATCTGCGGCCCAAATCTACCAAATAAGAACAAAAATAGTGTGAGGCCCAATAACACAAAATAAACACAAGACAAATGAAATAACATAAATAGAGTGCAATGAAGATGGAATAAGAGGGATAAATAATATAAAATATGCGCGCCATCAATGGCCCCCAATGAGTCAACATCTCTTACTGACGCCAAGTAAGCTAGGGCATCGACGTGAGAGTTCTGGCTCCGCGGGACTTGATTCACTTTGCATTCTTCGAAGAGGCGAAATAATTCCTAGACTTTCTAGAGGTACACTACCATCTTTGGGCCTTTTTCCTAATGCTCCGGTTATATCTGACAGACTACGAGTTGGGAGTCACTAAAAATTGTTAATCGCTCTTCCTTGACTTCTCTTGCCAAGCGCAGACCAGCCAATAGTGCTTCGTACTTGGCTTCATTGTTGGTCGCTTTGAAACCGAACCTCAATGCATAAGGAATCTTGTGTCATTTCGGGCTTATTAAGAGTATACTAGCTCCGGACCCATGCTCACTGGAAGAATCATCAACGAATAACTCCCAGATTAGAGAGACTGAGGGGGTGGGTTCCTCCATCGATCCTGTGAATTCTGTGACGAAGTTCGCCAGTACTTGTCCCTTTATGGCCGTCCATAGCTTGTACTCTCTGTTGAATTGGGTGAGCTCAATGACCCACTTGAGTAGACGGCCGGATGAGTTAGGCTTCCGTAAGATTTACTTTAGTGGATGTTTGGTTAACACGCCAATCTGAGGAGCTTAGAAATAGGGGTGCAGCTTTCTGGATGCTATCACCAGGGAAAATGCGAGCTTCTCCATCAGGGAGTATCTTGTTTCGACGTCGAGTAGTCTGTGGCTCACATAGTATACCAGGTATTACACCCAGTCTTCTTCTTGCACTAGTGCGGCACTAATAGCATATTTAGAAACTCCCAGGTAGACAATCAATTCCTCCACTTCCTTTGGCTTTGACATGAGGGGAGCCTGTCCCATATATTCCTTCAACTGCTGGAAAGCATTCTCACACTCCTTTGTCCACACGAAGCTTTTTGCCTGCTTCAGAAGATTGAAGAATGAGATGGACTTATCAGACGATTTGGAGACAAACCTGCTGAGGGCAGCAATCTGGCCATTAAGGCTTTGTACTTCCTTAGTCTTGGTGGGCGACCGCATGTCCAGTAGAGCTCAAATTTTCTTGGGGTTGGCCTCAATCCCCTTTTAGTTCACTATGAACCACAAGAACCTTCTAGAAGCCACGCCGAATGAGCATTTTAGCGGATTTAATTTCATCTGGTACTTTCTCAGAACCTGGAATACTTTTTCTAGGTCACTGACGTGATCGACAACCTGTTCAGATTTCACCAACATATCATTAATGTATACCTCCATGGTTTTTCGATCAGGTCTCTGAACATCATGTTGACTAGCCACTGGTACGTTGCTCTCGCATTCCTTTGTCCAAAGGGCATCACTTTGTAGCAGTATAGCCCCCGATCTGTCATAAATGATGTATGCTCTTCCTCGTTAGGGTTCATAGGGATCTAATTGTACCTTGAATAGGCATCCATAAAGCTCAGAAGTTGGTAACCAGCCATTGCATCCACGAGCTAGTCAATTCTGGGTAGAAGGAAACTATCTGTTTGACAAGCTTGGTTTAGGTCTGTGAAGTCGACACAGGTCCTCCACTTTCCATTCTTCTTCTTCACCAAGACCGGGTTTGCCACCCAGATTGAGTAATGGGTTTCCCTAATAAATCCGCTGGCCAAAAGCTTGTCTACCTCTTCTTTCAGGGCCATATAACGCTCAACTGTCATGGGTCTCCTTTTCTGACGAATCGGCTTATGGTTGGGATTGATATTGAGTCGATGTTGCATTATGTTTGAGCCTATTCCCACCATATCTTCGTGGTTCCATGCAAACACATCCAAATTCGCTTTAAGGAAATCAGTCAATTGGGACTTTACCTCGAGGGAGAGACTTTTGCCTACCTGGAGGCGCCTTGTAGTATCGTGGTTACTGACTACAATATCTTCCAATTCATCTACCGGGCCAGCAGCTCGGTCACAATGCACGTTGCGTGGGTCCAAATCGTGGCTGACTCCCCAGCTACTAATGACCCGGGCTTCCCCTCTAGAGACCATATTCACCTTTTTTCCTTGAAGCCCTATTTTTAATACCTCCTCATAGCAGCGTCTTACCGAATACTACTCGCCCCTCACACATCCGGTCTTTTTGGGGTTGGAAACTTGATGGCCAAGGCCTTCGTTGAGACAACTAGGTTAAGGTCGTTCATGGTAGGTTTTCCCATGACGACGTTGTATGTGGAGGGACTATCAATGATAAGGAAATCCGCCATTGTTGTGGCCTAGAGGTCTGATTCCCAAACCGTTAGATGGAGTCTTATACGTCTTTTCGGGATTACTGCATCGCCAGTGAATCCATATAGCGGCTCTGGAGAGGCTATCATTTGGTCTGACCCTAGTTCCATCTGGTCAAAACATCCTCTGTACATGACGTTTACTGAGCTACTCGTGTCCACTATAACCCTTCGCACCTCCATATTGCCAATTCGAGCTCTGACCATGAGGGCATTATTGTGCGGCCAGTGCACGTCTCTAGAATCATTCTTAGTGAAAGAGATATCATTTGAAGCCATTTTGGCTTTTTTTGGAGAGTCCTTCTTGGCTGCCATCCCCAACGTGCAGAAGGTGACCGGCTTCCCGAACATATCGTTCGTGTGATCTATTAGAAGTCCCTGCAATATGAGGCCCTCCGTGAATGGTAAAAATGGTTCTCACCGTAGGTGTTTGGTCCAGCTCGGGAGCTCAGTGAGGACTTGGTTGGGCTGACTATTTAGAATGTTGATCTCTTGGATGCACCACATAGTCATGTAAGCGACCCCTCCTGATTAGTTCTTCAATCGCGTCCTTTAGCACCCAACACTCAGAGGTGGTGTGCTCTCGCTCATTGTGATAGGCACAAAATTTATTCTGACTCCTGTATTTGTTGAGAGTCCTTAGAGGGTTAGGTCTTCCAAAGTCTTCCTTGTTGCGCTCCGTGGCGTAGATCTTGTCCTGTGAGTCAGATAGGACATTATAGCTTTCATACCGACCTTAGCGTGCAAGTCGTTCCACCCCCTGCCCATATCTTGCCTTCTTAGCAGTCTGATCGTTGGGTCTCCATCCACGACCTTCTTTGCAGGTGTCTTCATCACCTCTTTTCTTATTTTAGCCGGTGTGTTCTCCCCCTTATTTCTGGTCGCTTGGTTTTTTCAATCTGAAAGCTTCCTCCCATCGGACCTCCTTTGCAGCTTGCTCATAGAACTCGTCGAGGTCTCTTACTGGGGACTTGTAAATGCTTTCATAGAGCTTCCCATCCTTTTGAAGCCCAGTAGAGATTGCAGTCAGGATACTCTCGTCGGAGGGGCTTTCCACATTATTCACTTCGGGCCTGAACCTTTCTATATAATATTTCAAAGATTTTTCAGACCGTTGGAATATTGTAGCGAGGTGGCATGTTGGGGCGAGTTGCCTTTGGAGCGACCTATACTGGTCTATAAACTTCTTTTGGCACTATTCCTAACTGTAAATACTGCAGGGGTGGAGCCTTTTTATCCATGCCCAGGGTATGTCTCCTAAGGTCACAGGGAAAGCTTGGCATTTTGCTAATGAGGTGGAAATTTTTTGGTCCATCTGACATTGAAGGCGTCTAAGTGGTCATATGGGTCGCTGTCCCCATTGTACTGAGGGATACTAGGGACCTTAAATCTACGGGGAAGAGGCTCTAGCTCGATTTCTCTGGAAAATGGCGTATTGTCTTCATGGCCTTCCCTCCGGTTATGTGCCCTATGTCTCGCCTCCTGCTGCTGGATCCTCAGTAGTAGTTCCCCCACTATAGGGTCCTGGTTTGCAGATCGCCCGATGAGGGGTCGTTTTTCCCGTGCGGTGTCTTGCGGCGATTCCGTGGAGGAGGTCGCCTCCCATTCTCACGATCAGGGGAGTAGTGGTGGGCAGCATGACTAATGTTGACCCTGATCGAGGAATTCCCATGATGCGAATTCCCACGTCGTCGACTTCCTTCATGAAGGCCTTTATAACAATCTCTACAAAGGTTAGCACCAGCCCTTTGTTTGGCGGGGTGCACCTCTGGCTCCTTATCCTAGCGTCGCCATTCTTCTGTCCTTTGAGAGTGTAGGTTAGAGGAGTGGACTGATCCAGCTCACCGCGTATCCCTTCCGGCTCCTTTTTCCTTTAGAGGAGGCCTTCCACCCAGAGGTCAAGAAGCCCCCGCTTGTGTCTGTGCTGTCTGGACTTGTGTTTGGGCCAATGCCTTAACCTCATTAGCGAGCTGCATGACAATATTCTCCAATGTTTCTTAACGTTGCTACCAAGTTTGTGTCACTTCTATACTAGGGGTAGGAGCCACAGGCGAATAAGAACACCATGCGAGGACTCTAGGGATAGATCCAGCCGGAGGAGGCATGGAAGCGGATGCCACGACTCCCCCAATTGGTGGAATTTCTGGCAGACAGTTAGAATGGTTCACAGGTCAGTTGGTCATCCATTCGGAACCTCTTGTATTTCTCATTTTCGACATTGATATTGACCAGAGCAGGCCCTCCTTCTAGTGCCAAAATGTCGACGGTGATTAGTTGGCCCGCACTGGTGTGATGGATCCAAGAGGGAGAAGATGGGATATCTGGTTCGATTTGTTGACCCGCAGGCCCGTCCCTACAAGGTACTCTGATGCCCAAGTTAGTGAGCGGGTAAGTGTGTAAGATATTCGTAAATAAGACGAAGAAAAAACATACCATGGCTCTCAAAAGAGTTGGCTGATATATAAGAGGGGATAAGATCTCCTTTAGCTTATCCTGCATGTCTGTAGGTGGTGAACGGATAGGAATATCTGCCACTGGCAGGAGCGCCCATGCAGTGGTAAAGTGCCGACGGGACCCACATTAATGTGGATAGGATCCGTTATTAATGAGGATGGGATCTAAGATGGACGCGCGAAAACCCAGATGCAGCTGTAATGATGTTTGTTGCAAGAAACCAGGATGGGACTGGTGTAGGCCGACCAAATGGGCCGAGAGGGTAGGGTCAGGTTAGGCTTGAATAGCCCAGCTGGGACAACCCTTTGCCCATTAATATTCTCTGGCATAAGTCCTTTCTGTTACACTAGCTGACTGGCTAGGCCGGTGATCTGCAAGAGTTTGCTAGAAGCTTGCTCGGAATATAGTCGAGAGCTCGCTCGAGGTAGGCTGGCGAACAAGGAGTATTTTTGGGAGCTTGCTTTGACCTGCGATCTTAGTTTGGGCTCTGGAAAAGTGCGAACTCACTACGACAAACTCAGTTCGGGGTCTACAGGGGTTTATGTGATTGGGCCGGCTTATTAGGTGGAGCCCAACCCATAAGGAGTAAAGCGGGAAATACCTGCAAGAAGTATATATCCTCCAGAAATTTGTCAAATCTCTGGATCATTTTGTAATTGAGTACTTAACATGTTAATCGAGTAATGAATGAAGAGTACTTGAGTAAATCTTTCTTTTAATCGAGTAGATATCTATCAGTAATATGCCAAGTCTATGGACCATTAATTTAATCGAGTACTAAAATTGTTAATAGAGTAAAGATCATAATATACTCAAGTAAATATAGCTTTCTAATAGAGTATGTATTAAATTTTTCCGTGTCAAAAATTTAATTGAGTAAAAGGTAGTTTGTAATCAAGTAATTCATAAAAATAGTCAATTACAAAACATTTGTCCTCGAGTAAAGATTAACTTAATTGATACCACTTTGTACTCGAGTAAAACTTGGCAAAATTTGAAAAATATAGCTGTAACATAGCATTAAATGCAATCTATCTTTAATTTTCAGAACATTAAATGCTTCTTAAACAAATTGTACATGGATTTTGATGTTTCTGACTGAATTTTGAGAAGTTGTAGAGAAAAAAAGTGATAGTTAAGACACAAAAAAAATATTCTCTTACCTTGATGGACAACTCAACAGAAGCATTAAGTGACATAACACTATATACAGGAGTTGAAGCTTGAAGAACAATGAGAATGCCGGGAACTGAAATCTCGAGTATTCAAAAGCTTTCAAAAACTGCCTTATGATTCACATTCATCAAAAGGAAAAGGAGAGTTTGAGCTTATTCTTTCACATTCTTTCGCCTCTTTTTAAACACAAGAGAAGAGTTTGTAAATCTTATTTATTCTATACTTTATCTTGTATCCCTTATTCACATTTTTATTGTGATCTTGTAAAAGTTAAGCCTGACTGTAGTAAAAGGCATTGTTTGTGCCTGATCCTATTTAAAAAACCATTGGTTGTAAAGGTTTGTAGATAAGCTTGTTTTAAAAGCTACCCAAGTAAGTTAGTTGGACAAAATCCTTAATGAAGAGCCAAGGTAATGGAGTAGGCATAGCTGAACCACTATATATCCTGTGTGCTGCATTATTTTAGTTTTTTTTTTTTTTTACTTTAAGCTTCAAGTTATTTATTTTTTTTAAGGGTGAAAAAGCTTAATTCACCCCCTTTTAAGGTAACAAAATTTTATAACCACAAAGTCAAAAGGATGTCAAGCCGATAAAGCAAGCTGTTTAGCTTGACAACGACAAAATTAAAGTAACTGCCAAAGATCCACCATGGGTTTAAATCTTATAGATCAAAGGAATCACTCGTGGTTTGCTTTGTGGTCAGACAATCCAAGCTATAGGTGGTAAAGCCATGAGGTTAAGATGAGGCCTTTGGTTGGCAACTTGGCTTGAGGAAAGTCATCTCATCTCATCTTTTACTAATTTATTGCCATATGTGTTAGTATTGTATACCCTGATGCTAGCTAGACTTGGATGACATCTAGCGGGGTTGTTTGTAATACATTAATTGTATTTTTGTATAAATCTATAAAAGACAAGGTTTTCTTCATTTATATTTTCTCCAATCAATTATATGAATGAGTCCCTAGATCTTCTATGTGAGAATCTTATTCTCAAGGTGTTCAGACTATGTGACAGGATTTTCTGATAGCAGGACTTCTTAAACTATTCCTAGTCCTTATATTCTTTGGATGGAGACTCCGATTAATCAAGTATGGACTAGCACAAGGGTTACTACCTCATTTGGTATGGGGATACTGATGGAAAGATGGTGTGTCACGCTCCATATGACATGAGACATCGCTAGTAAACCTGTGGGTGATCATTGGGGAATGATTAAACAAATGTGAGGTCGATAACTGACCACATGGCCTGGTAGATAATGGTCATATCATCAAGTTGTGATGGTGTGTTGATCCTTAAACTTGATCCGACACGATTATTTTGTGTATTGGTGTGCGAGATTTGTTAATGATTTCATATTGCTGGTATATGGAGACAGGTGTTAGAAATATGATTCATAGCTCTCATCGGTATTTAATGGGGTGAACATCCTATGTGATCTATTATTAATGTGACGGGACAGTCCCTGGCCAGGGAAGATTGAAAGTCAAGAAAGGTGTTTCTTGAGGTGTCATCTAATCACATTAATGAGGTCTAACACATAGTTACTGAGTTTGTGAGTTTGTCACTCCATGACTCTCGCTGAGTAGGACGTTAGGTGATGAAAGGATTATAACACACTGTAATCATCAACTGTAATAGATTCATTTGAAGCGAGACTTCATTACCACCTATACTGTTCTGAACTACTGCTAGGTGCTATTTAGGAACTCGGAACATTGTCGAGATTTGGAGAAGTTTTGGTGAACCAAATTACTAGTAGGTACTGAATTTAAAAAGTCACACACCATATAGTATTGTGTTTGGTATCGACATTGTGTGCCCAAAATGTCTCTGGAAATGGTTCGTCAAAAGTTGAACCTTAGTACCCCTGTCAATAGTGCATAATGCATAGTACATAGTGTATGGTAATAATGCATAGTACATAATGCACGGTAATAGTGTATAGTGCATAGTAAATTGCATGAGTACTCAATTATTAAAAGGGGATTGCGTGGACGTGAGGTGGGATTGCAATTAAGAGAAGAAAAGAAAGAAAAAAGGAAGGGGGTTTATTATTAAAAGCAGAGGCAAGGCCTTTTCCTTTTCTCTCCCCTCTCTTCCTACGTTGCTATCTTTTTCTTCTTTTTCTTTTCCTTTTGTTTCCTCTGAAAATATCATAGAAATTATACGTGTAATTATTATATATATAATTTTGAGATGCAGGCACTGGTGATACTCATATCCTCTATGTCTAGTACGGGAAGAGATGACAGGAACGGTACCTTACTGCATACTAGGTGTTGATAGAGTAAGACCATCACAACATGAGGTGGGCACGGTCTCAATACATAAATAGTTTATATACCCCAACTTTACATCAAATAACAAGATCACATTTATTTATGTATTCAATTATTGAATATGTGTGTTTCTTAAATACTCAAGCTATATATGAGGTGTATATTATATTCTGCTGCGTGTATCTGATATATGGTAAAAATGTTATTTTTGTTCGTATCACCGTACTAGTGATTCCTTTCAATATGTTCTTATCACTCGATGGAAAGCTAATGTCTATGTGTAGTAGCATTCAATAGAACGAGGAAGAGAAAGGAAGGCGAGGCATCTTGCGGAGATGGGGGTACTACTCTAACTGATCTCCTCTCTTCGCATTCATTTTCCTAACTAACATATGAGGCAAGCACTACAAGCAACCATTCGTACACGTATAATCATGATGAAAACATGACAAAATACGGTTATACAAGAAAATTGAAACAAGGTCATCAAATGTAAGCAATAAGCATTCATCTAGCAAAGCAAAAAAAAAGGGCTAGAAAAGTAAGTTTTTCAGGGTTTACCAAACGATCACATCCAAGTACATACGAAAGAAGGGAAACATGATCAAGATAAATACAGAATGACAAAATCAAAGCCTAAATAATTGGACCCGATGAGGGAACCACATGAGGATCTTGGACTTTTCCTGGGATAAGAGGAGAAGCATCTTCAAAGCCTTTATCTGGCTACTCTAGCTTAGCCTCCTCAATACCTTGAATGGCCTCAATGATCCTTAAAGGTTCACCTTGCTTAGGTATGTGAGGACTCCATGGCCCAAAAAGATTCGCCATGTCATCCGTTAATTTCGAGTTCAGATATTCCTCAAGATCTCAAGGGTCTAAGTCGTACGTGTGCCAGTCTTGAGGCTCAAATGAGGTGGCATTGGAAAAATCCATATCTAGGAAGGTCTCCTTGGGACATTGAGACTCCAATAAGCTACAACCCAAGTAGAATTCAAACTTGATGAATCCATTGGCATAAGCATCCTTGCATATAAAGTAGTCCCAAAAGAGCCAATAGTCTTAAACAGTTCTTTAGCGTTCAACATCGATGTCCCTCTGCTTCTTATTGTGCTTCCGTATCAACTCCTATTGGACCTTTGCTTCATGTGCCTACGCGTCAACAAGTTCCTCGACCATTCAGCTATTTTCCTTGTGAAAGGCCATGAACGAAGCCTTAATATCATCATATTCCTTTCGTTATTCTTCTGAGGCTTGCCTCATTCGTTAACCCATAGATTTGAGGGAATTATTCTTCATTGCCATGATCTCCAATTAGGCCCTGAGGCCAACCATTTTTAACGTGAGGTCACAAATCCGACCATTATACATTTGCTTCTCCTTGTACCAGCGCCAGACCTCGTCCCTCCACCTAGTCGCATAAGCCTGAACTTAGGTGAAACGAGTCTGGTTCATGGCATTGGCCACCACCAAACCTTGGGTGCCCTAGCAATCATAGAAAAGAAAAATGCGGTTACAACCAAATCTAGGAGACACCAAGACAAAGAGTTAAGAGCAAACTTACAATGACGAGATAGCATTTGTATTCATACATGTCCTGCATTGAGTTCCTAAAATATCACTCCTTGTCTCAGGGGAGTATTGTTAAGTATATTAGCTAGGAACCAACTTTGGGAGTGTCCACTATGTTGGTGTCGAGTAAACCCAGATATGTTAAGAAATTTTACCCTTTATATGGCAACACTTCGATAATCTAATAGCTCTATGGTGAGGAGGTGAAAGATTTGGAAACATGGGAAAATAGAGCAAACCTTTCTCGATGTCTAGGATGCACCGATTGGGTCGCTTTGGATTGATGATAGGCTGATAGCATTGGGCTCGACCACTGGCTTCTTGGTTAAGGTGTGAAGTCACCTTTTCACTTAGAAAAGTTGGAGGATCTTTAGAGGGCTCAAGAGGGGGAAAAAGTCTAGCTCTAATTAAACCTTGGGAATGTGTCTTCAGTTTAGGCAGGGTTGGCGAGTTAAGAGGAGGGATCAATGGAACAATTGGGGGAGGAAGGGTAGATGGTCCCTCATCATCTTGTCTAACTTTTTTCCTTCTCCTTAGCCTTTCAGTCTCTTCTTAACCCTCTTCCATCTTGGGATGTTAAGGTGATGGGAGAGGCATTACAACCATCTTATCTTGTGCCACCCTCCTCTACATTGACTACATAAACCTCATTCTGGTAAAAAGATAAGGGTGCGTGATTACAATTTGCAAATATGAGGGATACAACAAACAAAACAAAAACAATAAAAGCAAGAAAGAAAGAAAGGATAGGGAGTCAGACCCTCAGGAAAGGCTTGCTCTTGAGAAGGGATAGCCCATCCCTAGATCCATGAGTTGTTGGGGGCAATAGGAGCTAAATGGATTGGCCCTCGCATCTCAAGGGCTTTCTTGCATAGAGGACTTGACCAATCCTCCTTACTAGATCTCCACACAAGAACTAGGCCATTGACTCTTGGTGTTGTGCCCAAAACTCCTTGAGGGCAGGGATGTCAAGCTTGGCCATGAGCTCATTGTCCGAGTGCCAATCCTAGGGAGCCTTCCGTTTTCCCCAAGATGGCTTCACCACAAACCATTTGAACTTGAAATGTTCTTCCTTGGGTAGGGAATCTATGAAGAATTTATCATGGGGGCGGGTCTTCTATAGGGTAAAAACATGGGCACATCCTTCCACTGCCCAAAGATGGAAGAAATGGTGAAATAGCTCAAAGGAGGGAACCACGTCTTTTTCTTGGCACATAACATAGAAGCCCACCAACTGGGCCCAGCCATTGGGGTGAAGTTGGGCTAGGTCAGCAAATTCTTATGTAAAAATTCCATGCCAAAGGGGTGGAGAGGGAAACACAACCTGTTCTTCAAATTGTCCTCCTATATGGAAGCTACTTGTCCTTAACGACCATCGTACATGTTTCCTCAAGACCACTAACCCTTGCCCTGTAAGAAAGGGGGATGTCATAGTTCCTCCTCAAATAATCAACTTGAGATTGTTCCAGCTTCAACCGACTACATAAGAATTGCCTAGACTCCACCCCCTGGCATCCTAGCCATTATGAAAACTTTATCGCTTGCCATAAAAGAGATCACCTTCCCAATAACACTTAGAAAAATTTGGAGAAGAAAGGTCTACACTATATAGATCTTTAGAGCGAACATAAATCTTTCCGAGAGAAATAAGTTTGCTCTAGGAGCAATAAAGGCTCTTCTTGGACATGGCGATGTCCATCTAGGAACAATGGAGACACCCTCCACGAAAGAATATAACCTCTTTCGGGTAAAGGATGGTTTTGCTCAAAAGGGGCAAAAAATTCCTTTGGGAACAAAAAACCACACCTGGAGTAAAGTAACCATTTCGAGAGCAATAGTAGTCTTCTAAGAGCAACAACATATTGCACTCACAATCTACCAATGGTGAATATTCAAAAATGATTGCAAATCATGATAACATATGTTTTTATAATCAAGTTCCACCCAGTAGGCGAAAGGTTGCACGTCATAATGACTGAGGCACATGGGAATTGTTACCGCGAATCACGCAGAAGGATAAAAATTCCACTGGGTCAAGAAGATCTAAGATCCAAGGGGCCTCTGGGTGGAATCCTCCTAGAGCATGAAAAGGCCCCTAGGTAAAATCCACTTAGAAGGGCAAAAGATCCCTTTTGATGCTATAAATCATGTGATCTCAAGATTCAAGTTCGGAGTAGAGAATTCTGTTTAAATTCAGAAGTTATTTATCTATGGCATTATTCCAGTCATGAAGCTATGTTAAATTCTCTATTCTTTCATGAAAATACGTTATTTGTATTTGGGATGACGCCGAGTTTGAACTTGTTTTGCATTTACTCTTAAAATGGTGCACCCCCTTGTGTGTACACCAGAGGAATCATTTTTTTTTATTGGAGGGAAAATCCATAGTAAGGTTTGAAGTCGAAACTTCAAGGGAGTAAGGTAGAATGATGGTCATCCTAGTTGTCATTCCTAAGATTGTATGATCTTTGACCGAAATCTGATTTAGAATATTCAATTGTATGATAGATAACTTGTTTTGTTCTATGCATTTTGGTTTTAAATTTGAAATTTTTATATTCATGCGATTATTATGAATAAATATTGGCCAATATAAAGTCTAATGGCTATAGAACTAGCAATGTTTAAGTTGGGGGTGTGCTTAACGATCAATTTTGTAAACTTTTTATTACAATTTCACCCTTATTTTGATCTTAAAATGGTTTAAATTGAATATTATTATGCATTTTACGATTGTGTGCAAGTTTAAAAATATTAATATAAAAATATATATAAAATATATAAAATATAAAAAATAAAGGAAGGCCCAAGCCCAAACCCAACACAAAGAAAGCCCAAACCCAAGAAAAAAGAAGGCCCAAGCCCAAGCCCAAAACAAGAAAGGCCCAGCCCCAAACCCAACACAAGGAAGGCCCAAGTCCAAAATTATGAAAAGACCAAGTCTCACAAATTGCTGACATCATTGCTTACATTATGGATTGGAATGACATCATCGCTTACATCATGAGTTGGAATTACATCATCGCTTACATCATCGATTAGATATTTTGTATTATTAAATTATATAATTGAGTGGTTTCCATTGCATCTTTTAGCATATAAATAGAGCACTTGGGGTGCATTTGTAACGAATTCAATTTTCTTATAATGAAAGTATAGTTGTGTTCTTAGGATTTCTCT
This sequence comes from Diospyros kaki, assembly GCA_036245055.1. NCBI lineage: Eukaryota > Viridiplantae > Streptophyta > Magnoliopsida > Ericales > Ebenaceae > Diospyros > Diospyros kaki. Next base: position 23,713,989 of record BSEG01000011.1, on the reverse strand, counting down.
CAAATTTTTCACTTTAGTTCCTATATAATTTTGTTCTTAGAATTTCTCTTTCAAATCTTCAACTTTTGTTTCTATATAGATGTATTATGCTATTCATATTATCTTTTTATTATATACCGCCTATATGGTTGGTTGAATATTGTCTTTCAATTACTGTCTCTTAATTATATACCACCTATATGGTCGGTTAAAAAATTATCTTTTAAATACTGTCTTTTAATTCCCGTCATTTAAATTCCTGCCAATTTATTTTAAAATGAAGATGAGTAGCTAAATCTATTCTTGAGTTAAGGCAATGACAGTGTCCAACGCCAATGATTTCCAAAGAAAGCTGCGCTTCAAATATGTAATATTAATCTGATTTTATTTGAGCAGTGTGCGTATAGTGTATCTTTGAGTTTGGATTAGAGCATAAGTTTAACTTAGAATTTTCATGCCACGTATGGAGATTGCTAGATCTGGAAATGTTTTTATACCTAAACCCAAATGATTAATCTGTATCTATAAATTCTGTTAGTGGAATATAATTCAATTTATGGAAATTGCTTAACTTAGAATTTTCATGCCATGTATGGAGATTGCTTGAAGAAGAATTATCATTATCTTGAACTAAAATTACTGATAGATATGCGAAACTTAATTCAGATGAATATTACTGATCTTTTGTACTAAAATGGGAATTAATTGGTTTTAGCACTGAAATTGTCTTGACCCAAGCTACTTAAATTCAGTATTAGTTTAGTTTTAATTCTTACCTTTAGATCATCTTAATCACGTCCTAAAATCAAATATTTTGTGATATTTGTTTTCATCCATAAATAATCTCCCTGTGAATCGACTCAAACTCACCAAAATATAAATTTAAAATTGTACTACACGCACACTGGAGAGTATAATCGCCCTACACCTGCTTTAACAAGAGGATTGACGTCTGATAAATTTGGTTATAACTTTGATAAATAAATGTGCAGGGTAGCGTAGCAGTCAGTAGAGTCCACCGAAAAGAAGGCATCAATATTGAGAGTATTCTTTCCCCTAGAAAAATTGTATGTGAGTGTATAGTGGAAGTAAATACCCTGCTTCATTAAGCAACCTGCCATGCGGCCCACCTTCCTTGGGAGGATTTGTAACAACCCACTTTCTCGGGCGTGTTATGCCTTAGGAAATTTAGTCTATTTTTTTTTTCTTATCATTACATTATCCCGAAATTCCCTAAGACCTTATCTAGTGCGAGATATCTACACTAGAAAATAAATACAAAGCAGAAGCTAAATCGAACCTGCTCATAAAGTAATAACTAGACATGACATTCATTGCAAAGTTAATTCATAAGCATATGACGATAAATGCATGTACCTAATTCTTAAACTATTCATATTACAACATAGCCTGTCACATTTCCTCGTTTCCTGACGTCTCGCGTCACCATACATCTCCAATCTCGGTATCATCGCTGCAAGGCCTGTCTAGAACGTTGAATGTTCCAGGGTCAAGTTAAATGATGAACCATCTAAGTAAGGGTACATAATGCTATAACATGAGTGTATGCAATGTCTTTCATCGTAGGTGTCAACTGCACTCCTTAAACTATCTACCATTCTTACGGCCCCTCTTTCGGAGCTGGGGTATCTAGGGGTACCCTTGGTAGCGATGCCGGTTCGTACTCCCTACGGCCTCATATGCGTGTGATCAACAATATCAATGTGTAATTATGCATTTCATAATCATGTATGCAATCTACGTGATAGATATATAACAAGACATGTCAATATGATGAAACATTTTTTAGAAACATAAACCACTTGTAAACCAAGCATTTTTCATAAAACTAACTTTAATTGAGAGTACCACTTACCTTCTAGAGCTTATTGAGCTACTTCGAAATCTGTGCCTTACCTCGATTTGCGTGCCAACCTCAAAATTTGCACCAGACACCTCAACTTTGACCTCAAAGCATCCTAATCACCATAGGTATTTGAAGAAATATTAAATCCTATTTTTTCATAATTTCTGGCATTTTCTTTAATTTTCTCTCTATTTCTTCCTATTTTTCCTCAATAATTCCAAATTAAATATTTCTAGAAATATTTTCTCAAATATTTCACTACGAAAATTCATAAAATAATATTTTAAAATTTCTGAAATTTTCTAGAGAATTTTACTCACCTCGACTTTGCATATCCGATTTTCTCGATTTGCGTGTAATATTCTCGAAAAGCGTGCCCGAGCCGTTTTTCTCACCAAAATCTACGTGATATCACCGAAACATAATTTCCTATTTTTCAGGATTTTTCTAGAATTTTTTCCATCATTTTTCCTATTTTCTTTTCTTTCTTTTCTTTTCTTTTTTTCTTTTTCTTTTCTTTTTTCTTTTCCTTTTCTCTTTTTTTTTTCCTCCACCTTCCCTGTTCATCTTCTTCCCCGCGCCTCCCCTGCTACCTGCAAGCCCACCTTCTTTCTTCTTCCTTTTCTTCTTTCTTTCTTCTCTTCTTTCTTTTTCTCCTTCTTCTTCTTCTTCTTCTTCTTCCTCTTTCTTCTCTTCTCTTCCTCCCCTGCACCTACGTGAACCAGCCACCGCCCGCCGCGGCCTCCCTCGCCCCATATCGTGGCTGCCACCCCCGGTGCTCTTCCTCGCGGCCACCTGCGACCCCGTGTCCAGCCGCTGCTCGCGGCCCAGCTCACTGCGTCAGCCATGGCTGGAGATCGCGGTTGTGCTTCCATCTTCGACTGCCCTCGGCCTCGCCTTGCCGCCCTTCCCCGCTGCCTCAAGCTGCCGCTAATGCTCCGCTCGAGCGTCACCCAGCCTCGTCGCGATCTGCCATCGTTGCGGCAGCCTTCTTGCGCGTTGCAGCGGGCTGCCATGGCTATGCTTGCTGAAAGCTTGGACTTGCAGCTATGGCAGCCGCTTGATGCTCTTCGGCCAGCCATCACAGTCCCAGCTCTTTCGCGATCTCGATCTCTCCCAAGCTTAGCCTCTGCTTCACGAACTCTTGGTCATTGGCTTGCCCGAGCTGGCTGCCTTCATCTTCCCTTTTCTTGCTCCCTTGCTTGCTTCAATTGCTCCAATTCTTCACCTATTTATAGCCGCTCGAGAGGCTCCCTCACCTCACTGAGGCCATACTTCTTTGCGTATAGCATACTCAATTTGCCGCCACACGTCACCTATTGCGTGCAAATTCATCCAAATGTTGCAGGTTATGGCTTGAATCAGCGTGTTACAGGGCATGGTAAGTTACAGATGCACGCTCATATCTATATATACATATATACACTATATATTATATTATTATTTATAAGAAATTATACCATTAAATTTTAATTTTCATCTTATATCACTTGGACAACTCCGTAATTTCAATTATACCCTCAAACACTGAATAAAATTGCATTTTGATACAGAAAACGCAAAATTAATAACTTTAAAGGTACTCGATTTGGACGATTTTGCCCCATTATCCTCACCGGGCTGTCGTTTCATCCCAAAACCATTGAAGGGTTGTTCGTTAAGCAAAACTGGGGCCCCCCTAGGGTTCCGTTGATTTTTCGGGAGTCTCTTACAACGATTCGGTTTTACAACTTAAATGACAGCTGTATTTTATCTGTACCGAAAACTGTTTCCGATCCGATTTCTTTTGATACCATAAATCACAACTCTATACGCTTGTCGAGACTATATAATTTTCTTTAGGCAATTTCACTCCAAGGCATTCCCTGCAGTTGATTCGATACCTAAAATTGCTATAAAATCAATTTTTCAGTGTTCTAAACTTATTAAAATTACGTGTCAACCTTATCTAACCATGGGGTATTACAGGATTCCCTAGGTGGCCCAAATCTTCCAGGGGGGATTCCTCTAGTACGCTCCCGACAGCTATCACCACTACAAGTTGACATGTGTCCCATAGGAGATATTAACCTACTTTAACATATGTCCTATACGAGATTCTTAGGCCTCGAGCCTATAAATACCTATTTCCACAACAGAAAAGGGGATTGCACTTCGATAAATTGACATCACTTGTTCTGTTTCCGTACTACATACTCAACTTTTCACTTGGAGGGACCATTGTGTCCACCTGAAGTATTCTCCTACTTCTAGTACTAACTTAAGCATCGGAAGGCATAACGAGAGAGGAATCCTCGAGTGCCTTTCTTGACTTGTGATTGCTCTTACAAAACCCCCGGAAGACTAAAGTTCTTCTCAGAGCCATTCTCCTCCCAGAGTTGTGATTCCTCCCGGGTCCTAACCGACGACTAGTATCTTTGTCATACCCAAAATCACCTCTACAAATTAAAACTTGGAAGCTAGACACCCCATTCCACCAATATTTGGATAATCCTATGTTATAAATTTTGATTGTTATATTTTGGTAACAATAATAAGGGTGTGTTTGATTGCACAAGGTGAACAAGAAAATGTTTTCCAACTTCCCTAAAAAATCAAAACCAGCCCCAACCCCCCCCCCCAAAGAATTGATTTTCCTTATTTTTGTGAAAAATATGGCACTTTTGTACTTAAGTGGAAAACAAATTTCATAAAAAAAGTTATCAATCAAACACCCAAAATTGAAATTTAACTGAAAAATATTTTCTTTTTCTAAATTTTCCATTCCAATCAAACACACCCTAAGTTTTATTATTGGCAAAAAGTTTCAGTTAGCTAATATCAAGATGTGGATATGTGTGATCATGACTGACGAGTTTGCTAGTGAAAAGGTGACCACTAACATGAAAAGCTGGATCATGAAAACAATTGTGGGTTCAAGGTTTGAATGGTTGTATTTGCTCAGTTAAGTTGAGTCTAAGTGATAATGGAAGATGATGTATATTTTGGTGTAGCAATCATTGATGAAATAGAAACACTTTCTTCCTTCTTCGTTATTCAATAAAGTGTACGATTCATAGCTAGATGCTATATATGAATTATTCTTATTCTTTATACGGGAAAAAAAATTCAAGTTTTTATAAATTTTTAGTATTCTGGACCATTTATTTTTGGGGTTATATGTATATGATTAATATCCAAATCTATGACTGATAAAGTTTTATATGTACATTTTGTGAAATTGAAGAAATAACTCATTAAATCTAAGGAAAAAGCAAAGGCTTCTCCTTAACATTTACTACTCGCCGTACCCTTTTTCTAACTGTACTAATTTTTCATTTTCTTTTAACAAATTTAGAGAAAGTCACCATTGATGCTTCACGACAATATGAAGTCAAGTAATATATATTTGATTGGGATTTCAATGTGAAGATTGTGCGAAGTTGATATTAGATGATCATTATGAGTTTACAGTGCCAAACAAGGTCGTCGATGAAACAAAAAAGGTGATGAGGAAAAGAACCTCGGGTCCCAAAATTACGCCCACGCACAGGACAAACAGCCAAGATGCTAAGGGGACACGTGTTGCTTTTATGCAGAATTAGGCATATGACTATTTCCTTGAGAACTAAAAGAACGCGTGGCAGAAGATCATCGCCATGATAGGTGGCGGAGCACGCGGTGGAGAAAGCCCGAGATCCTCGGGCTTGATTACTTTTCCAAGGGCTGCGGAGATAGGGTCTATCCCGAAGATCTCGGAAGAGGACGCCACTATAGAATCCTTATCAGGAAAAACCCGAAGATCCCGGGGAGATCCTGATCTAGAGGAAGGGATAAAAGGAAGCACCCGAGGTAAGTAAACTTCTTCTGATTCATTACGAGATAGGGCTAAAGAGATAAGGGAAACTGACTTGACCATCGGAGATCGACCGGGGGAGAAAGTCCCCGTCTCCATTGCAGGTACCCCGAAGGAGGCAGAAAAGGAGCATTCGGCCACCTCTTCTCGAATCTCTTCATCAATTGGCGCCCACCGTGGGGCCGAGGCAATTTTTCTTTTCTGTCTCTCGGACGCAGCAGGTTGGGGGGATTTTTCGATAATCTTTTCTTCGTTTGGAATGGCAACCAGAAGACAACAATCTCGGGCGGTGGGGGGCAACCCTATCCCAGAGCCCAGTCACCAGAACCCACCTAGAAGTCCGGTGGGGAGGGACCGAAGCCCAGAAGGCCCTCCGCCACCTCCTGATCGGATAGAGCTCCTAGAAGGCCAGGTGCAACGGTTAACAGAATTACTCACGAGCTTCTTGGACTGGCAGCAACACGTTCAGCAGTCTCAGACAGAGGGAAGGCAGGAACCCCCGCGGGAGGAGGAGTCCTCTTTGCCGGAGGCGAATCCGCGGAGGCCCGAGCGAGAGGATGGCCAAGGTGAGGCGGAGGAATCTTCGGACTTATCATTCCTGCAGCAGCGACAGGAAGAAAGGCTACGACAGCTCGAGGAGGAGATTGCCGCCCTGAAACCCAAGGCGGGGGAAGGGCAAGGAGCAATGACGACACAGCCTCTTAGCCCGGAGATCATGGCAGCTATACCACCGGAGCGTCTCCGTATTCCGGCCATTAAGCCTTATGCTGGGACCTCCGATCCGATGGATCATCTTGACCTCTTCACCTCGCATATGATGGTACAAGACGCTTCGGACGCAATGTGGTGTAGAGTCTTCTTAGCCACCCTGGAGGGGCACGCACGGGCTTGGTATTCAAATCTGGCTCATCATTCCATTGTGAGTTTTGCGCAGCTTCGAGGCAGTTTTTTGGCGCACTTTGCTCCCCTCAGGAGGCATCAAAGGTCTACTATGGCCCTGGTAAGTATGAAGCAGAACTAGGGAGAGCCCTTGAAAGACTTTGTTTCGCGCTTCAATATGGAGGCCTTAAGTATAGAGAATTTTGACCACAATGTGGCTATGGTGGCATTCCAGAATGCCTTACGGCCTGGTCCTTTTGCACAGTCATTAGCCAAGACGCCCTCGATCACGTTCACGGATATACTGGGCCGGGCTACAAAGTACATAAACGCTGAGGAAGTCATGCAAGTTAAAAGGGCGGAATACGTGGAGAAAAAAGATCAGAAGAAGCCTCCCGAGGAAAGGAAAGGAGAGGACTGAAGAGAGAAACCCCGTCCTCGGTGGGAGTCAGGTGGGTATACCCCCCTGAATGCCCCGAGGGCAGAAATCCTTGCCACTATTGAGGGAAAAGATTATCTGAAGAAGCCGAGGCCAATGAAGGCTCCGTTTGACAAAAGGAACCGGAATAAATATTGCCGCTTCCACCGAGATCATGGCCATGATACCGAGGAATGTCACCAACTAAAGAAGGAGATCCAGGAGCTTATCAATCGAGGTTTCTTGAGGGGTTATGTAGCAAAGGAAGGCAACTCTCGGAGAAGCAAAGATCAACGATCGCGATCACGGAGCCCCCCTAAGAGGGACAGCGCAGACGACCGGGATCGAGCCCAGCGGGAGAGATTGCACCGGGGAAGAGAGGATCATCCTCAGCCTCCAGTATTTCATACGCTGGCAGCAGGAGAGGTCCCAGTCATGAAGGAGGAAGGGGTGGCCCTACGCGGTTAAAGAGGTCACGGAATGTGGAGCCAATCTTTTTCTCTGATAACGACCTCCCGGGATACCCGAATCGGAATGATCCCTTGGTGATAACAGCCGAACTTGGGAAGTGGGAGCTTCAGAGGATTCTAGTGGATCCGGGGAGCTCTTCGGAAATCTTATATCGACAAGCTTTCCTCGGCATGGGATATGAGATGGTGCAATTAAAACCAGCAAGAGTCCCTTTGGTGGGATTTGATGGGGAGGCTGTATATTCAGAAGGGATCGTCTAGCTCCCACTGACGGTAGGGAGAGGCTCTCGAACTTCTCGAGTAGTACTAGATATCCTGGTAGCGGATGTACCCTCGGCATACAACATGATTCTTGGTAGGTCTGGCCTTAATGCCCTTCGGGCCATTCCGAGCACATATCATATGATGCTGAAGGTCCCCACTGATAGGGGGACGGGAGAAGTACGAGGAGATTTGCGCTCTGCTCATGAATGTTATATGGCCTCTATAGGCATAGCAAGGGACAAGGGGGCAGGTTTGCAAAGTGACGTTCCAAGCCCCAAAGTAGACCCCCCGAAGGAGGTCAGCTTCCTGTTAGAAGGACCCGAAGATCCAAAAATAGCAGAGCCGGTGGACAAGCTGGAGGAGATACCTTTAAAAGCAGACCGCCCAGATCGTTGTGTAAAGGTAAGCGTAGAGTTGAAAGATCCACTTAGAAGTCAGATAGTGACGCTCCTTAGGAAATACGCGGATGTTTTCGCATGGACTGCTCAGGACATGCCAGGAGTGGATCCAGCAGTCATGACACATAGGTTGGGGATCCGGCCAGGTTTCCAGCCGGTCAAGCAGAAGAAGCGTAGTTTCGCCCCGGAGAGAGCCCGGGCGATCAAAGAGGAAGTTGCAAAGTTGATCGAAGCTGGATATATTCGGGAGGTGGATTATCCAGATTGGTTAGCAAATGTTGTGTTGGTCCCTAAAAGGGAAGGCAAGTAGAGACTTTGCATTGATTTTACCGACCTTAATAAGGCTTGCCCGAAGGATAGCTACCCACTCTCGAGGATCGACGCCCTAATTGACGGGACGACTGGTTGTTCACTCATGAGTTTTTTGGATGCTTTCCAGGGATACCACCAGATTCCATTACACCCGGAAGACCAGGAGAAGACTACATTCATCACCAGTCAGGCGACCTATTGCTACACTGTAATGCCCTTCGGGCTGAAAAATGCAGGTGCCACTTATCAGCGCTTGGTGAATAAGCTTTTCCAACATCAGCTCGGGAGGAATATGGAAGCATACGTTAACGACATGTTGGTAAAAAGCCTGGAGGCAGGAAGTCACCCGGAGGATCTGGAGGAATGCTTCAAAACCCTTCGTAAGTTCCACGTAAAGCTTAATCCTTAGGATACATAGTACATCACCGGGGGATTGATGTGAATCCAGCGAAGATCAAAGCTATCATGGATATGCCCGCACCGAGGAATGTGAAAGAGGTACAGAGCCTCACAGGAAGAATGACCGCCCTAGGCAGGTTTCTATCTCGCCTGGCGGAAAAAGGCCTTCCTTTTTACAAGGTCCTATCAAAGGCAAACAACTTCGAGTGGAATTCTAAATGCCAAAGAGCTTTCGAAAGGCTGAAGGAGCACTGGCTACATCCCCAGTTCTTACTAAACCGAAGCCAAGAGAGCCCTTATATATATATATTTGGCAATAGCCGAGGAGGCCGTAAGTTCGGTACTGATACGAGAAGAAGACAAGACCCAGAGGCCTGTCTATTATGCGAGCAAGCGGCTCACAGGAGCCGAAGTTCGATATCCCCCTATGGAAAAATTGGCCTTCGCCCTAATAATATCAGCCAGGAAACTCCGATCTTACTTTCAATCTCATACGATTATTGTGCTTACTAATCAGCCTTTGCGACAGGTCCTTAGCAAACCAGAGCTTTCGGGGCGAATGTTGAAATGGGCGGTAGAGCTTACCGCCTTCGACATTGAGTATAGGCCGCGGCCAGTCATTAAATCTCAGTCGTTGGCGGACTTCATCGCTGAAGGAATTGGGGCTCCCGAAGGTCAGAAGGAAGATCGGAGGCCATGGATGGTGGCAGTAGATGGAAGCTCGACCTCGGGAGGTGGAGGGGCAGGATTGATGATTAAGAGTCCCGAAGGGCAGATATGGCCTTATGCTTTACACTTCGAATTCCGAGCATCTAACAACGAAGCAGAATACGAAGCCTTGCTGGCAGGATTGAGATTAGTCGAACAACTGGGAGCTCAGTGCATTGAGGTAACCTCAGACTCTAACCTGGTGGTACAACAGGTGAACGGAGAGTATGAAGCTCGAGAAGAACATATGGCGAAGTATTTGACCATGGTCAGAGAGTTGATGACCCGTTTTCTCCACGTGAAAGTGGAGTATGTCCCTCGGGCAATGAACACGGAGGCGGACCTGCTGTCCCGAATCGCCTCTTCCTCTTTCCCTATAAGTTCTCGGGAAATTCGGATTGAGTCCCTTCTGCAAAAAAGTATAGAAGAAGTTGATGATCAGTTATGCGTGGAGGACGAGCCCAGCTGGATAGATCCGCTGCTGACATATTTGAAAGAAGAAAAACTCCCCGAGGGAGATTTGGAAGCTCGGGAGATCAGGCGTAAAGCCCTAAGCTTCGTATTAGTTGGGGGAGAATTATACAGAAGGTCCTTTTTGCAACCACTGCTTAAATGCGTTCGACCTCGCGAAGCAGATTATATCCTGCATGAGATACATGAAGGTATATGTGGAGGTCATATTGGAGCTCGGGCTCTTAGCCGAAAGGCTCTCCGACAGGGGTATTATTGGCCAACAATGGTGCAAGATTCGGAACAGTTGGTCAGAACCTGTGACCGATGCCAGCGAACGTCCAACCTGGTTTATGTGCCGGTAGTCGCACTAGCCCATATGGCCGCACCTTGCCCCTTCGCTCAATGGGGCATCGACATCCTGGGACCTTTTCCCCCAGCAGCAGGACAAATCAAATACATCATGGATGCTATAGATTATTTCACAAAATGGGTCGAAGCTGAGGTAGTAGCCTCAATTACCGCCCGGAGGGTAAAGCAATTTTTATGGAAAAACGTGGTTTGTCGTTTCGGAATTCCTCGAGTACTTATCTCGGATAACGGTACTCAATTTTCTGATCGAACTGTTCAAGAATGGTGCCAAGAATTGGGAATTAGGCAGCAGTTTACCTCGGTGGCCCATCCTCAGGCTAACGGTCAAATTGAGCTCGCTAATAGGACTTTGTTGAAAGGCTTAAAGGCGAGAGTGGACAAGGCGAACGGGAGCTGGGTAGAAGAACTGTCGGGCATTTTGTGGTCCTATCGAACCACGGCGAAAGCTTCCACAGGTGAGACCCCTTTCAGTCTATGCTACGGTTCAGAAGCATTGATTCCAGTCGAGATCGGGGTGCCCACGATGAGAGTGGAGCTTTTCAGCCCCGAATCCAATGAACAAGATCTGAGGGACAACTTCGATCTCTTAGATGAATTTCGTGATCAGGTGAAGATTCGACAGGCTGCTTACAACCAGCGCATAGAAAGGTATTACAATCGAAGGGTGAAGACACGGCATTTTCTACCAGGAGACTTGGTGTTAAGGCGAGTGGACGTTCGAGGGGCTCGGGAAGCCAACAAGCTAACACCAAATTGGGAAGGTCCTTACAAAGTAGCGGAAGTTCTTAGCCCTGGTGCCTACAAACTACAAACCCTCGAAGGGACACCAGTAAAAAATGCATGGAACGTGCAGAACTTGAGAAAGTTCTATCAGTAATTATTCTTTATTATGTGTTAGTCTAAAAATTCATTATTGCATATTTCATCAGTAGTATTCTCTTTATTCTTTTCGTTCAGGAATAAATCTACTTTTTCTCCGAAACGTAAGAACTCGTCATTTCCAAAGACTTCTTAACAGAAGAAAATAAAGGATCAAATATGATCCTCGGGGGGCCCGAACCCTCGACCAAGATAAAGGATCAAATATGATCCTCGGGGGGCCCGAACCCTCGACCAAAATAAAGGATCAAATATGATCCTCGGGGGGCCCGAACCCTCGACCAAGATGAAGGATCAAATATGATCCTCGGGGGTCCGAACCCTCGACCACGATGGCCGCGGATGCTCGGGGGCCCGAACCCTCGACCAAGATGGCCGCGACAAAAGATCAAATATGATCCTCGGCAGAGCCGAATAAAGGGATCAAATATGATCCTCGGGGGGCCCGAACCCCTCGACCAAGATGAAGGATCAAATATGATGCTCGGGGGCCCGAACCCTCGACCAAGATGGTCGTGGATGCTCGGGGCCCGAATCCTCGACCAAGATGGCCGCGACAAAAGATCAGACTTGATCCTCGGCAGAGCCGAATAAAGGATCAAATATGATCCTCGGGGGGCCCGAACCCTTGGTCACGGCAAAAGATCAAACTTGATCCTCGGCAAAAACAAAAGATCAGACTTGATCCTCGGTAGAGCTTTCGGAGGGTCAAGCCCGATCGTCGGTAATCTTTTTAATAAAATACAGAAGAAATAACAAGGGGAAAGCGATGGAAAAACAAATTTTTCTATAAATCTTTCTGTTACAACAACAAGATTCAAATACAAAGGCATCTACTCTAAAGAAGACAAGGCCGCGGCTACATCAAAAGGAATGGAATCTACATCCAGGTGAGGGAAGCGCTCTTTAACAAGTTTCTTCATATGCTCAAAGCCGCCTCGGAGAACTCCTTCTAGTTCGGCGGCATAAGCTTCGGAACCTCGAAAATCCTCGCGGCCATTCTGGAAGGCCACTTGGGCGTCCTTGAGCGCAGACTGAAGCTGAGCATGAGCAGAGCGAAGATCTTCCTTACACCGGGCATAAGACTCCAACGCCTCGACTTGCCCTTTCTTGGCCTCCTTCAGGTCCAGAGTAAGCCTCCGTAGATCCTCTTGCAGCTGATTATTGTCTTCTCGAAGGTGATTATTGGTGCCCTGCGCGGCGTCCAACTCCTCCCCAAGCCGAGAATTAGCCTGATTGGCCTCGAGCATGCTCTTCTGGACTAACTCCAGATTCTCCCGCATTTGAGCCTCGGCCTCATTGGCAAGTCTGGCGTCTTCCTGAGCCAGCTCAACAGACTTAGTTAATATATGAACACGATGTTCTAGGTCCGACAGTTGAGAAGAAAGGGACTCAAGCCCTCGAAGTCTTTCAACCTCGGATTCTAGGGAGGAAATCCGGGTACGCAGTTCAGACTCTCGCCGAGACACCGAACCCTGGAACCCTGCGAGGCTCTGGAAAAATAAAGACAAAGCAGAGATTAAGATTTAATGGTGCAGAGGAAATCGAAAAGAAGAAAGAGTAGGCTCGTACCCTCAGGATCTCGGCACAGTAATCTGGTTCGCTCGACGTTGGAGGGATATCAGGAAGAGCCAGAGCATTGGGAGGAGCAATAGTGGCTTCAGGAATTGGAGCTTTGGGAGGAGAAGTAGCTGGAGAGGTAGCCTCCATCCGACGACGTTTGGTTCGGCGCGCAAGGATCTCCTTCGCGGACAAGGTAGAAACCTCTTCCAGTGAAGCCTCCCCTGTCAGGTCCGAGTGCCTCATTGGGGCAAAAGGCGTTAATATTCGTTTAAAAACAGAACCAACAGGTATGCTGTAAGACGTGGCAAGGGGTTTTGTACTTGCCAACACGATTTTCCCCCGCGCCTCCGTTTGAACTGCAGCAACCACTTGAGTAATGGTTGTCGAGTCATCTTCGGAAGGTATCGGCAACGGGGTTGGTGAAGTGGAAAGTGTCGGCTGAGGAGGAACCCTCGGACCTCCATCTACACCGTCCCTAGGAGCTTCTTGGAAGGTTCGGAGATCTCCTTCTGCCGTTATTCGAGACCTTGACGATGTCGGAGCTTTCTTATTCTTTCTACTCCTTAGGGCTCGCTCGGGAAGAATCACCCGCTCAGGCACCTTAGGAACGCTGAGAGGGGCCGAAGGGCCCTTGCTCCCAGGAAAATCCAAAATCAGTCCCTTGGTGATGGGAGAATAGGAAATCTCCCAGAGATCTTCGACTGAGAAGGAGAAACGATAGAAATTAAACGAAGAAAAAGAAGAAAAAGGAAAAAGAAGGAAGAAGGAAAAGGGAAAGAACTTACAATTCTCACCGTCCAAGCCCGCCTTGGTGAGGCTAGGGTTGGAAAGCCACCCCTCCTCCCAATTCTTGCTGTTTTTCATAATCCGACTCGCGGACTCTTCGAGGGCCTCGACACTCGGACGCTTGTGCTTCGTATCCAAGGTCCATTCGTTGCAAACAGCCCAAACCTCCTGAGAAGAGCCAGAGGGCTTGGGGCGGACAAAAACAAAGCGCTCCTTCCAATCATCGGAATCCTTCGACCCTCCAGATTGCATGAGGGTCGAAGCGCCAATCTCGCCCCCAGGGCGCTCTTTGCAGGCGAGGAGACGACCATCTTTCACGATCCGGGGAGAGATGGAAATCCAACCTCCAGGATCCCGGTTGGTGGTAAAGAAGTAGTCGAAGAGGTCTCCGGATGGTTCAATCTTACCAGAATGGCAGATGATAAGGAAGCCCATCAGATACCGCCATCCGAAGGGGGATAGTTGAGCAGGGGCGATGGTAAGATGTTGGAGCAATGACATCACTCTTCTTCGAGGGGGGAGTCAGAAACCCCTATCAAAAGCACACTTGTAGACGCAAAGCCGACCAGCAACAGGGTGACACGCTCGTAGGTGGCTGTTGAACTCGACCTCCCACTCTTCGGGGATATGGTACTTTTCCCTAAACTGCTGACATTCCGCTTGGCTCATCCATTGGCATGGAATAGAGGCGGTCGGGTGTTTTTCCCATTCGATGAGCTCCACGACGGTGGAGTTTAACTTCCCAGAACCAGTGATCGCCATGGTAGTAGAATAGAAGAGGAAAATGAGGAAAGAGGAGAAAGAGGTCGTCGGCACGAGAAAAGCTGAAAGTCGAAGGAAAGCCGGGTGAAAAAGAGATTGAACGAATGAAGAACTTCTATTTAAACCATGGGTAGGCTAAAGAGCGAGCAATGATGGACATTAATTACCGCAGGTTGGCAAGACGAAAAGGTCTTAGACAACGCATTGGGAAGGGATATCGTCGTAGAAAACAAATCGATTCCCGTGCCCCCCAAAACACGTGCAAGGAGAAAAATACGGTTAAACCCCTCAGATTACATAAGACAACAACTGGCAAAAAAAGGTCAAGAGGAAAGACCTCGGGAGCTTTACCACTCTTTTTGTCCTCCGAACCGAGGAACTCAAAGAGTGGGGGGGCAAGTGATGAGGAAAAGAACCTCGGGTCCCAAAATTACGCCCACGCACAGGACAAACAGCCAAGATGCTAAGGGGACACGTGTTGCTTTTATGCAGAATTAGGCATATGACTATTTCCTTGAGAACTAAAAGAACGCGTGGCAGAAGATCATCGCCATGATAGGTGGCGGAGCACGCGGTGGAGAAAGCTCGAGATCCTCAGGCTCGATTACTTTGCCAAGGGCTGCGGAGATAGGGTCTATCTCGAAGATCTCGGAAGAGGACGCCACTATAGAATCCTTATCAGGAAAAACCCGAAGATCCCGGGGAGATCCTGATCTAGAGGAAGGGATAAAAGGAAGCACCAAGGTAAGTAAACTTCTTCTGATTCATTACGAGATAGGGCTAAAGAGATAAGGGAAACTGACTTGACTATCGAAGATCGACCGGGGGAGAAAGTCCCCGTCTCCATTGCAGGTACCCCGAAGGAGGCAGAAAATGAGCATTTGGCCACCTCTTCTCGAATCTCTTCATCAAAAGGTGACAACAATGATGTTAGATTGTTTTGTTATTCTTTAAGTTCTCGAACATCATTATAGATGAGAGATTGAGGTATCTCTAAAAAATCATGAAAATCGTTGCTTCGTCAACTAGTGACTTAGTAGTGGCATTATCAATGGGTTTGGTCGAGGCTAATGTTCAAAGAATGAAGAGCAACATAGAGTATAAAAGAAAAATAATTTTGAAATGGCTAAATTATTTTCTTTTTTAGAATGACAAACTATTTTAATAATACATAAGTAAAAAAATATATTATTGACAAGATGATTAAATATATGAGATGGGTTATTAATATCGACAAAAGTGTTCCTAAAAGTGGGTCTATGTATACAATCTTTTTTATTATTATTACTATAAAGTTATACGGATATGAATAATGAAAGATAAAATAATTATACTCCATGCAACTAAATTGGTGCATTTAGAAAATATAAAAATATGACAATGTGATATAAGAAACACGATTTTTCTATCTGCAAAATATCACAGCAAGGAGATATTTGCAATGTAATTGTCTTTAATATATTTATATTAATGAATTTTCTTTTCGGGGAAATGGTTTTCTTTGATAAGTTAAAATGTAAATGTGTGGGAAATGAATAATCTGAGTAAGGGGTAGTTCCTCTCTTCTCTCTCTCTCTCTCTCTCTCTCTCTCTCGTGCATAATTTTAACATTAACAAGATATTGCCCATTTAAGTCATTTTGAAAAAAAAAAAATGAAAGTCTGTATTTCATGTGTTTTGTTTGATCTGCAAAGAATTGAGAGCAAATGAGGAATGGCCAAGAAACAGACAGAGTGGGATTAATGGGTCCCTTCGGTTGTGTCACCTGGGGTCTATATATGTCCCTTAACTTGATATAAAAATTACTATACTATAGTTGCATATTACATGCAAATTTAATTTTTTAATGTAAATTAAATTTGTTACATTACATTTTTGTTATGGTGCGGTTTATAATTGTTATGCTCTCATTTTGTTTGATTGAGTTTAATATATTTCAAATTTGATATGGTGGATGAAACCTCATGTCCAATTGGTTAAGGTATATGGTATAGTGCTGTGGGAAGAAAATTGCTTGAATATGTTGATTGCCTCAATTTATCTTTTTAATTTATCAAATAAACATTATTTATATTTCATTCTCTTCTCTTAAAAATATTGATTGTTTAGTAATTATATGTTGGGAGTTATAAATTAAGAATAAACTATGCAATACCACCTGTCAATAAATGAGTTGCACATGCCTCTCCTCACATGTGCCTCTCAGTGCAAATGAGGGTCGGAAGAAATTTGTGTACATCATAAATTTTGAGGTAGGTTGTAATTTTTTTTATTAATTTATTATTAAAAATTATTTTTTATATCAATTTTTTTATATTAAAAATTAAAATTTTAATATAAAAATAATTTTAATTGTGGGCTGTCTTGGGCTTTAGTCCAGGGCAACTCACACGTAGATATGCCCCTAGTACAAACACTCAAATATTTAAATTGGACACTGAAAATGATATAAACTGTATTAAAATTAGTATCAGATATGTACATTTTTTTGAAATAAGTGCCTACTTATTTATAAAGAGATATGAAATAATTTTTAGTAATCTAAAATTATGATTCTTTTAGATAACATCTATTTTGATATTTCAAAACTCATTAGAATTAGGACACAAATAACATTTCTCTTGATAAATCCTAATCCTCTAGGAATTAGGATTATTATATATGACATTCATCCATGTATTTCATAATCCTCTTAAAATTAGAATTCTTTTTGAAAAATTACTTATATTTTCGGACAAATTTTTGAATATCAGAGTTATCTAATTTGCGCGTTTGTGTAGGACCCCTCGTGTATGAAATTTTTTTACCTTTTGTCCCAAAAATTTATTTTAAACTTTCAAACTTTTTTCTTTTTTAATAAACATTTGCCCACAACACATCAAATTAGATTTTTGCCCAACTCACTTGCTTTAACATAAGTTATTATATTTGCAATTCTGTAAGAGCATTTGAAACATGAAACCAAAATTATTCACTCCCACACCCACAATGGAATCACGTGTTTGACAAAAATATTAGCAACTTTGGACAAAGGTTTCTTTTGGGAGAAGAATGGTTTAATTACTTGACAGATACGGCTGGATGGATCTACCCATATTCATGCAAAAAAAGCTTCTACATGCCGACCATACTGCAAATGTATTTATGCTCATCTTTACACCTTTCTTTTAGGGTCATCTTTAATAATTTTCAGTATGATCATAAGAGTCCTTCTTTCTTATAAAATATCTTATTTGAGTCATATCTATTATCGAAAAGGTGAGATTGTCACCTTAATCCTATTGCACTACACAAAGTAAAGCCTTACGTCCACTCAGGGCTAGCCCAACAATGAAACTATATATGCAGTGGCATAAGACCCCCAAAATTGAAAGACCCGTAATTTTAAAAATTTGTAATATATATGTTTTATTTTTTTAATAATAAATATTTTATTAAAAAATTAAATACAAAACATTATAAATCAAAAGAGTCGATTCATTTCTGAATGCATATATTATTTATAGAATATTATTGACAATTTTAGTTTTAGTAGCTTCTGTAGAAAGAAATTTTTCAAAATTGAAGTTGATAAAATTATATTTGAGGTCAACTAGTCACAGGAAAGATTGAATGGATTAGCTATATTGTATATTGAACATGATTTATTAAATAAATTTGATTATGGAGATTTAATCAACAATTTTGCATCTCAAAAGGTAAGAAAAATTAATTTTACATAAATACAAATATAGTTCAACACATATTTGTAGAATGAAAAGTTGTTCATTATTGATAAATTTTATTTTTTTAATGTTATCAGTTTAATGTTTTGTTTTGTTTCCTTTTATAAGAGAATTAGGAATGTATAGTTTTTTGGTCGCACTAACCTTTTTAAAGTTTTAAGAAAAATTAGTTTATTTTTCTTTTTTTATTGTAGTAAGTTGTTTGACTTTTATTTTTTATTTTTGAGAGATTATTATATTTTGTAGTTGATTGAATTTTAACTTTTTCATTTAATAAAATGATGAAATGATTGTGTAAAAAAATGTATTATTTATTTTTTTATAAAAAAAAATCAACACTCTTGAGAAGGGCTTGACAAATTTTTCATCTAAAACTCTCAACTTCGTCGGGCCGGCTCTGCATCTACTATTTACTAATTTTAATGTTGTCATGAGTTTAGATCGTTTTATAAATAAAATAAACTTAAAATTAGAATCCCAAACCATAAAAACACCAAAAAGAAAAACACTTTGAAAACGTTGAAGTGCCAGCATATATAGTAGCCCATCGTTTCAACTCTACTTCTAATCATGGAGGAAGGTGCTCGCCTTTTACAAAAGCAAAATTGACACACACTACAGCTTTGAGCAATATGCTCTCCCTTTGCAAAATAATTGGCCAATTAAACCCATCTTTTTTCATGAATTACATGAAGTTCTTGTGAAAGAAAAGAAATATTAATTTATTTGATCATTACATTGTGGGATTGTCCCTCCAATAGCAGGTCCCACATGCAGTAACATTAGTTTGAATAATTTTTTATAAATATTTTATGTAATTTAATTTAATGTTTTAGATTTTTATGATTTTTTAAATAACTTATTTTGTTAAATCAACAGTCTTTCCTTATGGATGTTAATTTGTTTAGGGTTTTCATTTGACCGTTTGTTAGTTTCTTGTTTTGTTTTGTTACCTATTTAGTAACTATGAATAAGTTATATAGTTTATTTTTTTAAAAGGCCTTTTAAGTCGAATGAAAAACTTTTTATTGATCAAGTAAAAGACGAATTTGCTCACACAGAAACTTAAAAATACATAAAACATAACTTTTTATCTCCCTACAATTAATTAAATTTTTACCTATAAATTATTTTTTTTAATTTATTTGTAAAAATAAGTATTATGTTATTTTAGATTATTTTAAAATTTATGACAATTTATAATAAACTCTTGTAACTTAACAACTCTTTTTTTAAAAAAACAAAAACTGTTAAGGTAAGCAAAATTTTGGATCTGGACATTTTTATTTTAATAACTTTGAATTCTTATGGATGACTTTTTATAGTTTAAATTTAATATTAAAGGCAAATTTATTTTCATTTTTTTTTTAAATTCACGACCTTTTGAAAATATATTTATTTTTAATAAAACCATATTTTCATTTTGACCAAATGTACGAGGTTATTTAAAAACAACTTAAAGATGGAATAAAGTACTGACCTACATGACTTTGCCTCAATGTAAGCACTTGGAAGAATGGGCAAGACTCGTTTTTTTTATTACACTCTCCTATGCTTTAAGTTAGTAATAACATTTAAAAATAGTAATAATGAATTTGTAGTCAAATAATTTTATTTATAAGGGTCTTTTTTTTCAAAATTCTTTATTTTGACTATTATCGAATAACGAAATCTTTGATTTGAATTTAAATTTAAACAAATCTATTAGATTTGACCTGGGTTCTTCTAAATTAAGATCTAAAAATTAGATCATGTTGAGTTTGTTCTTGAATATTTTGATAATAATTATTTTACGCAAAACTTTAATATAAGGCATGTTTTATGTTAAAAATGCTTTGAGAATATGTGTTAATATGTTTTTATTTGTTTTGAAGTTATTTTTATATTCAAGATATGTTAAATCTATGCTTTGTCTAGCAATATGCTCAATTTAGTGTTATGTTTCTCTTTAGGGTTGTTTTAAAGATAATGCATGAGTGCTATGTATAGTTCATGATATTTCAAGTATATAAAGTATGAGGTAGTTTTACTCTATGCTTAAGGGCAACCTATTTCATATATGTATTCTTGATTTGTATTGAGAAACATTAAGTAAATGATCATACACTCAAAATATTAGTTTTTGAGTCTTGATCCATAGAGCCTAATTTGTCTATGTGATACTAAGTATCAAATTACTAAGGTTCTCAATGTTTAAAAAATTTTAGGAAAGAACACTTGAAGAACTTGTTGTTTGGATGTTTGTTGCTTAGAAAACAACATCATTCAGGTATCTCTCTAAGTATGCAATATTGCTAAACAGGATGCTTTAGAGCTCATAGAATAGAAATAAAATGTATGTTCTGTTTTAATCGAATATCAAATAAGCTATTCGACTAATTTGTGTTTTTGATTAGGTAAACATGAATCAAAAATCATGTTACTTTATTTGATGCATTTTGTATTATATGTTGTGATTTGATAAGTAAAATAATTTTTATTTAAATCAAAAAAATAGAATCTTCTAATTGAGTAACATATATTGTCCTCAACATATTTGTAATCTTTTATATATTCTGTCTCAGTAAAGTAAAAACTAAGTTACTTGAATTATGTGAACTTCATGTGTGTGTATTTAATAAGGTGAATATGAATAAATAATTATTTGAATAATTGTATTTCTATAAAATATATCATGTTGTGTGTTAAATAGAATAATCTTTCTTTGATAAAGAAAGAAATATTCTCATATTGAGTAGCAAGTAGTGTACTCCAATTTTTATTCCTTGAAAATCTAGTAAATTTCTATAATATGAGTATATCTCATTATCTTGATCTATTAAGACATTCTACGTAATCAAGTGAATGTGATTTGAAACTTAATTTTAACCAACTTTCTCAAACAACACTTGTGTATTAAATATCTTAAATATTTGGATTTGATGTGTTATGTTAAGTCATGTATTAGGTGTTGATTTTGAAGTAAGCATGTAAGCTAAATTGATTTTAGTTAAGTATGCTTATTTTTCAATCGAGTAAAATTCTTTTGTAATCAAGTAATGTAATACCCCGAGAGCCCAGAGAAGTTAGAATATATCGAGGATAGTGTAAGAAAGGAAACAACACCAGCTGGATATCTTTTGGGCTGAATGTTGGCAAAGAACTCCCAAGTTAAACGTGTTTGACCTGGGGCAATCTAGGGATGGGTGACCCCTTTGGGAAGTTCGTGTAGGCCTATCAGGGTAAATTGTTCTGGTTCTTCCTATCACTCGATCGGGTCGTTACAGGTGGTATCAGAGCCGACCCTTGGTGAAGGCGGTCCGACGAGGGCGGGGAGTGGCGCCGGGGCTCGAGAGCCTGTACAAGGAGCAGCTTCTGGCAGGCTTCTAGGATGGCAACCCCCAAGGGGAGAAGGTCTGGGACCAGTTGTAAGGTCGCATGACGAGGACGTCATGTGCTTAAGGGGGGAGAATATATCGAGGATAGTGTAAGAAAGGAAACAACACCAGCTGGATACCTTTTGGGTTAAATGTTGGCAAAGAACTCCCAAGTTAAGCATGCTTAACCTAGGATAATCCAGGGATGGGTGACCCCCCTGGGAAGTTCACGTAGGCCCATCAGGATAAGTTGTTCCGGTCCTTTCTATTGCTCGATCAGGTCATTACAAGTAAACTATTTTTGTATAGTATATAATCAATTACAAGTTAAATTGTATTCGAGTAAGTATGCAATTATACTCAACTGATTATTCTTTTGTAATCGTGTAACAATTGCAAGTTTTTAGTAGAGCAAATTTAATCGAGTATTCAAATTTATAATCGAGTAAGTATATTAATGTACTCAAATAAATATAAATTATAATCAAGTACTTATTCTCTAGTACTTTGTCAAAGTTTTTGAATCTTTTGTGGAATCGATTGTATGAATTTGTAATCAAGTAAATATTAAAATTTAATCGATTAAAATCTTTGTTATAATAAAGTAATTACTTTAAGTTCTTATTGAAGAATTGTAATCGATTCCAAATAAGAGTTTGAGTTTAATCATTTACAATTTTAATCCAATCGAGTAAATGAAAAAATTAATCGAGTATTATTTTATAATTGAGTATTATTTTTGTGTAATTGAGTAAGAAAAAAGCCCACTTGAGTAAATATTAGCTAAAAAAGAATGGGTCTCTAATTTTTTAACTTTAATCTAGTAAAAATGTTTTTTACTTGAGTGCAGTAAAAAATTACTCGATTATAAATAATTTTTACTCAAGTAATGTTAAAAAATACTTGAATACAAATATTTCTTACTTGAGCAAGAGTGTACTAAAACTTAAAATTATAACCGTTATACTTTCCATTATCGACATCCAAAAAGTGCACAGTTTTGATTCTAACCGTTGCAAAAAAGGCTTTCGAAACATCCTTTGAGCATAAATTAAATATCTAACCATTATGATCAAATAGAATAGAATGTATCTTGATTATCTTTTAAGTTTTATCCATTGGACAAAAAGGCTAAGGATTATAAGGCAATGAAAGATATAAAAGGCAAATGGGTTTCAAGAAGAACTTGAGATGCTAAGAGAAAATTTTCCACAATCATACTCAAGCAAAAAAACTCTCAAACCATACACCTTATATCAGAAAAAGAGAGAATGTGTTCTTATCTTCATATTCTTTTCATCTTTTTTTCTTTATATGTAGGGAGCCCTAACCTGACAACTTTTAAGTTAGGGAAATCGAGGTAGAGTCCCTAGAGAAAAGAAAAAGACATATAAAAATACAGTGGAAGCATAATATAAATAGATAAGTTAAGTACGAATGAGACTATACACAACAAAAATCACTAGGTAGTCTCTAGGATACTACCATACACAACAACAAAAAGAACAAAACAATATCCTCTCACACCTAAAAAAAGTAACCACTCTCCCAAGGATCTTCGGCTAGGATTGCTCTATACACACTCTTCCCTATTAGATCAGACATTACCCTCGACTTTTGTTTTTTCTCTTTCTGGAATGATGGAGAGCAAGAGTGAATCATAAGACTCAGCAAACATAAGGAAACAAAAATGCTACAAACAAGGCTAGAGACTACATTGATCATATTCTGCACACAAACTGTGTCATGAACCACAACTCAGGTTACACAAACAACACATGCAACAATGCACAAATAATGAACCAAGGGCCCACACATAAGGCACAAACTAGCACCTAAGGTTCCATACCAACTTGCATGTAGCCATGAACTAACTAGCATATCCCGAGCCAAAGCTCCCACAATAACCGAGCCGAAGCTTCCTTGGGATGATATTCCCGTCACTCAAGCCTTCGGGCACCTGAGCCTGTGGATATACATCCAGTGGATAAATCCGTCACGCACAATAATAACTATGCAATGCAGCATATAAGAATGCAAGGCTATTATAGCATTGACGATGATACATAACTCCCATAAGCTATGCATAAAGCCATGCTACGCCCACATAAAAATATAGAGGCCATGCAGATGCTTTCTAAATGCACACTCGCGACACACTAGCATGCTCATGCCCTTGCATGTTCAACACATGAACCCCCAAATACCAACCACCCATAACCATGCAACAATAAAATAAAGTTGTAAGCATACAAACACTACCCCCAATACTATCTTGAAACCTATCCTTGCATGATTAGGCATCATTCCACAAAAGAATTATAGAGAGATTTAAACCTTATAAAATTAAGCAAGTGTCCAAAAATAAGGATTTTTAAGCATAAATCACATACCAACTAGGAACCAATTGACTGAACAATAAAAAAATATAAGAACTTGCATGGAAAGGAAGAGAACTTGCATAAAAGAATAGAGAGCTGGCCAAATGAAAAGAATATGATAGGAACTTGCCTTAGATTTTCGCTTTTAAACCTCTCACAGTACCTGGGTTGTTGACGGCTCAGCTCAAAACTCTTCTTAATAAAATTAAGGTTCAAAAGAAAAAATAAATATTTAAATTAGACATTACCAAAACTACCTTCTATTTAATTCTAATTAATTTTGCATTTACCTTAACCGCGTTGTTTAGATTTCCACTAAGCTTGTTGTCTTTCTTCATGTTCTTCAAATTCTTTCCCAACCCCCTCATGTTTATAGGCCCAGCAAAAGAGGTGAGTGGCAAAAATGCCATGTGGCAGCACATGGTTGCGCCAAACGACACCGTTTTGGTTGGAATAAATTCCAACAAAAATCCCAAGGCCACACTCCCCAAGGCTCAAACCTGCGACCACTGCCAACACCTTCGCGCATGCTAATAGCTACCTGATCTACCAATTCCCTCACTTAATAATGCGCACATTTTATTTTTAAGGTAATCTGCTACCAGCTTTTAGGAATTGCACTTAGACCCCAACTTCTTCCAAAAGTTTGGAATTACCTCCTCAACCAAAAATACATTAAATTTAACATCATTTACCTAATATCTCAAATCCATAAATTAACATTAAATTGTGGATAAACGGGGCATTACATTAGGAGAAGTTACTTTCATTATTTGAATTCGATATTGTAAAAGGTTCTCAAAGTATTTAAATTGTAAAGTTTGCTTCTCTTTTTGTGGTTAGTGTTTGAGTTCATAAAAAAACATAATGCAAGAGGTTTCAGCTGTTCTGTAAGCACCCCCACCTGAATATCCCAACCACCCGGACTACCCGAGCAGGAGCGCCTACGAAAGGAAAAAGAATGAAACACAAGACGGGGAATTACCCTGGCATGGATACACAAGAAATAAAACAGCGAAAATAAAACTATATACATACACGCACACGAGTACCCCACTAGAACAGCGGTCACATAGTATATAAACACATACAGACACATGTGCCAACAAATAGAAAAGATAAGGAATGACCCGGCACAGTCAAAAATAAAGGGAAAAAATCCTATCAAATCATCAGAGACAATGAGGGAAACTGATTGTACACCATACCAACGCGGCTGTTAGGTACTGAGATCCTCGCCCTCGACTTTAGCTTTGCCTTTACCTAGAATGATGGAAATCAAGATGAGTCGCAAGACTCAGCAAATTTATAAGAAAAGAAAGGTTATAAGTTAAATAGAAGAAGTGAACTCCCCAAACATAGTCCCACACATACACATAAGCCATGAGATGCTACAATACAATAATATAGCATAATGAAAGTACATATCAGCCCTTGGGGCCCACACAGAACACCCGGCACCCAAGTCCCATACCAACCCACCGTTGCCCTGAAAGGCAACAAAAGTCTTCAACAAACCTGTGTGCACTTCCTCAGGTCGATGATCCCGACACCCCAGCCTCTGAAAAATTGAGCCTTAGGCTCCTTCAGAACGTATTCCCGTCCGAGACTATTATACACATAGTAACCATGCAATGCGCATATAAGATGCAATGCGTAGTAAGCATCAACTAGATACACTAGCGCCCATGCATCTAGGCATCAGGCAGATGCTTCGCCCACATAGTAAACCACACGCGATGTATATGTCCGTGCCAGATGCAATCTAACAATACTAAGATGTCCGTGTCCAAGCATAAATAGAACATGAAAACCCCAACATGCACCCCGTACCCATGTGCATATCAAAACCATGCAACAGAAATAGAATATATCAAGTTATGTAGTAACTCACATAATGACAGAGCTAGTTAGCAGTGCATGGCATCGATCGACGGTCAGTGGCTAGGAGTGTCCGACCGTCGACCTAAGGAAGACCGTACAATAGTCACTCCTATGTCACCAAACAACCGACTCTTGGCCCCACTGCCCAACATCTCTAGCCTACTCCCAGCCAAAGAATCTGTAACTATATCCAGATATCTAAAAACCTAATCCCCAAATGAGTTCGGCATTATTCCCAAAGGCGTGGGGGTGGCACAAATCCCCTATAGGCAACCAACAAATAAAATTCCCAAAGATAGCTTATTAACTTTAATTTACACCAAACGGTTCATAATTCCATAATTAATAAAAGGACCGAAATGAACGAAGGAAAGGTAAATAAATTCACAACAAAAGGAACTTTGTAGAGGGGGTAGGAAACTTGCCTCGTAGAAGAGATCCTTGGGCTTTTTTTGTCCAAACATAGCAAAAATTATACAAACTGTAACATCGTATAATTTGTCAAAATTAATAAAATTGGGCTCTAAATGAAATTTCAACCGTACAGAATTTATTACTCAACTTCTCGAATTACCTGGTATCCTCAAACTAAGGAAAAGATCGAATTTTCCTTATAAACTTCCAATTTTTCTTCCCTTATTCGCTGCCCGCGCACGTTTTGCCGCTGCTCCAAGCTTTGCTTCAAAATGGCTTTTAATTGAGCTTTAAATGAGGATGTCGAGTGCATTAATAAGGCCATTAAAAGGGTTGGATTTGGGTTGCTTTGAGTAAAAAGAAAATCATTTGGTGGAGGGGCAGCCACGTGGGTAGCAGAGGCTGTCGCCTCTGTAACACCCCGTCCCATCGAAGGGCGTGTCACTATGCTGGAGCCCATCGTATACATACATGATCCTTTTTCTTATACATTTCTCATACATCAAATGCCGTATTACAAAGGGAAACCCCCCAGCAAATCATTAAAAATACGGAAGCGATAATCGAAACTTGATACGGTATATACTTGAATTCACTATATTTAAAACAGTATAAGAATCCGTACCATATATTACCATCAAATCCTCAAATACATAAATACATATTTCCCGAGATAACATCTAACACCCTAGGTGCAATCATATGAAACCTCGAATACATACATCATCATTTCTCAATAAATAAAATATTGAAATCTCCTGTTGAATCCATCGGCCACGCCATTACGTGCCGTCATTATCTCAACCTGCTCCTTGCCCTAACTGCAAGTCTCAACTGGAACGTTGAATGTTCCAGGGGCATAACCCATTAGAAGATGAAACTTCTAGTGAGGGTCCAAAAACATATATATGATGCATGATACAATGACATGAATAAACATATACCCATAATGTAACTTCCCAGGCATCCCCAGCCCGGCTAGGAATCCTAGGCAAATCCCGAACCTCTGCGGAATAGGCCTAACGTTATTCCCCCAACGCCCTAGGGGAATTACGGCTACACTCTGAGGGTATCATCCCAACCCCATGCATAAGTTTCAATATGACAATAATATCGTGCAATGTAAATATCACGACTTTCAATGCAATATGACAAATGAATATTGCAATTCATAATAACATGCATATATAACAATCATATCATAAATAGGATAGGACAACTCACCTTTTGAGACAAACTTGCATTTTCCTCGAAAAGCGTGCATCGCCTTGATATGCGTGCCTTGCCTCGATTTTTGTGCCAACTCTCAAAAGTTGCACCAATCTCATCATCTCGATCTCCTCAATCATAAAATAATATTTAATTACTAAATATCCTCAAAATTCCATTTATTTCCTATTTTCCTTCATTTTCCTTATTTTTCCATCTAAAAATCCCAATAAATATACCGAGACTATTTTCTCAAATCTAACTTCACAACAATTCATTA
Source organism: Diospyros kaki (assembly GCA_036245055.1). NCBI lineage: Eukaryota > Viridiplantae > Streptophyta > Magnoliopsida > Ericales > Ebenaceae > Diospyros > Diospyros kaki. Next base: position 23,686,399 of record BSEG01000011.1, on the reverse strand, counting down.
TATGTTATGAACTTTCAAGGAAAAATACTGAACTTACCCGGATGTTGCGTTTTCACGCAAAACGAGGCACTTTGATGCTAGAAATCGAGGCATCGGGAATCCCAAATCCCAATCTTTTTGCACAAACCTCCATAAAATATTTTTCTTGATTTTTGGGCATTTTTCTCACAATTTTCGGACCACACATGCGCCCGCACGCGCCCCCACACGATTAGGGCGACTGGGGCGCGTGGAGGACCAGCGCGTGACCGGCACGTGCCGGTCATCTTCTCCAGCGAACTTTTTCCGGCGATCTCCGTTTTCTCCACCAGCTTCAAGCCCTCTTTCATTCGATCTCAATGGTCCTTCTTGGGCCTCGAAATGAGCCCCCGAAGGCCCTCAACCGGACGCCCAAAGCCTCGGCTTGGCCGTCCGCCTCCTTCTCCGACGAAGCCATGAACAGCCTCCAAACCTCGATGAAAATTGCCCAAATTCTCCAGATTTGATCTTCAAGCCATGGGAAACAAAAGCCCCATGCTTTGAACGCCCAATTTGTTCAATAAAACGGCCGATTTGAAGCTTCTACCCTCTAAAATTTTCGGCCATTCCTTTGCTATTTATAGCAAAACTCAAGCCCTCAAACCCCTTAGGCCGCCTTGCCCATCACTCTAAGAGTCTCACCCGCCGCTGGGTGAGCCTTGAATCGACCAAGGCCGACCACAATCGCGACTTGCAGGTCGCGACAATCCGACCAGTTTTCTAGTCGGCTTTTCCTTCAAAATCCGACCACTCCGGTGGTCGTTGTTCCCTCAAGCCTTTACAAAAGTTGGTCCTCGACAAGCCCTCGTGCCATCCCTACGGTTGGATCGGCCGAAATCGACGACCAGAGACCCCATGGTCGTTTCTCATTGGCCAAAACTTTGCTGAAATTGCACTTTGGCCCCTTGACTTTTGGCTATTACATTTTAGCCCTTTTCACTAAACCCCTCAACTTTCCATAATTGCATTTAGGCCCCTCAAGACCTAAAACATCATTTTGACCCTCGAAGATTCCAAAAATACCTCATTTCGACCTCCCACTAGCAATTTTCAAAAACTACACTTAGGCCCGAATCTTCGTTTTGGCCTTAAACCCATTCGTTTCTTCCCGAAACCTCTGAAGGGTTGTTCCTCATGAAAAACCGAAGCCTCCTCAAGCTTCCGTTGACTTTTGAAAAGTCGTCTATGACAATTCGGTATTGCAGCCTAATTGGCAGCTGTCTTTTTAGCTGTACCGAAAACTGTTCCCGTTCTGATTTCTTTCGGTACCATAAATCCTATCTCGGGGTGCTTATTAATGCCACATCAATTTCCTTTGGCATCTCGGCTCCAGGGTACTCCCGGCAGTCGATTCAGTCATCTATACGGTAATAAATTACCGTTTTACCCCTAATTTATTCTTAAATTCCATTTTTACCCCAAGATAAATTACCTTTGAGTCCTTTAGAATTTATCGGGTATTACATTCACCCCTCCTTAAATAAATTTCGTCCTCGAAATTTTCATCTGACAGTCAGGTAACTAAGACATAACATAGCTCATTACCTGAACACCTCAAATCAAACCTCTATCTGATCCTTTGGCAAACACCTCTCGGTTTGCATTCCTTACACGTGTAATGCTTACAAGCATACCGTGTTCATTCATATCATTTCCTCTTGTGGCTCTTTTCAGACAACCACACATCTTTCATTATTCTAGGCACGCACATTCTACCCTGAAACTTTGAGAATGCCATCTCACATTTCAAAAATCATTACTCTTGGACTGGTCATAATCCTCAATCATAGACAAGTACACTTGTCAATCACCCTTGCCTTCGTATCTCATTCACCAGATCCAGCTAAACAACCAAGCTAGCCATAAAGAATAGACGATCCCTTCAGCACTACCATCATAGTCGGCAAGCTCACAAGCCTCCAACTTCATCTGACACTCACAGCTATCCACCAGGTCCTGCGTTGGGCACCTCTCTGCCACGTGCCTAGTGATACGAAGTAGTGCAGTCGTAGTCCTTAAGGAACTCCATCAACCTTTGCTACCTCTCGTTCAGCTCCTTCTGCGAGAACTCATACTTCAGGCTCTTCGTGGTTCTTGAGCATATCAATGCCCCATCATTTCGATAGTGTCTCCATAACCTCGAGAGCACATACCTCTTTTTACCAGCTCCAAGTCATACGTCGGGTAGTCCTTTCTGTGCCTTGACATGATCCACATGCCATCATTCAGTTCTATTGCACTATCATGCAACCCGATCCTTTGAGCTATCACAAGCTCTTACTGCCCCTGGCAGTTCATTCTTATTCGACTCTCTCACGAGTCCTATCATGGACACAACTATTTCAGAGTGTTCCCTCTTGAACCCCTGACAACAGCTTGTCAACCTCAAAAACTTTCCATCATTTCATAGACAGGTAGGGATCCTATCACAACACTTCGGTCCATTGGAACTTGGATCCTAATCAAACCATAACAGTCACGGTGGTACCTAAACTTTGGAATCTGACCGTCTTCTTGGCAGTACGCTAAGCAACTTAGACCCTGAGTCCCTGACTCATACCGTGAGATAGCTACCTAGCTTCCCCGGTACGTTGATCATAAGCTCTTTACTAGCCTTCAATACCTTGGTCCTTGGGCTCAGATCCGTTGTTACAGGCCACACACCCATGGTGCTATTGTCTTTCTAGAGCCTCCTTGTCCCGTCTCCGAGAGTTGTAATTGACCCGACTCCCATCACTTCTGATACTTTTCAATACCAGTCTAAATATCCAAATCTTACGGATCCTTGATCCTATTCAAAGTTACATTCTCTTAGGTTTCCAACCTTTCCTTGAACTAACTTCAATTTAAAATTTTTGGCTCATCTCCCGAAATCTATCAGGACATCTTACATTTCAGAAACTTCTGATCCTCATGGTGCTTATGACAATCAATCTTGATTTCACGTTCACCATCATAGAGCCTCATGCTCTCATCAATTCTTTCACGATCTGCTTACTACCTAGCAAGCCAATCTCAATCTCAACATCAATCGTGATGTTCCTTAACATTATCCTCAATGTTTCTCATGCATCTCTCTTTCCGAGGAGTATACTATCATATCATCAATTGACACAATTACCGACGCGACTTCAATGCGAAGGGTACATTGGTCAAATCATCAATTCACGACTCCAATGTCGTTTTTCGAAATGCCTTATTCCATTATCTTAACCTCAATCACATATCAATCATAGAAATATCCCAGCCTCTTGCGGCTGTTTCATTATTCATCAATTCTGAGGTACAAGATATCAATTCTCAATTATCACATTTTCCCAAGTCTAATAATTTACATCCTCAATCAAGCCGCACACGGCTAATCATCCTATAACCTCAAGTTATCATTGGCCATCATCATTTAGAAATAATCCCGATATATCTTCCGAGAATATATCCTGCTATTTTCCAATTCTTCTTATGGCTTTTCACTGACCGCAAGTGCCCGTACCATATCTCGACAGGCTTCTTATTTCCATAACTTGTTGACCTCATTTAGTGATACATTTCCCAATCTACCACTAAGGCTACCTAGACTAACTGTCTAGCCATATGAGAGTTCCAATCTCCATAATCGAAAATCCCGAATCCTCAATCAACTTGGGTCTGCAGCTTCTCTTACTGCGACCTATCATCTTGGCACATCTGCCATCATCTTGATCCTCTCAATCCCGTCAAATGTTCGCACAACTATCTAGACATCAATCCATAGTTATGCTACCAGTTAGAGCAGGCAGGTACTTATATCACCTACGGTACTCTAATCCTCGCTGGATTTCTTCCTTTGAAAACTCTAAAGTTCCATCACGAATCCCTAGATCCTCAATTATTTCTTTCGAGAAATTCCTCAAAAATCTCATATCGATCAATCCTCGAAGATCCCAAATCAGATCACAATATCTGGTTCCATTTATCTTCTAAGAACTCGATTTCCTTTGCCATCATGGCTCACTATTCATCATGGTGCTTTTAAGCTCTCTTCGTCGGATTGACTACCGACCACTTTACCTGATTTCAGAGGTTTGTTTAACACATTAAACCGTAGTCACGACCTCTGTTGACTAAGTCTTCTTATCATTCCTTTACGGTTGATACGATCTTCAAGCACCTCTTTTCGTTTTAGTACCAAACTCTACCTTGAGTCGAGACTACCATTTCACTATTCATCGGTCAAGCCTTTGGACCGGTCATGCTCCACTACCTGAAATCTCATTTACCGAGAATCTACTAACTCTCGCCTTTCGTTCTTCAGATCCAGTTGACTATCGGCACCCGACCATTAAATTAGTTCTTCCTAGGCACTACTCTTTCCGTCAGCCAGCACACAGCTGTCATCATCACCCCTATCATATGGTAGGCTTACTCCTACATCATACGTCGACCCTCACTCGGGTGCATCTTGGGTGAAAACTGCACGGTCTCGTCGTAGTCCTCTAAGAACTATCATTCGTCGTCGTTGCCCTGAGTCTAACTCCTTCTATAAGAACCTTCATTTTAGGCCCTCATCACGGCCTGGTGATTTCCTCACCTCATAGGTAGCGCTTACTTGGCTCACGAGCATGCATCTTTCCTTTCTATTTCATACGTTAGGTAGCATTTCTTTGAGCCACCCAACATGACCATCTCATGATCCCATTGCAATCTTTAAATAGGACACACAGTCCATATTTAATCCATCTCTTTTAGATTCCTGAGGCTTCCGGCCTCGATCTATCGTAGCTAGTGGTACACCTCGCACCCATTGGGACTTAGATCTCCCCTACAAGGTACAGACCCTACTGTGTTGCCCCAGATGTTCACCATCTGATCGTCTCCTCGGCAGTACACTAAGCAACTTAGACCCTGGATCACCTGACCCATACCGCGAGACAGCTAACTAGCTTCTCCGGTACATTGATCGTAAGCTCATCACAAGCCTTCTGCTCGGTCCCTAGATCCAGATCTGTCACTGCGAACACCGACAAGTAGTGCCGTCACCCTGCTAGGGTTCCCTTATCCCGTCTTTGTGAGTCTCATCGGTTGCACCACTTTCGCCTCATCAATTGACCCACTCACGCGCCATCATTGGCCATCTTCGGCCTCTCGTTTGTCCCAATCCGTGGGATCCCATATCTTATTTCCGAGATACTAAAAGATCCTCGAAAATCCTTATCCTTTGATCCTAACTCTTCAGCTAGGCCCTATCACATCAGACTAATCATTCTTGATCCGATCATCCTCGATAACTACCAGTTATCTTATCTTTCATTACAATGATTTTGACTAATGACCTCAATCAACAGCCTCCAAATCCCTCGGATCCATAATCATGGTTACCGAGTCATCCTTATATCATCGGATCCTTATTCCAATAGCTAGATCATTCTTCCAATACTAGCTTCTATCAGGTATTCTACTATTCACCGGGAATAGTAGTCGTCTACTGAAATAGTGTCTGTCGTGAAGAGTACACCAGGTAAGTTCCCAGAAAAGAGTGGTGGGTCACAATGGACACACTTAAGTACCAAGTCTTTCCTTAGCCAGAACTAGCCTAGACATGCACTTCCATAACAACGCACTTATCCAATAACCGTCAATACCCAAATCTTACGGTGGCTTTACTTATCTAGCCACACGCGACCTTTTCCTTAGGTTCGCTCTAATATCATCTATACTAGAGTCAGACATTTCCTATGTCTTTACCAGTTCCGCTCTGATACCAACTGTAACACCCCGTCCCATCGAAGGGCGTGTCACTATGCTGGGGCCCATCGTATACATACATGATCTCTTTTCTTATACATTTCTCATACATCAAATGCCGTACTACAAAGGGAAACCCCCCAGCAAATCATTAAAAATACGGAAGCGATAATCGAAACCTGATACGGTACATACTTGAATTCACTATATTTAAAACAGTATAAGAATCCGTACCATATATTACCATCAAATCCTCAAATACATAAATACATATTTCCCGAGATAACATCTAACACCCTAGGTGCAATCATATGAAACCTTGAATACATACATCATCATTTCTCAATAAATAAAATATTGAAATCTCCTGCTGAATCCATCGGCCACGCCATTACGTGCCGTCATTATCTCAACCTACTCCTTGCCCTAACTGCAAGTCTCAACTGGAACGTTGAATGTTCCAGGGGCATAACCCATTAGAAGATGAAACTTCTAGTGAAGGTCCAAAAACATATATATGATGCATGATACAATGACATGAATAAACATATACCCATAATGTAACTTCCCAGGCATCCCCAGCCCGGCTAGGAATCCTAGGCAAATTCTGAACCTCTGCGGAATAGGCCTAACGTTATTCCCTCAACGCCCTAGGAGAATTACGGCTACACTTTGAGGGTATCATCTCAACCCCATGCACAAGTTTCAATATGACAATAATATCGTGCAATGTAAATATCACGACTTTCAATGCAATATGACAAATGAATATTGCAATTCATAATAACATGCATATATAACAATCATATCATAAATAGGATAGGACAACTCACCTTTTGAGACAAACTTGCATTTTTCTCGAAAAGCGTGCATTGCCTTGATATGCGTGCCTTGCCTCGATTTTCGTGCCAACTCTCAAAAGTTACACCAATCTCATCATCTCTATCTCCTCAATCATAAAATAATATTTAATTACTAAATATCCTCAAAATTCCATTTATTTCCTATTTTCTTTCATTTTCCTTCATTTTTCCTTCTAAAAATCCCAATAAATATACCGAGACTATTTTCTCAAATCTAAATTCACAACAATTCATTATATGTTATGAACTTTCAAGGAAAAATACTGAACTTACCCAGATGTTGCGTTTTCACGCAAAACGAGATACTTTGATGCTAGAAACCGAGGCATCGGGAATCCCAAATCTCAATCTTTTTGCACAAACCTCCATAAAATATTTTTCTTGATTTTTGGGCATTTTTCTCACAATTTTTGGACCACACACGCGCCCGCACGCAACCGCACGCGATTAGGGCGATTGGGGCGCGTGGAGGACCAGCGCGTGACCGGCACGCGCCGGTCATCTTTTCCGGGGAACTTTTTCCGGCGATCTCCGTTTTCTCCACCAGCTTCAAGCTCTCTTTCATTCGATCTCAATGGTCCTTCTTGGGCCTCGAAATGAGCCCCCAAAGGCCCTCAACCGGACGGCCAAAGCCTCGGCTTGGCCGTCCGCCTCCTTCTCCGACGAAGCCACGAACAGCCTCCAAACCTCGATGAAAATTGCCCAAATTCTCCAGATTTGATCTTCAAGCCATGGGAAACAAAATCCCCATGCTTTGAACGCCCAATTTGTTCAATAAAACGGCCGATTTGAAGCTTCTACCCTCTGAAATTTTCGACAATTCCTTTGCTATTTATAGCAAAACCCGAGCCCTCAAACCCCTTAGGCCGCCTTTCCCATCACTCTAAGAGTCTCACCTGCCCCTGGGTGAGCCTTGAATCGACCAAGGCCGACCACAATCGCGACTTGCAGGTCGCGACAATTCGACCAGTTTTCTGGTCGGCTTTTCCTTCAAAATCTGACCACTCCGGTGGTCGTTGTTCCCTCGAGCCTTTACAAAAGTTGGTTCTCGACAAGCCCTCGTGCCATCCCTACGGTTGGATCGGCCGAAATCGACGACCAGAGACCCCATGGTCGTTTCGCATTGGCCAAAACTTTGCTGAAATTGCACTTTGGCCCCTTGACTTTTGGTTATTACATTTTAGCCCTTTTCACTAAACCCCTCAACTTTCCATAATTTCATTTAGGCCCCTCAAGACCTAAAACATCATTTTGACCCTCGAAGATTCCAAAAATACCTCATTTCGACCTCCCACTAGCAATTTTCAAAAACTGCACTTAGGCCCGAATCTTCGTTTTGGCCTTAAACCCATTCGTTTCTTCCCGAAACCTCTAAAGGGTTGTTCCTCATGAAAAACCAAAGCCTCCTCAAGCTTCCGTTGACTTCTGAAAAGTCGTCTATGACAATTCGGTATTGCAGCCTAATTGGCAGCTGCCTTTTTAGCTGTACCGAAAATTGTTCCCGTTCTGATTTCTTTCGGTACCATAAATCCTATCTCGGGGTGCTTATTAATGCCACATCAATTTTCTTTGGCATCTCGGCTCCAGGGTACTCCCTGCAGTCGATTCAGTCATCTATACGGTAATAAATTACCGTTTTACCCCTAATTTATCCTTAAATTCTATTTTTAGCCCAAGATAAATTACCTTTGAGTCCTTTAGAATTTCCTGGGTATTACAGCCTCCCCCTCCATACGGCGCCGTTTTAGAGCTTCAGCTAGCTGGAAATTAATTTGCTAGTAAAACCAGCAAGCTTCAGTATATGCAGCCCCTCTCCCCCAAGCTCGATCCCGCAATCCAGCCTTCCCTATTACATGCGCCTACCATCCCAGCTAGCTTCTCTTTCAATTAAACATGCACACCCATTTAATCGTATATGTAAACTTGAGGCTGCCATTTAAATTGGCATTCCAGCACCCACGATGCCTTCAATACATCCCCACAACTTATTTATTAAACCTCTTAATTCCTTATACATTCCATAACTTATATATTAACTATAGTTAAATATTATTATTCTTATACTTATTATTATTATTAATATCAACAAAATATATTAATATCCTCTTTTAAATTAAATTAACACAATAAAGTAATAATTAAATTAAATTACGATTTACGAGTCGTTATATGTTCCTTATAAAAACTGTTTGCATTTAGTTTCTACTGAGCTATTGAAAAATAGAGGTTATAGTTGTACCTATTAAAATATGAGGTTTTAGCTAATCCTAAAAAAGTTAAAGTGGATTATTGAAATCCTTAGTGAGAAACAAAAGTAAATGAGTAGGCTAGGTGAGCTGCATTAATGGATTGTTGAACTACTATAAAATCTTTGTATATTGCATCAGTTTATTTTCATTTCTCATTGCAACTTGTCAAGTTTTACTTTCAGCTTTTAAGATTCGCAATCACAGTTATAAAATTTGATCTTATAAATCTCATTCTCTTTCAAGTCATATTTGCATCATAATTTCTTTAAGCAACAAAAGTTAAAGATTTCAATAAACTCCCTTATAACTATCTTTCAAAAGTTGTTAAAGATCAACCAATTTTCCTTATATAAAAGGTTTTTTATTCCAAAAATTTTTTGAAACTCCCAATTCATTCCCCTATTGGTTATATATTTTTCTTACAAATCTAATTTAATTCTTTAGATCTGGATTTGGGCTAAATGAGAGTCACTTATAACTTTCCTATTACTTGACAATATAGACACCTAGTTAACTATGGCTTCTTGTTCTTCAAGTATAACTTGATAATTTTTACTTTCTAATCACTTAGAAGCCACAACCAAAAGAACCTAAAATACAAAAGATAGGCCAAATCTATATTTTTGTTCTTATACTTTTACTTCTTTTTTTTTTTTTTTGTGACCACTCAAACTTTTCATCATTTTGATTACATACTTGGATTTATATTTTCGAGTCAATTTAACCTTTATATTTAGATTTTTTTTTTCATGTAGCAATATGAATTTTTTATTATTTCAATTACACCTCAATTTTTGTATTTTTAAGTCAATTAAACTTTATATTTTTACTTGAACAGCGTGTGGCATATACTTTATCATCTTATTTTAACTTTTTTATTTTTACATGTGAAAGTATGGGAGTTAAATTAATTCGAAAATGCAAGTTTGAGGGTGTAATCAAAACAATAAAAAGTTTGAGTTGTTATATGAGAAAAAATGTCAAAGTTTAAGAGTTAAATTGAGTTAAAAATTAGGTTTAATGGTGCAATAAAGACAACGAAAAGTTAGAATGATCACAAAAAAAAAAAAAATATGAAAGTATATGAGAAAAAATATGAGTTTGGCCACAAAAAATAATACACAAGATATACATGTAAAAATAATCCAAACTTCAATGAGATGAATTTACCCGTTAAAGCACTCTAACTACCTAATATGTGAGAATTAGTTTATAATTTCATAAACTTAACAATAATTATTTGAGTGTTAGGCTATTTCTGACTACACTCTTAATTCTATTCTCTATTATATTATAAACAATTCACTCATTATTTTTTTTATCTCAAAATTTATATTTATTTCAATCACACTCTTTATTATACTCTCTATTTGATTCTTTATTTAATATATTCATTAATAAACTTCAATTCTATTTTTTTTTTACCTTACATATAATTTTCACAAATCAAACAAACACAAATCAATTTTAGCAAAGAAGACAAATCAAGTAGGATATAAAAACTACAAAAAAAAAAAGAAGACAAATCAATTGCAAAAATCGAACAAGAACAATCTCTCCCATGACCAGCCAAAAAAAACCTTGAAGAGAAAAACGTTGCTGTCAGCATGGGTTTTGCCACGACCGATTGTTTTTGCTGTGACTGATCGTCTCCTCCTTCACTATGACATTTCATCTTCTCCGGTTATGAGTCTCTTCTATTTCGTCATCTCTGACTGCCTTTAATAATTGTCTCTAAAGTGGACAACAAATCAATTGCAATGTATTTTGTCTTCTCCAACGAAGCTTCATGTTTTAAGGGTGACGATTACAACTGCAATAATGATGGCAATGCCTTTGACAATAATCGTTGTAGAAAGAGATAACGAGAGTTGTGATGGATAATAAGATCGTCAAAAAATACAAGGAATTTAGCCTTTAATATTTCAAAGATGAGGAGCTGTGTTAGGGCAGTTTCAATTGTCCCTCTTACTAAAAATTTAAATTGACGCCCCCAGGGACATAGCCAAGTGGTAAAGGGATAGGCTGAAAAGCTTGTCTGGAGGTTCCTAGTGTGGGTTCGATTCTTGGGGAAAGTAGAATGCTTTCTTCTAGGGGAGGACCTTAGGAGTGATATTAGTGGTGCTTAGGCCTACCACCCTGATCACTTGGACACATTCCTCGATTTACCTCCTCAGTGTAGCTCTAGGGGCAGGGTGACTGAGGACGCCAATAATAAGGCGTAATCTAAAAAAAACAAAATTAAATTGACAAGGAAAATTTGGCTGCGTTGGAGACAGCCATACCATGGTTTACCCACTAAAGTATGTGCTCTCATTCGAAAATAATTCACGTGCCAATAATTATGGTTCCTTTTGAAGTGCAATAAAAATATATAGTTACTTTTAGTTTTTTACACTCAAGTACCCCTAAACGCGAACTGTCGCACATTTGGACCCTCTCCCCCCCCCCCCCCCCCCCTCTCTGGTTCGATCTCTGCTTTCTCTTCTAATAACGGTCACTTTTAATGGCTATGGTGGCGTCATCCCGTTTTTGGGCCGACCTTTTTCCGTTCATCTTCCTCGCTGCAACCCACTTAGGAGCAGCCGCGAGAGAGTGGACAACGGCGGCCGCGAGCGGCGGAGGGGTGGCGGTGGAGCTGTGGTGTGTGGCGAAGAACAACGCGGAGAACGCGGCGCTGCAGAGCGCCCTGGACTGGGCGTGCAGCTCCGGCGGCGCCGACTGCGGCCCCGTCCAGCAAGGTGGGCCGTGCTACGACCCCGCGGACATACAGAAAACGGCGTCGTATGCCTTCAATGATTACTTTGTCAAGCACGGCCTGACCCCCGACAGCTGTAACTTCGATGGCTGCGCCGCTCTCACCTCCCTGAACCCCAGTAAGCATCTTCCCTTCTGCTAAAGGGTTTTTTTTGTTTTCCCCTTTTAAATGATAATTTGATCGATGCAATCGGCTAATTGCATTGGCCGAGTGATGAACCGTCAAATTCATCCCCTCTTGTCGATCAGTGCATCGGTTTGATAATTATTATTAATTTTTTAATAAAAGGGATAAGCCTAAAGATTAAGTGATATTTGTATCACATAAGAGGTGACGAATAAAATTCCAAATCCAAATGATAGAGCGAGACTGCTGACTGGACTTAAATTCTTGAGTTCCCCCATGCAATTTTACTACTGGACTACTACCCAACTGATAAAATTCAAAGGCGGCCTTTCTATTCATAGAATTTGAGCTCTGAAACCCTATATTTCCGTTTGATCAAATCTGTTGATTTCTTCAGGTCATGGAAGCTGCAAATTCCCATCCAGGTTAATTGACCGGATCTTGATTGATTTCAGGTGAAGTGATTTTGTTTGCGATTTCTGATTTATTTTGATGGGCGCTATCATGCAGCTTTGCAGTGAACAATGGAAGCCTCACTGGATCACCGGCAACAATGGGATCTAGCCCTGCAACTGCAGATATAAATGGAGGGCATCTCTCCGCTGGTTCCTGGCCTTGGCCTTTCATCGCCATCCATTTCTTCTCTGCAATTCCGCTGATCTTTTGATGATTCTAAAGGCAGGCCAATCTTGCTGATATTTATGAATCCCACGAGCGATTGAGGCAAAGTTTTTGGCCGGAGAATTCATATATTAGGCACTCATTAGATTAGAATTATCAGAATCGGCGATCAATCCAGCTTCTGATATAAGTTAAGTTGGGGATATACTGTTGTAAACCATCTGTGTGGTTTGGGGAACTCTATTTTTACGGTGTTCAATTGGAATCTGGCATGAGTTAAAATTTATAGTATTTTAATAAATTCTTGTGTTTGGGATATATAATATGTAGGAATTGAAAATTTATTCATCCTCAAACTCTAACTCTGGAATTATAATCTTAATTTTTATTTATTTATTTAAAATACAATATATTTATCATTAATTAATAAAATTATTTAAATATTAAAATAAAATTTAATAAATAAAAATAAGATGCATTTAATATTACTTTTAACCCACCTAATTAATAAATATCATCATCTTGGTTCATTTAATCCTTCTTACTCCTTAATTTCCTCCTCCTTGCTTTACTTCTTCTCTCACTCAATGCAACGTTCATTTATTCTTCTTTATTTCTCACTCCAGTCATCCCTTCATTTTCTCTCATTTCAACAGCCTCCTGTCTCCCCCATTCAATCCATGAAATTCAACTATGAAAAACTCACCTCTCTCTGCCTTCGAAATTCCAACAGGATCTTATTAAAACCTAGTGAAGTGTTATTTTGTGGTTAATTTAAAAAAATATTATTTTTTAAAAAAATACTATTAAATACTAAAATTTGTTAAAGTCTAGTAGTGTCAAGGCAGCAATTAGATGGCTCAAAGAAGAATAAAGAGTGTAGAAAAAAAAAAAGTTTCATTATCATTGTTGTTGTTGCTCAACTATAACAATGATTTTATAAGTGGAGAACTGTTGATGGATGACTCACGTGCAACTTATCTAAGCGATGGGTGACTCTCTAAGGGGGATGAATGACTCCTCCGAGTGATAGATGACCTACCTGAAAAGAAAATCGGTTAGGGTTCAAGTGAGAATTCCCATGCAAACCCTTCAATACTTAAATCAACTTCTCGTTGAAGTGAAAAATACAACTCACCACAAAATCTATGATGTACAGTTCTATATCTCAAAAAAAAAAAAAAATTAGGCCCCTAAATAAATTTTTGGGTCCGCCCCTGGAAGTAAGTATGAATGTCCGAGTTTGCGTATCGTATGGGGGGAAGGACCCCCCTATTTATACTGATGGGAGAGGCTACTAGGTGTCAGGTGACCTGATCTTTTTTGTGAGAACCTCGAAGGAGGCTTTAACTGGGTCTCGGGGGGGTAGTTTCGACAAAGTTCATGGGAGGTGTTGGCGTGCGAGTACGGTCATGTGGGCACACGGACGTGATCGTGGCACCCCAGGTGACTCTCACACGGGGGTGTTGGTGGTATTGGCATGCGTGGGCATGAGAGAAGAAAAGTGTGGGAGCACGGTTGTGTGGGTGAGGGCTAGGGCCAGTACAGGCACACAAGTAAGCGACCGCGCACTAAGGCTCAGGGGTGCCTCACCCCTGAGTGACCCCCACTCGAGGGTGCGGTCATAAGGCATTGGGGTGGCTACCACCCCGAGTGGCCCTCACCTAGTCACCCATGGCTGCTCCAGCCGCCACATGGTGCTTCATTCTCTTGACTATTTTTTTATTCATTTTCATGTTGGTTTGATATTTTGTTAAGCATAACAATTACTCCCTACTATTTCTATTGGGTATCCCGGGAAGAAGAGTATTTCGCTTGCACTATTACTCTATTTTCAAGAGGCTATTTTTTCCATTTAATAAAAAAAAAAAAAATTCTATCCATCTCCTCTGTCTCCACATCTCTCGAACTTATCTTTTACACAATGTCTCCTAGGGGCCCCTATAAAATGAAGCCTTGGCCTTCCATTTGACCATTGCTCCAACAACTTTCCCGTAAGAATTCTCTTAAAGTTTCTTAGTATTCACGATTTCTGCATGGTATACTTCTTCATTCATGGTCTTGTGACACCCTTGAGAGACCTTCATCCATAGGGGCTCTTGGATATATTCACCCCTGAGTGACTCTTATCCATAGGTGTTGCTGGTAGTTCCACCTCAGGTGACCTTTATCCATGGGTATATTCGTTGGTCATTCCCTTATGTGACCCTCATCCATATGTCTCTTCATTGGCCATTCCCTCATGTGACCCTCATGCATGGGTTTCTTCGTCTGCCTCACCCTTGTGTGACCCCCATCTATAGAAGTCTAGTCTGCTTGAAGCTTACGTGGTTTTTTTTCTTTGAGCGTTTGGCATGGGTAGTTTTAAGAATGTTATGCCCTCTCCGTCTCCTACTTCCAGCGTATATATATGTAACATTCTATATCAAACGATAAAAAAGACCAAATCAACTTACCCTGATAGGCTTATGCTAACTTCCTAGGGGCCACCCATCCTTGAGCTACCCTAGTTCTAGCACGCTTAACCTGGGAGTTTTTTATCCACATTCAGCCCAAAAAATAACTAGCTGATGTTGTTTCCTTCCTTTCTATCCTCAGTATATATACTAGCTTCCCAACAGTCATTTCTTAGACCTGACCTTGGGCTCTTAGGGTATTACATACTCCCCCTCTTGAGCACATAACGTCCTTGTCATTTGATTTTACAACTGGTCACAGATCTTCTCCCCTTTGGGGCTGCCATCCTAACAATCTACCAGGAGTCGCTCCTTGTTCAGGCCTTCACACCCCGACGCCACTCCCCGCCCTTATCGGTCGGCCTTCTTTAAGGGTCAGCTCTGATACCGCATGTAACATCCCATATTGAGCAATATGAAGGACCGGATCAACTTAGCCCATCAGGCATAAGCGAACTTCCTAGGAGTCACCTATCCTTGAGCTACTCTACCTCAAGCACGCTTAATCTAAGAGTTCTTTATCCATATTCAGGCCAAAAAGTATCTAGCTGGTATTGTTTCCTTCCTTATTATCCTCGATATATATACTAGCTTCTCTACAGTCCCTTCTTAAACCTGACCTTGGATTCTCAGGGTATTATAATATTTCCCTTGGACAACGATCCTCAGTGAAGAAGAGGGAACTAACTGGGATCCGGTCCTGTTTCCAAATTCCCATTCCCATTGCCCGAAGAGATAAGTACCACCCTGGTAAGGGGACATGGTTTCGAGGTTTACTTGGCTTCTCTAAGATTGGGTCTTCGTTTCTCTTTGCCTAGTTTCGGCATGGAATGGTTAGATTACCATTGTATCATTCCAACACACCTTCATTCCAATAGTTGGGCTTAGTTGATTGGTTTTACTGTTCTCAGCCATAGGATCCATGTACCTCCTTCTGTCAATTGTTAGGTTGTTTTTATAGGTTGAGAAGGGTCGAACGAAAGGGAGTCTTTTTTACTCTTCAAAGAATTATAAGTTTACCCCCTCTTCCAAAAACTTCAAAATAAGGTAGACTTCGAGTCCCGATGGATTGTGATCGAGCCTCCCCCAATTGGAAACCATCACTTCGTTGGTGTTCGGATAACGAGTGGGACATCTAGTCGAAGAAACTTGATGACATTAGGATTACCTAGGCTATCTATCGTTGAGTAATAGAAAGATTGTGTGCTCTTAGCACTTGTACTTTGCTTGACCTACTTACCCCAAAAAATATTGTAGCTGCAAGGTGGGGCATTCAGCTAAAAGACATGCCCAAGCCCTCTAATCTCGCTTTTGTGCCACCATCGGCTATGCCCGAGGATGCCTTTCAAGTCGAGGAGGAAGAGGGCAACGAGCAAAAGGACGAGGGCCTTAAGGAGGAGGAAGGGGAAAGGGGAATTTTTTAACGAATATGGTATTTCTTTAGTGTTCTTCCTCTGAAGGTAAAACCTCAGTATCGTAGAGATTGCTTTTTATTTACCAACATCAGTGGCTAACTTTTACTTTAATCCTTTGTTTTTCAGGCATGAATCTATTCAAGGAGCAAACGCTCAAGTGACGCAGTGGGAGTTCACACCCGCTTAGTGGGCAAGACCCACAAGCTCACTCATTACCAGCTCTTGACTCATCGCAAAGGCCTTCCTCTGGCAGACAAGATCCTAGCCTTCTCCCCTTGCTACCTCTTGACTCATCACAAAAGCACCTTAAAGTGAAGAGGTATCGAGCAAGTACTTCATCTGACCTTACCCGCCCTGAATCCTTAGCTCTAACATTGGATGTGCCTATGTTAGACCCCCCTACCCTCAAAAGTGCTCCTGAAGATCCTTCCAATGTCTCTGGCTCTCAAAGAAAGGAAGTTTTCAGCTCTCGTTCCCCTTTTATGATGAACTTGAGCAAATTAGGGAAAAGAGTCATCAATCATTTGTCCCTTTTTGCAGGGATTGACGGAAATTGAAGACTGAGCTCCCTAATTTTCACCCGATTCTTCCTTCCATTGCTAATCACGAATGGAATTCCGTGCCCATCCCTAATAGCACTCGGGTAAGGGGAGACCACTTTTAGATATACCCTAAGCTAATTGACACGGACTCGATAAAGGACCTGAGGTCGGTGCCAGGATGACCAAGGGTTTTTTGGCATCTAGCCTAGTGTCACCAATGCCCCCGAACAAAAAATTATTGAGGTAGGTTACTCTTATCGTGTTTGCATATCATATTTTCCTTTTGACTTTGTTCTTAGTCGTCTAATGCAACATTTGTGTCCAGCGATTCAAAGGGTTTATGATATCCAATGCCATTAAAAAGGCATATCATCACCGGGCAAAGCAAGAGAAGGCAGAATGGAGGGAAAATCAAATAAGGTGGAAGGATCGCTAGTGTACCTACTAGGCGAACCTCAGAAAGATGGGTCATGAGGTGGAGGACATGCACTCGAAGATGATGAATGCTCAAGCTGAGTCCTCAAACATGAAAAGGGAAATATAAAATCTCCAAAGGACTAAAGAGTCACTAACGAAAGAGCTTGTAAAAGTCCGGGAAGCACACGAGAACCTCTTACAGGAGCATTTCATGAGGGTGGATGACCTTACACGCCAGAAGAAGTAATGTAGGTCACTCAAGGATCAGCAAAATGAAGAGCTTTCTGCAACATGGGAAGAGGCAACGAAGGACTATTGCCTATTGACGAACTTCCAAGAAAAGAAAATTCGCTACAAGGGTTGCTTTACCAAGCACGGGTTCTATCTTGCGTGTTCCTACTTGGAATCCAAGCACCCAGGAGAGCAATTTCCTGAGTTAGTCTATACATATGAGGTGGAGGAGTTTGAGGTTCTAGATTGGGGAGGTATAATAATCCAGATCCCACAAGCCCCAAAGCTTTCTTGAATGCAAATCTGGCTAATGATTTAGAAAACTTGACGGGTTCGTGGGAGCCATATGCTTTCGCTTCAAGGAAAGTAGAAATGACCGATGTTTTCCCTGAGACTGATGACACGGCTCCTCCATCCTTTAGTCTGGAAGAAGGCGAAGTCCCGGCTGTCCCAAGTAACTGTGCTCCACCTTTTGGCTCCACCAATTCTGGCAAAAGAAAGCGAATGTGAAGGGTACTTCTTTATTGTTTCTTCTTAGTTGAACGTAGCAGGGATTTTCATTTCTCTTTTTTTTTTAATGGTATAAGTTCATTCGCATGAATAAGATTGGCACCCTAATTTCTTTCCTTATCTTAACAATAGTAAAGTACAACCAGTCTTCTTTATTAACTTTGGCCATCGAAGGTCTTATTTGACCTTAGGATTTAGGCTTTTATGTCACAAGGCAAACTATGGGCGTTTAGGCACTTAGTGGTCCTTTGGCAATTTCGTGACCTTTTCTCATTAGGTTGAGCCCATCAATAGGCTGGCGAGATAGCTTTTGTTCCCACTACTGATGAGTTGTGCCAAGCATGCTCATCCCATCATCGGACATGACCACTTGACTTTAGGGCAGGACGATTACTAATACCATAGTCGTCACGCACCATTAAGCCGTGCTTTTTGCATAGTGTATTGCATGGTAAGGCCTTTTTACATTACTATCTGGCTTAGAAGAATGTCTCACTAGTGGGACAGTGATTCAGTTACCACCAGGTCGAACAAAATGCATTATTTGGGGAACACCGATATTTCGTTCTTTCGTTGTTGGGCAAAATTTGTCTTATTATTTTATGGAGGAGCAAAAGTTTTTATGAGGTGAGGACTCGTAGTTAGTCACTCTTTTTACCTTTTGGCTTGGAATATAGAAACAAAAAACAAATAAGCTTACACACAAGTATTTTTACGTGGTTCAGCCAAATGTGCATACGTCCACGGTCCCTTCTCGGGCTCATATCATTATTTACATACATTGTGTTACATGTCAGGGGGAAGTACAATTTCAAATGATTTGTGCTCAAGTCTTGCCCACGATTTCACCTTGGAGCGTTTAGAGGATGCATGTACTAGGGCCTATCATTTTCTGGATGCGATACGACCTTTCCCAATTAACTCGAAATTTCCCATCATCCTAGAATGCATTTGTAATGGTTGACCTTCTGAGAACTAAATCACCCTCATTCAGGGGCCTGTTCTTTACCCGAGAGTTGTAGTAGCTAGCAATCCTTTTATGATAGGCAGCAATTTGAATAGCCGCCCTATCCCTTCGTTCCTCAACAAGGTCAAGTCTTTCTCTCAATGAATCAAAGTTGTCTGAGCTACCACCTTTCTCAAAAGCACTCAATCAGGGTGATTTAGCTGCAATTTCTAATGGAATCAAGGCTTCTGTTTCGTATACTAGGTTAAAGGGCATTTTGCCCATTGAGACCCGACTGGTTATGTCAGGGCCCTCTCCCGGATTACCTGCTAGCACAGGAAGTCCGAGAAAAGGTCCATTCAAAATAGATACAGATACAATACATCAATCAAAAATTTGCCAAAAATTATTTTCATTTCCATATTTGCTTACTATCAAAAAGAGCCATAACAAATATTACATTATTCGTCTAGGGCTTACCACTCATACACTTTCAAGATGAAAGAGCATAAATACTTTAAATACAACATGAAACCCTCTAATCATGCCCTCAAACTACACCCATGGATCTTTGAGGCTGAGATATCTCTGCACACATCTATCCAAAACTCGCCCCAAATAATTATCTTCCACTTACCTAGAATGACAAAAAACAAAGGTGAGCCACAAGGCTCAGCAAGCATATAACAAAGGAAAGTATCAATAGGTCCATATATGAAGGCATGAACAACTCGAAGCCAAAAATAAATCATTACCCGATATATAACATTGACTGAGTTCATGCCTTCGACACTTAACAACAACCTCACAAAAAATACCAATTCTTATTTTTGTTTATCAAACATATTTTTTCAATGTGAGCCATAAGGCTCAGCAAGTGAATCAAAACAACAAAAACTAGATATGACCAGACTTCCCTTAACATCATTCATATCATGCCACATATGGACACATACCAGCCCCAAAAGCATATATGACACACAATCCATGCCATGTAATTATAACTCATATTACCCAGCCATAACATCAATGCATGGATGCACATATAATGCACACATGTGGTGCTTGGGGCCCACATAAGAAAATGCAAATAATGGCTCCCAAGACCCTGTATACAAATCTGTTGTAGCCAAGGGTAGGCTAACAAAATAAGAACGTGAGCCCAAGGCTCTTATCTCACATCCATCACCATCATCATTATTTGTCACATCACTCACAATCTCATCAAGGTCACAAGCTGCTGTGGGCCTCCACCCACAATCTTATGCATCAAAAGATCCAGCTGTTGTGGGCCTCCACCCACAGTCTTACGCATCACATGATCTAGCTGTTGTAGGCCTCCACCCACAGTCTTACGCACCACAAGCACAAGCCAATTTCCACCACCATCACCACCACGAGCAAAGGAACCATGCAATGCAACATATAAAGAATGCAATGGCTCTTGCAGCATTAACGTAATGACCTGGACCCCATAAACCAAGCATCAGGCCATGCTACGCCCACGTAAAAATCCACACATACATGAATGCTCTAGTGCATATGCTCGCCTAATACACAAGTTGGCACTCATAGGCCAACCGTGTCATGCCAATGCTCAAGCTCCCATCACATACAAAGCATGACCCCCCAATGAATGTAACCCATGATCCAACATCACAAAGTGAGGCAATATATAAACATAATGCAACACAACCACCAACAATGCTATGATTAATGGCATTCACACATCCTCACTTTGATTTCCCATTAGATTTCTTGGCCCTCCCACACATTTCTCATTGATTAAGGGCAATTATTCTTCTAATGATAGTTATGCATCAAGCATGAGTTGCCATAGACATGCCAACCAAGGTCACTTCTTATTAACTTCCCAAATAATCGTCATCATGCTTCCTCATGAAACTCAATTACATTTTTATCTCATGCACCCAACGTATATACATATAGGTGTCTTCAACCACATTTTATCATTTTAGAGGATTGAGGGATATCAAAGGAAGCATTTAAAAACACTTTACATTAGCCATCTTACTTGTTTTAGATTAAGAAGAGCCTTAACCCATTCAAATCATAACCAAAATATATTATATTATATCAAATCGAATCCCTTGAAGTCTAGTTTATGACACTTCAAACGGTTCACAAATCTAAGTTCTATATCAAAAGTTATGATTTTTTAATTGTTTGTTGTCATAACATTTTCCTGATAGTTCATTAAAACTCTTGACCAAATTTCTCCATCCATCCTTATTTATAAATGATCCTGGCCTATTTCCCTTCTAAATCTCTTATTCTACCAGCTCTATAAATTGTAGATGTGCTTGGTTATCCCACTTAGCAGAGTATTGCCCCGTATTGGAAATATTGTTCATCTTTTTTTTTCCCTTTATCCATCTATATCATAACTAATATATAATAAGGGAGACACAAAAATTCAAATGCATTGGTAAACATATGCATAAACTATAACATAGACATAAACTTGAATATAATACCTAAATCCCTAACCAACATGGGAGACATGCATAAAATAAAATATTTAGTATTTGTTTCTCTCAGATAGTCACCATTGCAAGCATAAAATCAATAAGAAATTAAGGTGACATTGGAATTAGAGAGAAAACATATGCTTTCTCCTTTACTCTATTGTACTTCAACAAGTTTAACAACTCTCTGTTTTGTTGTATTGTATTGTATTGTATTGTATTGTATTGTATTATTTTTTCATAAAAATTATTACTTTCTCCTCTTCATATAGAAATTATTTCTCCATAATGTGGGTTATTACTTGTACTTAATTAATTTGAATGTTAGGACGTCTATTGTAATTTATTTAAATTTAAATCCTGTTAAATTACTAAAACGTTTTCTAAGTTAGACATTTTTTCTAAGTTAGACATTTTATGTAGTCAGACATTTTTTAAATGAATTTCAATTTTATAATTGTATGTGACTTACCTATTCAATTAAAAATATTCAATATCTTACTACATAAATATATTTATGTATTATTATCTAAATGAATTAATTAATATTAGGTAGGCAGTTATAAATTAATTAATATTATAAATTAATTAATATTATTTAGTTTGGATAGATATATTTATGAAATTTGTGGGTAACTCACCTCAAGATACTTAAATTTTACTAAATTACAACAATTACTATTTACATCCTATAAATTACACTAATCTTTTATTAACTCAAAACATATTTGGAAATTCATATAATTTTGTAAAACTTTAAAGTAGTGATGGGAAATGGGCGGGCCGGGCCGGCCCGACCCGCATCCCGCTTGGCCCGCCCATTTGGTGGGTCGAGCCGAATTTGGCCCACGAAGGAAACGGGTCGGGCCAAGGAAATGGAAACTTAGGCCCGGCACAGCCCTGTGGCCCTTAATAAGTGGGCCAAAGTGGGTCGGGCCGGGCCATGGGCCTGATAGGCCGGCCTATGGGCCTGTTGGGTAGGGCCGGCCCGTGGGCTTGGCTATTTGGGCCGGCCCATGAGCAATTTATTTTTAATTTTTTTATATATAATTTTTTAAATATATTTTTTTATTTTTTCCCAAATGTAACTAATATTTTTTAAAATATGTTTAGTAAACATTAATAAACATTGTTTACTTATATTAATAAACATATTATGTTTACAGTAATATTATATATAGATATATATATAGATATTCTTGCCTAATAGATATTCTTTCCTAATATTATGTTTACTTACATTAATAAACATATTAATGTAACTAATATTAATATTTACTTATAATTTTGATATTTGTAAAATTATGATGTTTATAGTAAACATTATGTTTACAAAAATTATACTAAAATTATGTTTAGAAACATTACAATAAAATTATATTTACAAGAAACATAATTTTTAATTATTATGTTTATAATTATTAAATACAAATATAATTTTTTAAATATTTTTTTATTTTTTAGTGGGCCAGGCCGGGCCGTTTTAACGGGCCAGTTGATGGGCCGGCCCACGGGCCAATTTGATGGGCCGGGCCGCGGGCCACGTATTACTGGCCCGGTACGGCCCTTATTTTATTAAGCGGGCTGGCCCGGCCCGTTTGCTACAGTAACGGGTCGGGCCGAGTCGGGCTATGAGACGGGCTGGCCGAGCCGGCCCAGTTCCCATCTCTACTTTAAAGATATAATTTTAACTACAGAAGATACTTTCAACAATTGATAATATATATCATTAAAATGATAGAGGAGGCAGCGACCATTATCAACAAAGAACAAACAATTAATTATATACCCATTATCTATTATTATGCCTTTGGCCCAGACTCTACATACATACACACACACACACACATATATATATATATATATATGATCAGTGAGATCCAATTGTTGTGCCCACTTCGGCTCTTTCTTCAGTCATTCAAAAAGCTTAACCTTCTCATGCGGAACATTACAAAAGAAGTTGCAAAATATGGAAAAGAAGGAAACAAATCTCTATATTCAATATATCATCAAAACTGTTAATTTTTTATTACCTCGTAAGTCAATTTGTAGACTAAAACCTAATTACTAAAAATAATTGAGTTAACTACAATTATCTTAACAAAATAAAAAAAATGACAAAATCTAAAATTAAAAAAATCTAAATAACTAAAAACAGAAAATATATACATATAAAACTTGACATACAAAAAAAACAGAAAGAAACTTCACATACAAAAAATACACAACATATTTTTTTATATGTTAATAAAAAAATATATACAACTGATGATCCAAACAGCCTCAAAATAAATTGTATATAAAAAATATATACATATAAATACAAGAATCTCTAAATGAGCTTAATCAAAGAGATATGGGTCAAGAGTCATAAGCAATTTGGATTGGACAACTTGGGAGAATTACAAGAGCAAGTGTGTCAAAATATTAAAAACATTATTCAAATCCAAGTGCAACAAAATTAAAGATATTTGAGCCAAAACACAAGAAGGCCACATCATTTGCATGCGTTGGCGCCTAAATTATTATGGACCTAATATGTACTTATTTTATTTTTATATGGGCTTCTTGTGTTGGCCCTAGTTATTATTTTAGTTATGTCTAGTTTTATTAATTTACCTTGTATTGGGTTGGGCTAGAACATTCCAACTTGAGCTTGTTTGGGCTTAAAACCTTATTTTAACTTAAGTTCATCCTTGTTTTAACTAAAGCCCATTTGCTTTGCAATTAGATTATTTGTTTTCCATTAGGTTTAGGATTATGTTGGCTATAAAAAGCTACATTCACGTGTAAAGAAGGGGACAAAAATTTTAAAAGCAAATTTGAGAACTGGAAAATTGATAATTGCCGACGTGGGCCTTACACACACCACCCCCTCCCCCCCCCCCCTACTGCATGCGTCGCCCCACCCCCGCTTGCAACCCCACCCCCTTCCTCCCTCGCGTCGCCCCACCCCATGCAGTTCCCCTTCCCCTTGGGCCTACATCAACAACATATCAGTCTTTTTCAGGGTTTTTCTTTTGTTTTTTTTTAAGAACTTTCAGATCTTATCCACTTAACCTTTATGGTGATTAAATCCAATTTATTTTCCACCTTATCATTTATCACTACATTAAAATTTTTCTTGACTTATATTTTGCCTAAAAAATTAAAGAGCAAAGTGCTAAATTGGCTATTAAATTTTAAAATAAATCAAATAAACTGTAAACCACTGAAATTTCATAAATGAAGTCACATTAACCAACCATCAACTTTTCGTTTAATTGTCATTAGACCCAATCAACGGTTAGTTAACATGGTATCATTTATAAAAGATCAGTAGCTTATTTGACCCATTTTAAGGTTCAATGGTCAATTTAGCACTTCACTTTCTTTTAAAAAAATAAGAAAAATTATTTCTAAAATTTCAAATGGATTGATTTATAGAGATACATACACATGAAAATTTACAATTCATATGCTTTCACTCTTTTGGTATGACATTAAAAATTAAAAGCGTTGATTTGTGTCAATAAGAAACTAGGAAAAATATTTTTGAAAGGCACAAATAGATTCACTTTTTATCCATAAGAAATTTGAATAAATTCTTGTGTGAACCTAATTATATATATATATATATATATATTTACTCTAATATCAAAGAATTTTTTTTGATTGACGTAGCAATAATCTGATATAACTCCATGAAATTTTACTCACAAGGATGGATTGGATCATGTGATCCAACACCTAGTGACTAACAAGCTTTTAAAAGCTACTCTCTTGTGTTTTTTAAGCACCCATAACTCGTGAATTCTTAATTTTTTTTTAAGTAAAAGTAATTTTTTTTTATTACGCATCATCATGAGCATTTCCCGTTATTCAACCCCATAATGTTATTAGGAGATGTAAATCAAGGAACCCAGCAATCAATTTCAATTCTTGGTACACTTTAACATGAGGACGGAATGTTTTTTTCATTCTCAGAATTATTCCTGATCGTTGGAGTATGTCCCGAGACAAATAAAAGTAATTTTTTTTTTTTTAGAATTATGTACTATCATTTGTACCCCCGTTACTTGGCCTCATGATTTCAGCAGGAAAGGTAAATCAAGAAATCTAACAAGCAAGTTTTGACCCTCAGCATAACCGTAAATGTGAGGACGATAAATATTTTTTTATTTTCAGAGTCATCTTTATCTACTAAATTATTTTTTAATTAGAGTTCAAACACAAAATTTGAGAGTCCAAAAAATAATACTCCAACAAATTTTTCTTTTACCAATTAATTTACATCTTGGGACAAATAAAAGTAACTTTTGACTTTACAGGAAACGGAACATTCCCAAATAAAAAAAAAAAAAAAAAGGAAGGAGCAACTGTTATTGGCAAATTACACAAACTTTGTTGGGTCTCGCTTAGCCCTGATTGGGGCAGGGTCAAAAGCTATTTGACTGGGGTTAGGTTGGAACAGGGATGATATTTAGTAACCCTGCCCCACTCCAATACTCTTTCTTCTGTATATAATATCTATTCTATTAAATATAAAAAAATATAGAAAAATATGATCTATTCTATATATTATATATTTTATTAATTAAGTAAATAAGTCATTTGGAGGGTATGAAACATTATTAGGTGAATTCCAAATTGATTATCATTTTCTACTTTTTCTTAAAAAATAAAACTTATTTAATGCATTTTTGTATTTGCACATGGCCAACATGAGATTACTTCTAACTTTTAAACCATTTCAGAAACTTATCTAAACCATTTTTAACATTTTAAAAACTTATTTAAATCATTTTTAACATAATAAAAACTTACCTAGGAATGTAAATGAATTTTTAATTAACCTCATATAAAATTAACGAACTATGAAAATTCACAATTGAGAAATATGGGCATAAGGATTATTTGAATATATTTCATTAAACAAGACTTTTAACTTTTCACAGACTTGGACCTGTCTTGTGTCCCTTAGATAGGATTTATTAAAATGAGTAAAATAAATGAGTATTAAGATAATATTGAGATATTTTTTAAATCAAAATATGGAATGATCAAGATAAGATTGAAAAATATTTTAATATTTTTATTAAATTATTTGTTAAATTTTTTAAAATTCACTAAAAAACACAAACATCATTTTTTTTCTTATGTATAAAGGACAAAATATGTTTATCTCGAGAGAGGGAGAGAGATGAACATATTTAAAAAAAATTAAGATAAGAAGTCACGTGACTTCTTATTTAAGGATTATCAAATAAATTTAACAAATACATTAAAAAAGACAAACAAGCAGAATACTTATCATATTTGATCTTTTTTGCTCCATATTTTAATTAACAAATATTACATTAGAAAGCCCCTAATCTAAAAATATCGGGTGGACTTTGCAATTAAGGATGAGGAAAGCCTACCTGACCCTAACCTCACCCCATTGTCAACATTAGAAGCAATCCTTGTTTATGAAAATTTAGTAGTCTAACTATAGTGGTTAATACGGTACTTGAGTCAAATTAGAGTGACTAATTTGATATGTTACCCTTCTTGAAATAATTTTGTTTTTTTTTTAAATAATAGTCAACTTTGGCCACAATACTTTGGTATAGGGGTAGAATCGGCCATTGAACTTTAAAATAGACTAAATAAGTTGCTACATTTTTATTAATAAGACGAAGTTAGTCAAGTATCAATTTGACACTTCACCCTACATAAGAACTTAAACATCAACTGTTATATAATATTGCACGTATATATCACACCTCTCATAATACATAAAAAGTTAGGACAGGATGTACAACTTATATTTTTTGTCATGTGTTTGAAAACATTATAGCTCCCATCAGGCTACTATTGTATCAATAATGTAGCCAAATAAGGATTCAAAGAAAATAGCTCTCAAGTACAGATTAGGTGGTTGACTCACAATGAGTTAAAATTCGCATCAGTAAGTTATGAGTTCGATTTTTTATTCTGTACAGTGAGACAAAATATTTATCTGTAATTTATTTCTTTTATCAAAATCGATGATACAAGCAACAAAAAAAAAGTGTAAGAATGATAATGCTAAGAATTCATAGGCTTGCCCTGAGGATGAGGTAATAGCTTTTATCCCATTTTTAAGATGAAAAAATTTGTTATAAATTTCATATATAGTTTGACTATTCAATAAAGTGTTCTGTGTACGATTTTTGTTTTGTTTTTTTTCTTATTAACCATTCATCATACTTAATATTATTCAAATACTAGGACCCTACAAGCTTTTCTATAAGTAGCAGACTAATTATAAAATATTAATATTTTAATACCATAATATTAAATATATTAATAACACAAGGTACGAATATTAATGTTTATATTTTAAAACTAGATTTTGTAATCAATATTTAATTTTATAATTAGCTAGACAATATATTAATTTCTTCAAATATATAAATAGATATATTAATTAATAATTTTAATAAGTGCCTTTTCATTTTCTTTTATTATCATTATTGAAAATAATTTGTAGGGTTTAAAAAGTTTCTTTTAATATGAGAAAATTTATTTTAAAGGTTTTAAATTAATAAATACTTCACTATATTGTCTCCATTAAATCACTTTAAAATCATTTAAGTGATTAATATTCTTTCATTTTATCATTTCTGTCATCTGAAAAAAAAAATATTATAAGGATTGAACAAATTCGAAGAAATCCATACAATTTTAAGAACTAAAATAAATTTATATAAATTAGTTTAATCTGATAAATAAATTTATAAAGTACCCATACATGCACATAAGTTTTAATACAATATTGTTTGAGTGAATGATATTATTACATGCATTAAATCAAATTAAAAATCATTCCAAACATTAAGTTATATTACTATACTATATACCTTCATTAATTAAAATCATTTATGCATGCATGCATACTCATTTAAAAGAGTAAATAAAATAGACATTGAAAATTCTTATTATGCTAATTTTTTATAAATAATTTCAACCATATATTGAATAATTAAGTGAAAACAAAAATATAAGTAAATACGATAGATGTATAGAATGAAAGCGTTTAATTTAAGGACCGTGCTACGTGTATCGATAGGATAACAAATTCGATGACCGAATCAAACTTCATCTAATGATGAAGTCTGATCTGACTTTATAGATTAGATTTCATCATCAATTGTTAAGGTGTCGTAAACAGAAGAAAGCTCAGGCATGATGAAGCTCGATCTTCATCTTAGAATGAAACCAAATCGACCTTACTTCATCCAGAGACAGTAACAATAAAATGGGTTAGAGTGTTTTTTAATTTGACGTCGTCAGTCTTTCTCTTGATAATTCTGGAGTTATTTATATGAGTAATATTTTTTTAATTTAAAATAAAAAAGAAGTTTACGTTATATTAATTCCGCATAATGCGCCGGTCGTTGGCTCGTTGTGAAGGGAAGATGGGAACTTGGCGTTCGATTTTCAAACCTCAGAATGAATAATTGTCAGGTCAATGGTAATAGTAAATAAAAACATAAAGGCTAGCTAATGAATGCATCATGCACTGTTGTCTCTGGGTGCACATGGCCCTCCACCTGGGCCGCCCCTACCCTACCAAGAAGTACCAAAAGTCATAATTTCTTAATTATTTAAACAAAACAAAACAATTCATTTTAATTATATGATGATGATACAGAAATTTCAGACTTCTTTATGAAAATACAAGATATTCTCCGAAAGTTCATATTCGCCGGAGGCGGCGACCGGAGCCGGGAAATTCATCTGCTTCCTTTGTATGTATGTATGTATGTATGTATGTATGTATTAATCCATGTTCATTTATAATGCAAATTAAGTAATTAGGCATTCATAATGTAATTATATTTTTAATTAATTTTACCCGAATCACTGTCTCTCGAGATCTTCTGCGCCATCACAGCATTGATTTCTTCTCGACGATCTTTCCATGCTAAGCATCCAGCGGACTGAATTCAGCCTTGAACTTGACCACCCAAACTTACCCAACGCTTGAGACCCGCCGTCCGACGAAGTCCCTTCCAGCGGCGGCGCCGTAGCCGGCTCACGGGGCTCCGGGACGAGCCTCGGCTGGGCCTCCGCGCGGCAAATGGGACACGTCGGCTGCGAGGTGAGCCACTTATCGATGCACTCCGAGTGGAAAATATGCTTACAGTTCGGCAAAACCCTAGCCATCTCGCCGTCTTCGAGGTTGCTCAAGCAAACAGAACACTCAGTTGATTCTGCAGTTTCAACGTCTACTTGTTTGAAAAGAAATAAAGGCAGGGCGGCGATGACGGCCGGGTCAAGCCCGGACCTCGGCGGGTCGCCGGGCGGGCCCTGGGAGACGGCCAGTGTCAGCCGCTGGATGATGGCTCTCCGGCGGGCTTGCCGCCGGAGAATGATTCGCGCGTAGATATGGAGGATGGTGACGATCACAATGATGATCGATAAGGAGATTATGGCGGTGAGCATGACCTTGCTGTTCAGGTCATAGTGGCTACTGCGATGAGGTTGGAAAGATTGATCATAATTACTATGAGATTGGAAAGAATCAGAATTTGGCCCGAAATTACCGATAGGCTTTGGCAGAAGCTGTTGATAATGTGGTTGGTCGTCGGGCATGGCGGAGGCGGAGGGTGGGTGCATGATTTGGGAGGGGAAATGGGTGTGAATTTGTTTTGGTTGGTGGGAGGGGGGGCGGGGGGGTTGGAGTGTTACTTGAGGAGACTTATTTGTTGGCTCGCAAGATGCGTGAGGCGTAGGGTTTCATGAAACAGCAGTGGAAGAAACCCCTGATTTTCTCGCAGTTGACTGTTGAATATGACTTCCTCTCTCACCCATTTATTATAGCTTCAATGCAACTTTTCATCGTTGTTGGTGCCCTTAATATATTCATTAAGCTTTAACGTATTTATATATTGTAATATTTAAATATTTTTATTCATTAATACTAAATGAATTATATTTTTAAAACATTTTATTAATTTAATCAATAGAAGTATTTAAATGTTAAAAACAAAATATATTAAATGTACCATAACCAATACCTAAATTAACAAAACTCAATTAAAACAAAGGTAATGCTAATCACGTTGTACAAAATTATAGGGCGCGGGCGCACACATATATTTAGGGTTTTTCTATTGAAACATTTTTATTGGTTAGTTATGAAATAAAAATAAAATATATTTCTCACTTAGGGTGTTTGTGCCCTTAAATATTACATCTTATTTAAAAATAAGATACAATAAGTGTATATTATCTAAAAATAATGTTTACGTGCCTTTTAAGACACTTCCTAATAACATCACTCTTAAAAATAATATATATATTTATTATATTTTTGTTGTGCCTTAAATAAAAAAGACTATGCTAAACATAAGGCGATTGTTAGCATTACTCTTGATAAAATTATTTTATAACAAAAATAAAATAGAAATAAATGTGTATTATTTAAAATATATACATATATATATATTTGTTTTACATTTACTAATTATTACCATGACTTCCATGAAGAGTATAGACAGTGCTAGTGCTCCAGAAGAAGTCTCCGGTGGTAAGAGGCTTTTGTCGAGTCAAACTCAACTATATGTTTCTGAATCAATAAGCGTGTTTAATTTAATGATAACCACTGACCAAAAGAAAAATCTCTATGTCCATCCTTGCCGTGTTTTAGAGACAAAGAAGGGCACATATAAAGCTAGGTAGCTACCCTACATCAAATTTATGGCCCTTCTTTCTTATTTAATTAGGCTCCATGGCTGTCACTATTTTCTAGGTTGCCCTATTATTATTCTTAGTCCCCTTCGTAGTCCATATCATGCTTTTATAATTATACGGGCTATCCAATATCAAAAGGAAAAACAAAATTGGATCGAAATAATTCACAATTACAAAATATCATAACTGGGTCTTATATTATTATGTATATATAGTTTTTTTTAAAATAAATTAAAATTATTTTAAAATGTCATTATCTGATAACAGAATAGAATAGGGTGTGAGACTTTGTCAAAGACAAGAGAGTAGTTAGCGGGCTAGAAAATGGCGTAGAAAAATTGGGCTTCTAATAGGGGGCAATGAGTCAACAAAGTAGACTTTCCCGGAAAATGTATTTGATGGAGAGCTTATGATTGAATCAACGCCACATATTTTCCCTGCCTCTAAACAGATGCCGGCCCCCTCCAGGCAGAACGTTCAATAATGAGAGAAACATTTCACATTACGCGTCTAAGACAGACAATTTGGTAGCATTTCTTTACAATTTTTCACCCCTTTTTTCCAAGAAATTATTTGGAAGCACGGCCAACAGGAACAATTGGAGATCCTGCTAGGCCAGGTTGGGAATCGAGTTGATATATGATGGTGAGGTGATCAGTTTGATTGTGAATCATTTGATGTGAGTTAAGTTAAGTGGAATAATTTATAAAATTTAGTGAAGACCTTATTTACCGAGTTTGACATTGATTGTACATTCAAGGTGAAACGGAAGGTTATTGGATGTTGGGGCTTGCATGGCATGCATGTCTGATCCAACCGTGATGCCACCTCTGACACTAGTATGGCTTGAGTTGTTGATTTTTCTGAGTATTTGGCGATGCACCATTACCAATAAGCCAATTCCTGGTCAATTTAAAAACTCAACCAGGTGGAGTGGGTCTGGATACCACACATTATAATGATATTTTCTTGTAAAATAACCCTTTGGAAGGCTAAAAGTAAGTTATGACCACCGCAGCTTATTTTTTATTAAAAATTTTAAAAATGATCAATTCAATGATACTCTTGTGTATGGTACATGTCTAAGGGGGTGGTATTTTCAAATTAACTTTGGAATTTTTTAGGGTAAATTTTTATTCTAAAACACATAACTATATGAGCTAATTGGGTATCTTTGATAAACATGCTTCTTAATGGTAATGACTGTATAGCAAAAGAGAAAGAAAACAAAAAATAAAAAAGTCATTAATGACGTACGTCCTTAATAATAATGTACTTATGCCAACAATTTTCCATAATATAAATACCATAGACAATAAAAAAATAATAATTAATTTATAATCATCTCATCTTTGGTCTAATTATTGTGGACCTGTCACAAGCCCCACAACTCCTTCACATCACAAACCCTTCTTTTTCCAAATTCAAAATTAATTGTTAAGCTCCTTTTTTTTAAGTCAAATATTTTTATATAAAAATTAAAAATGGAATATATATATATATATATGCATATATATAACATGGCTTACTAAAATTCATTTGGTTAGTCATTTTTTTATTTTTGTTTTGATGTAAAATATCTTTATTGTGTAAATGTGCTATATATTTTTTAAACAAATATTGAAAAACTACCCCCCCCAAAAAAAATATATATATATATATATATTTTTACACAATGTATTCTTGCGAGTTGGATTATTGATTTCACTAATATTTGGATAATCTCACGCTTATTAGGATTTATGAGTTTAAGTAAAATGACCATGACACTCTTAATGATGTCTAAGGTTTTATTTGGAAAGAATGAACCTCAAAATTTAAAATTCATTTATAATGTGATGAGGGAATATTTTACTATGGGCAAAATTACTATACTACCCTCGGAGACTACCAATATGGTGCTGCCACATGCCTGTCTCAAGAAGCGCCACGTGTCGTCTGGATCTTCATCCTTCATCTCATATTTGATTTTGAACGAGGTTGACTTGGTCAACCGAGATTCTCTCCAACGTCCGGTTCAGAGGTTATCTTATCTCTTCGGAGTATGCTCTACGTCATCTTTAAATAGAGGTCGACTTCTGCAGGTACGGATCATCTGACTACTGATTCACCTTCCATTTTGGGCATATTCTTCTACTGACTTGAGCGTTGGAGTTCTCCTGGGGGATTAAAGCCCTGGCCTTGCAGGTATTCGGTTCGAGGCAAACCTCGGTGATCGGTCCAGTATCATCATTTGGCGCCCACCGTGGGGCCGGTTACTTTATCTGCTTTTGTTTGTCGAGCTCAAGTTCCTCCTGTTATGGCAACGAGAAGAAATCCATCACGAGTCGCGGGGGCCCAGGCCGTCCCAGATCAGAGTCAAAACGACCCACCTGAGAGCGGCCCCGTAAGGGGTCATCCCCCGAATCCCTCGCCATCTCAGGATCGGGTCGCCCAGTTAGAGGGACAGGTCCAACGTCTGACGGAATTTCTAACACCTTTCTGACCCAACAGCAGCCCCTAGAGATGAGACCGGTGGAGCACTCCAATCATGACAATCGACACAAGGGGGATCGTCACTTTAGTCATAGAGAATTTCGAGGAGGCGAATCCCCTCGCGCTGGGAAGAAGTCCCATCGAGACGAGAGACGGAGCGGACCCTCTAGGCGTGGTGAGTATGGGAGGCCGAGCTCGGAGGAAGATGAGTCCTCTAGTCCCGATTATGCACGGGCTAGAGGGGCTCAGCGAGAAAGACGGTTGCGGCATTTGGAGAGGGAGGTTGCAGAGTTGAGACGGAGGGAGGAAGAGCCACATGACATTGTTTTCAATCAGCCATTAAGTCGGGAGATCATGGCGATTATTCCATCCGAGCGCCTCCGAATCCCTGCCATCAAGCCATATGGAAGCACAACTGACCCTGCTGACCACTTGAATCTCTTCGCCTCTCACATGATGGTCCAGGCGGCACCTGATGCTATGTGGTGTAGAGTTTTCCCAGCCACTTTGGAAGGACATGCACGAGCCTGGTATTCCAGCCTAACACACCGGTCAATTGCTAATTTCGAACAGCTTCGGAACAAGTTCTTGGCACATTTCGCTCCCCTCCAAAGGCACCGAAAGTCAACCATGACCCTTGTGAATCTCAAGCAGAACCAAGGGGAGTCATTAATAGATTTTGGGGCTAGGTTTAATATGGAGGTATTGAGCATTGAGAATCTGGATCAGAGTATTGCCATGGTGGCCTTTCAGAATGCCTTGAGGGCTGGCCCCTTTACTCAGTCACTGGCTAAAAGGCCTCCCCAGACGTTCACGGAGAGTCTGAGCCGAGCCACCAAGTAAATTAATGCCGAGGAGGTGATGCGGGCTAAGAGAATTGAATACTCGGACAAGAAAGAGAAGAAAAGTCAGAATGGGGAGCAGAGGTCGGAAGATAAACCAGGTCGACGGGGGGAAAGGTCGGGCCCCCGATAGAGTCCGGTCAGGTCCACCCTACTCAACACCCCTCGAGCAGAAATCCTGGCTACAATTGAGAATAAGGATTACTTGAAAAAATCGAGACCTATGAAGGCCCCGGCTAACAAAAGGAGTAAAGAAAAGTATTGCCGATTTCATCAAGATCATGGACATGACACGGAGGAATGCCATCATCTGAAAGAGGAGATTCAGGAGCTCATCAATCGGGGTTTCCTAAGGAGGTTCGTAGCTACTGAGCCACAAAGGGGCGAACGTCGGAGATCAAAGAGCCCTCCCCGTAGATGTGGTAGATCCCAAGAAAGGCGCAGAACCAGAACTCCTCCTAGGAGAGAGTGTCGCCAGAGGGAGGGAAGTCCTCCACAACATTTAATTTTTCACACTTTAGCTGCTGGGATGGTGCCAGGCAAGGAGTTGAGAGAAGGTTTCGATCTGCATCGACACGTTGGAGTCAAGAGGGCTCGGCCAGGGGACGTTATCTCCTTTACAGACAACGACTTGCCTGGGTATCCGATTTCTAATGATCCGCTGGTCATCACAGCGAAATTGGGAAAATGGGAGCTTCGGCGGATCCTCGTAGACCCGGGGAGCTCCTCCGAGGTTTTATATCGACAGGCTTTCTTGGGCTTGGGATACCAAACGAAACAGTTGAAGCCAGCTCGGGTCTCTTTGATTGGATTCGATGGGGAATTGGTGTATGCAAACGGTATGTTTAAGCTCTTATTGACTCTTGGAAAGGGTCCTCGGTCTGCCCAAGTTATGTTAGATATTTTGGTAGCAGAGGTCCCCTCGGCCTACAATATGATCTTGGGGAGATCGAGGTTAAATGCTCTATGGGCCGTGCCGAGCACTTACCACATGGTGCTTAAGTTCCCTACTGCTGTGGGGATTGGCGAAGTCAGAGGAGACCTAAAGTCCGCCCGGGAGTGCTACATGGCATCCATTAACACTGCTAGGGGTATCGTGCAGGAGTGGACAGGGGTTTACCCCAAGGAATTTGGAACTGCGTATTTTTCCTAAATAAAATCTTATTATGTTTTCTTCTTACATGTGCAGATTTTTTATCCTACAAAGTACAAAAAAAATTAGGTGAAGGGAAAGGAACTGTTTTCCCCTGACCTCAGAAACCTCCAAAGAGATTTTTTGAAGTCCGTTCGTCATCAAGGATAGCGAGGACGCAGAAAGAGAAATGGACCAGATATGGTCTTAGGGGACCACCCCTAAGATAAAAAAAGGAAGAGCAAAGGACCAGATATGATCCTAGGGGACCACCCCTAAGATAAAAAAAGGAAGAGAAAAGGACCAGATATGGTCCTAGGGGACCACCCCTAAGATAAAAAAAAGGAAGAGGAAAGGACCAGATATGGTTTTAGGGGATCACCCCTAAGATAAAAAAAAAAAAAAAAAAAAAAGAGAAGTGCAAGGGACCGGATATGGCCCTAGGAGACCACCCCTAAAATAAAAAGGAAGAGAAAGGCTAAGGGGGGTGGAAATGACCCCCAAAGAAGCCGACCTAAGGGGTCCCGGAGGAGACTCCTAAGTCCTCACTTCCATACCGGAGTGAAAGAAGGCCAAAAATAAAAGGGGCAGATGTGACCTAGGGGACCACCCCTAATAAAAAGGAACCAAGTAAAACGGTACCCATCATCATGTCAACATGGGAATTACGAAAAGAGGTGCAAGAAATCAGATAGGCTGAGACCAATGGTCTCCAAAAAAAAAGGGGGGGAAGAAGCCTAAAGGCCGAGACCAATGGTCTCAAAAAATAGGCTGAGGAGACCAATGGTCTCCAAAAAAAAAAAAAAAAAAAAGGAAGAAGCCTAAAGGCCAAGACCAATGGTCTCAAAAACATAGGCTGAGACCAATGGTCTCAAAAAAAAAAAAAAAGGAAGCCTAAAGGAAGGCCGAGACCAATGGTCTCAAAAAATAAGCCGAGACCAATGGTCTCCCAAAAACACACACACACACAAAAAAAAAAGGGGTGAAGAAGCCTAAAGGTCGAGACCAATGGTCTCCAAAAAAAAAAAAAAAGAAGGGAAGAAGCCTAAAGGCCAAGACCAATGGTCTCAAAAAATAGGCCAAGACCAATGGTCTCATTTTTTATAGAATCCTTGAAGGGCCATGGGGAGTGGTGATGGGATTTTTAGTTGGGAAACGAACCAACAATAGCCAATAATAGAGCTCTTTAATCTTATTCATTTATCTTTTTTGCAAAACCTCTTTTTACAAGAAAGCAGGAAAGCTTAGAGGACTACTCCTTCAGCTGCCCGAGCTCCTCTCCCTCGCAGCTCAAGGAGTTGGAGGGGCAAGTGATGAGGGAATATTTTACTATGGGCAAAATTACTATACTACCCTCGGAGACTACCAATATGGTGATGCCACGTGCCTGTCTCAAGAAGCGCCACGTGTCGTCCGGATCTTCATCCTTCATCTCATATTTGATTTTGAACGAGGTTGACTTGGTCAACCGAGATTCTCTCCAACGTCCGGTTCAGAGGTTATCTTATCTCTTCGAAGTATGCTCTACGTCATCTTTAAATAGAGGTCGACTTCTATAGGTACGGATCATCTGACTACTGGTTCACCTTCCATTTTGGGCATATTCTTCTACTGACTTGAGCGTTGGAGTTCTCCCGGGAGATTAAAGCCCCGCCCTTGCAGGTATTCGATTCGAGGCAGACCTCGGTGATCGGTCCAGTATCATCATAATGAATTGTTACATTTGGAATGACACAATTTAAAATATAAAATTTGATTGAATTTTATAAACTTATGTTTGAAATGAATCCAAAATTAAAGTTTAAGTTGTTCTTATTTTCTAAAATACTCTTGATATCATAACCTTATGAGGGAGAAATATTGGGTGAGAAACGCACAATAAAGGCTCACAAAAACAAACCTCAGAAAACATGAACTTCTGATAGAACTGAAAGGATTAAAATTCCCAACTTAATAATGGCAAACATATGAGAGATACACAACAAAAACATAAACAACAAAAAATGAATAACACAAAGGGGACGAGATTTTTACCGTAGTTCACCCAAAAATTGGGCTACGTCCACATTGAGCTCTGGTACGAAGAACTCACTGCACTATAAAGAGAAGGAGTACAACTGATTTACATCAACATATCAGACTCTCTGTACATCACTAATCATGCTAACAAAATTGACCCAATGATCACAAAATCAAGATCAAAGGTCTACCAATCAAACTTAGTGAACAAGGAGAATATACAGAGCATTTACAGAAGACAAAAATAGAGAATATAATGATCTCACCCGGACCCCCTAAGAGAGGAAAGCCCCTCAAAGACTTTTGGCCAAAAGCGACAGAAATGAAACCCTAATCCCCAATGTCCTTTTCTCCTTCTCTCTATTCCGTCAATGATTGAATCCCGAGGCGGTACATAAATAGCCAAGATGGATGGTTGAGATAATCCGAGATAAAGAAAGATGGATGGACAGGATCAGATCGGGAAAAGAGACTCAGGCTAGCCAGCTGGAGGTTGTAGCGTGGCCTTCCAGCGGGTTACCCCGCTACCCTCTTCAAACCAGGGACCAAAACGACATCACTTTGATGCTTCATAATAAATAACAATCTCCACCTTGAAGCATCAAAGTATCAATAAACTCCCAATCTTGAATAGTGCAGCATGCTTCAATTCTTACCTTCATAGCTCGTGTTGGCTGATAGTTCAACCAACTCCAACATCCAACATGTCCAAGCAATGCTTGAACTTAGTTGTAGTTAGAACTTTTGTCTCCATATCAGCTGGGTTATCTTCTGTAGGCACCTTCAAAATGCTCACAGTGCCAATAGCTATTAAATCTCTAACATAATGATACCTTACCTTCACATGCTTGGTTCGTTCATGATATACCGGGTTCTTAGAGAGGTGAATGGCACTTTGACTATCTGAGAACACAACCACTTTGCTTTGAAGCAAGTGGATCTCCTTGATTAAACCCTGCAGCCAAATAGCCTCTTTGAAGGCATCAGTCACAGCAACATATTCAGCCTCGGTGGTGGACAAAGCCACCAGAGGCTGAAGTTGGGACTTCCAATTGATACAATTTCCACCCAAGGTGAAAAAGTATGCAGTTGTTGACTTCCTTGAGTCCCTATCACCTACAAAGTAACAATTTACATATCCCACAAGATCAAGAGTATTAAAACTTCTTTTATAACACAGGCCAATGTCTACAGATCCATTAATATATCTTAACATATAATTCAGTGCATCCCAATGAGTTTTCCCAGGATTTGACATGTATCTACTAAGCAAAGAAATTGAATATGCAAGATCAGGCCTAATACTAATCATTGAATACATAACAGTTCCGATTGCATTGGCATAGGGAATATTTTCCATTTGAACTAGTTCTGAATTAGTTTTAGGGCATTGAGATTTAGTTAGAGTAAAGTATCTAGCTAAGGGAACTCCAACAGTTTTACAGTTATGCATACCAAACCTTTGAACAACTTTAATAAGATAGTCATGTTGATGAATTTTCAAGGTTGATTTGCTTCTTTCTCTCTCTATTGTCATTCCTAGGATTTTCCTAGCAGGTCCTAGATCCTTCATATCAAAATTAGTGTTTAACATTAACTTTAATTCACTAATTTTGTCTTTAGACTTACTGATTATCAGAATATCATCTACATACAACAACAGATAAATAGGGATATCAGAGAGAATGAAATAAAAGCAGTTATCATATTGACTTCTTACAAAACCAATCCCTAAAACAAAACTATCAAACTTTTTATACCATTGTCTTGGGGATTGTTTTAAGCTATACACTGATTTTTTCAGTAAGCATACATGTTTAG
The DNA here is from genome assembly GCA_036245055.1 of Diospyros kaki. Lineage (NCBI taxonomy): Eukaryota > Viridiplantae > Streptophyta > Magnoliopsida > Ericales > Ebenaceae > Diospyros > Diospyros kaki. The sequence goes on along the minus strand of BSEG01000011.1, from coordinate 23,647,043 downwards.
GATGAGTATTATTGATATAACCAGTTGGCTGAACCATATAAATGCATTCATTGAGGTCACCATGCAAGAAAGTTGTTTTTACATCTAATTGTTCTAATTCTAAATAAAATTGAACAACAACAGCAAGCATCATGAAAATGGTCTTAAATTTGACTACTGGTGAGAAAATTTCATTGTAGTCTATACCCTTCCTTTGAGTAAAGTCCTTAGCAACTAATCTAGCTTTGTATCTAAGTGGATCAGTGGGAGACAAACCTTCCTTTAATTTGAACAGCCATTTGCACTGGATCAGTTTCTGTTTCTTAGGTTTGGAGACCAAGTTCCAAGTACCATTTACCTTGAGGGAGTTCATTTCCTCATCCATGGCTTGTTGCCATTTGACCAAATCTTTGGAGCTGACAGCCTCCTTATAAGAGGTCGGCTCACTGCTCCTCAATTCCTTCCCAACAATTAAAGCACAATACACTAAGTCAAAGTAAGCATATCTTGTAAGGGGTCTAGAGACCCTCTGGCTCTTATCGCGGGCTAGCTGATAGCCACTGAGATCTTGGGTTGAGTTATGATGCTCCACCTCAATCTCAAGTTCATTCTCTTGTTCCTCTTAATCATCATCATGATTAGAGGTACTTTCATCATGAGACATAGGCAAGGTAGTGTTTGGTTGATTTTGATCAGGTGAGGCTGGAGTAGCTGACAGGTCATTACTTCCTGCTGGTTGCTCCACCACAATCTGAGATCCCCCTAACACAATAAAATCATCTAGGCTTTCTTGAGTATTTGTTTCTTTTAGATTGTTGGTTTTACAAGGGAAAACATTTTCATTAAAGATAACATATTTACTGATTATAATTTTAACTCCAACAGATTCCCTATCCCATAACCTAATCCCTTGGTACCTTCTTGGCACCCAGCAAACACACATTTGATAGACCTAGGTTCAGGTTTGCCTTCAGACTTATGAGCATAGGCTTCACAGCCAAATACTCTTAAATAATTTAAATTTAGTTTCCTACCAATCCAATTTTCCTCAGGGCATTTAAAATTTAAAATAGTAGAAGAACTTCTATTTATTAAATGAGCTGCAGTGGATAAAGCCTCACTCCAAAATGACTTAGACATATTAAATGTGAAGAATAGGCACATAACTTTTTCAAGTAGGGTCCTGTTCATCCGTTTAGCTACCCCATTTTGTTGGGGAGTGTTCCTAACTATTCTATGTCTAAGTATACCATAATCATTACAGAAAGTATTAAAGGCTCTATTGCAGAACTCAAGGCCATTATGAGTTCTAAGGGTTTTAATTTTCCTATCTATTTGATTTTCTACCATTGTTTTCCAGATTTTAAACTTCTCTAGGGTCTGATCTTTTGATTTTAATAGAAATACCCATATCTTTCGAGTAAAATCATCCACAATAGATAGAAAATACCTGTTACCACCAAAGATGGGGACCTAAGAAGGCCCCCATAGGTCAACATGAAGATATTCCAGGCATGCCTTCGCCAGGTGAGTTCTCTTATGGAAACTCAGCCTGTGTTGTTTGGCCTCGGCTCGAGACACCCCGGGACGATTAATCCATATGGAGGTCCTGCAACGACCAAGTACAGAAGAAGGTGATGGGGGCGTCCACTGCATCGATATAGTGGACGACTAGAGAATACCAATACTGAAATACCTGCTTGATCAAGAACTTCCAGCCACACCCTCAGAGGTTAAGAGATTGTAGACCTATGCGGCCCGCTTTACAATCATAGGCCAGGATCTATACAAGAAAGGGTACTCCTTGCCATTGCTCAAATGCTTGGGGGCCCGAGAAGCAGAACAGGCCCTGGAAGAAGTTCATGAGGGAGACTGCGGTGAGCACCTTGGGGCCAGAGTGTTGGTTAGAAAGATCTTGCGAGCTGGTTTCTTTTGGCCCACCTTGAAGCAAGATGCAGCTCGAACAGTGCGAACATATGATAAATGCCAGAAACATTCCTCACTGATAGTGCTGCCCCCTTCGTCTCTAAGACCGATATTCCAGCCATTACCATTTGCACAATGGGGATTGGACATTTTAGGCCCGTTTCCTATGGCGACAACCCAAAGAAAGTTCCTATTGGTGGCCACAGATTACTTCACAAAATGGGTCGAAGCCGAACCCCTAGCGACCATAACCGAGCTTCTTTGATTCCTGGCTGGCATGCTCAGGGTCAAGAGTTCAAAGCTTGGTAGGAGGAAGGGAAAGAAATTGAAAAGTTGGCTAAAGATAAGTTTAAGAAAATTTTTGAAAGTGTGTTTGGCTTCGGAAGCAGCAGAACTTCGGAAGATGTTTAACTCTTCGGAAGGGGAAACACTTCGGAAGATGTTCAACTCTTCCGAAGCATTGTTGTTTTCGGAAGGGTGTGAAATCGGGAGTGTTTGATGCTTCGGAAGAGGTAGTGCTTCGGAAGGTGATTGATGCTTCGAAAGCGTTTCGGATTTATAAAGGACAAATCAGGAGTGCTATCTTCCGAAGACACAAAAGGCATATAGCAGGTGTGCTTCGGAAGGGTGGTAGCTTCGGAAGGAAATTCGTGCGGAGAATTTTTTGCTTTGGAAGGATATAAGCTTTTTACCTACGGAAGAGATTTTCTCTTCGGAAGATATTTTATCTTCGGAATTGATTTTAGCTTCAGAATAGACTGTATCTTCGGAAGGGTCGAATTCTTCGGAAGAAAGACACAGGAAGGTTTCCAGAGCGGCAAGTGAAGGAGGCGCAGAAGTGGTGGACCCTATTTATAGAAAACCAGCGGAAGCCGAAGAGTTCGCGTGAAAACTTCGGAAGTGAGCTTCCGAAGATCAGTTCGGAAGAGGCCTTCCGAATCTTGTGGCAATTTACTTAGAAAAAAACTCTTTATATTGATAAAACAAAATAAAGAGTGGGGGACAATTGTTGTGCCCCAAGATTCGCAGAAACAAAACCAAGGACGAAGGCTTGCTAAGGAAGAGGCCAACCGAAGATATCTTCCGAAAACGTCTTCTGAAGATAGTGTTCATAGCTAGGGAAGATATCTTCGAAAGACCCTCTTCCGAAGTACCTCTTCTGAAGTCTATGTCCGAAGGCCATTTTGTTCTCTACTCCCAGCCTATAAACGGAGAAGTTCAACACCAAAACGGGGATCTGGACATCGGTATTTTCCCTCACTATATTTACTTTCGAAGAGCGTAGTTTTCCTTTCAATTATATTCCTTCCGCACTGACTTAGGCATCGGAGGGTCTTAGTGGGAGAGAAGCCCACGAGCCTTTTGACTATCTTTTTCATATAGGGATCTTCGGAAGTGGTAGCTTCGGAAGAGTGAAATTCGAACCAATGGAACAAAGGCTTTGGTAGCTTCGGAAGAGTTAATGTGGTAGCTTCGGAAGACAAGTGTTTGGTGGCTTCGGAAGACAAGGGTTTGGTGGCTTCGGAAGACAAGTACGTGGTGCTTCGGAAGACAAGGAATTGGTAGCTTCGGAAGACAAGAACTGGTAGCTTCGGAAAACGTCCCATATTCGGAAGCTCTCCTTCGGAAGTACCAACAGTTAGCTTCAATAACCTTTCGAGTGGCACTTTGTTCACATCTTGGAATCTACGGCATCCACGACTGTCCCATCCTTTAAAAATTTTAATTGTTGTATTTGAGCAACAATAGAAATTAAACAACATGCCTTTCAAATATACTAGATTAGGTGCAAACATTACAGAGTATAATGAATCTAATTTATTCCATAAATCAGTAGGAGTAGACATACCATCTACCTTGCGTATGACAGTGTCACCAAGGTGAAGAAAAATGAGGTTAAATGCCTCTTCTCATATCTCTTCTGTTCTTGCAAGCTGATCAGGTGACCATTTTCGGTCATCTGTTTCTAGTGCTATCAACACCTTATGATGAACGAGTAAAACTCTCATTTTCTTTTTCCAGCTATCAAAATCTCCTTTGCCATCAAATATTCAGATTTCAAATCGAATAGACATCATCTTCGCCTTACATGAAGGTAACTTAAAAAAATGGCTCTAGACTCTTACTGAGACACACACAACAAACACCTGCTGGCTTGATTCTCAGAAAACCCTCAAGGGACAGAGACCATAAAATAGACGAAAACCCTAGGTTTGGAACCGATCGACTCTGAGAGTATTTAAGCCCTAACAGTGCTATCAAAGATAAAGGGCTCTGATACCACTTGTTGGGTGAGAAACGCACAATAAAGGCTCATAAAAACAAACCCCAGAAAACATAAACTTCCGATAGAACTGAAAGGATTAAAACTCTCAACTCAATCATGGCAAACATATGAGAGATACACAAAACAGAAGCATAAACAACTGAAAATGAATAACGCAAAGGGGACGAGATTTTTGCCATGGTTCACCCAAAAATTGGGCTATGTTCACGTTGAGCTCTGGTATGAAAAGCTCATTGTACTATAAAGAGAAGGAGTACAACCGATTTACATCAACATATCAGACTCTCTGTACATCACTAATCTTGCTAACAAAATCGACCTAATGATCACAAAATCAAGATAAAAGGTCTACCAATCAAACTTAGTGAACAAAGAGAATATACAGAGCATTTACAGAAGACAAAAATGGAGAATATAATGATCTCACTCGGACCCCCTAAGAGAGGAAAACCGCTCAAAGACTTTCGGCCAAAAGCGACAGAAATGAAACCCTAATCCCCAATGCCCTTTTCTCCCTCTCTTTGTTCCGTCAATGATCGAATCCCGAGGCGGCACATAAATAGCCAAGATGGATGGTTGAGATAACCCGAGATAAAGCAAGATGGATGGACAGGATTAGATCGAGAAAAGAGACTTGGGTTGGCCAGCTGGAGGTTGCCGCATGGCCTTTCAGCGTGTTGCCAAAAGGCAACCAAGTTGCCCCGCTACCCTTCTCTAGCCAGGGACCAAAACGACATCACTTTGATGCTTCATAATAAATAACAAGAAATAACCAAAAAAAAGAAATCACTAAACTTGCCCTGAAAATCAACCAACCTTATCCAACCATGTGTCCATTCACCTAACTTAGCATTGACAAAGAACCACCAGCATCTAACTCCCAACCCCTTATCCTACAGAGTTTTAGCCTATCATTTATCTTTATCTAGTCCAAGCAACTCTTTACTATCTCAAGATGATCGCCAAGTATATATGAGAGTAATAATAAATAATTCCAAATATTTCAGCTCATCTTATCTTCAAAGAATCCAATACTAACATTATCTCTATTTAGCCAAAGCAACTCTATGCTAGCCCGAGATCTCCAATCATGGGAGTAATTAGTAATAACTCTAGATATCTCAACTCGTCTTATCTGCAAAAAATTTGGGACTAGTATTATCTCTATCTAGTTTGATAAGCTTTCTATCAACTTAAGATAATCAAACATGAGAGTATTGGAAATAAATTATGACTATCGTGACTCCTTTCATCTCTGGATTATCTAAGCTTGGATTTATCTCTATCTAGTCTAGTGGATTCGTATCCAACTCAAGATAATTAAGTCTAGGAATATCAAAGATGATAAATTCAAGTATCCCGACCCACCTTTTCTATATAAAAGCATGAAACCCTCACAGGTAAAGACACAAGCCTACTAGTGTTCACATACATTTACTACTCATTTATTATACTACCTTAAGCTCTCGAAAACTATACTTGAGAAACCCACCTCACCTTTTCTTACAAGTGCTCACGTTAAGGCAAAGTTATGATGATCAATCCTATATATTATTATCACCTTGTTAATGTAAAGAAAAAGAAAACAATTAGTAGAAAAAGAAAAAAAAAACTAATGGGGAAATGCAAAAAAAAAATGAAATCACTAAGCTACCCTTAAGATTGACCTGCATTATTTGGCCACATGTCTCTATTAATAAGCAACAAGGAGATAATACATGTCTCCTCACCCATCTTAGCTTTGAAAGATGACTACTAGTATCCAACTCCAAGATCCTTATCCAAACTTGTCATTTACCTATATTCAAGTCAAGAATTAACCAAGAAATTGAGTGTTGGAGAAGTTTTAAAGATATTGGCCCATATCTAGCTCATCTCATCTTCGAATAATTCAAAAATGGCATTATCTCCATCTAGTTTGATAAACTCTTTATTAACTTGAGATAATTGAGCATAGGAGCAACAGAGAAGACTTTGAATATCCCAACTCACTTTATTTCCAAAAATTCGAGCCTATCTCTTTCTAGTCCAAAAGATTCAACTCCAAGTAAAAAATAATCATGCTTGGGAATCTTGAAAATATTAACTCCAAGTATCCTAGCACACCTTACCTATATAAAGCCATGAAACCCCAACAAGTAAATGATGAAACTCATAGGGCTCATACACATTTAGTAGTCATTGATTATACTGACTTCAGCTTCAGAGGTTATACCAGAAAAACCAACTCCTCTCTTTATTACTAGTTCTCACATTGAGCCAGAGCTATGGTAACCATTCCCAAATAACATTGAAAAACTTGTTAGCTTAAGAAATGGGTGACTTAATCTCACCAAAAAAATTAATTTTTAAAAGCAAACAGTAATAAATGAACCAAATAGTAAATAGAGAAATAAATATAATAGAGTAAAGGAGATACATCACAATGATTTATAGTGATTTGATTCCAACTATCTACGTCCACTATTTTGAAATCTCGTCAAGGATTTTCAAACTTACTATCTAGTGCCTCTTTATGAAAGGTGAGCACTATTTTCTTTTACAACGATAGCTTTTGACAAATTCAACTATAACCATAATGTGCTTTTTCAAGGGATCAAATAATAATCTTTACAATGTTTTTCATATATACTTAGGCTAATGCAATAACCCTTAGACAAATCTCATAGTATAGAAAATAATGATTTTGAGATGGCTTTCTTGACTCTAGGTATTCGCTTTTAGGCAGAGAACCTCTTGCTCTTTATTACTCTTTCTCTTTTTTTTTATCTTTTTTTTTCTTTTTCAAATTGCATTTCAAGCTTCACCTTTATATGCAAGTCTTGGCTTGTGTTTCAAATGAAAATAGTTAGCAAAATTTGAATTTCAAGTTCAGAGCCAAGATTAAGTAATGTATTAGGGTGATTTTAAACATATTTTAAATCTTTTCAAATTACTCGAGTGATATAGATTTATTATTCGAGTAAGATTTCGAATCTCTTGATTTCTTTATATATTACTTGAGTAATGTATAGCATTACTCGATTAATATCTTAAAACCCTCAATTTTCTCCACAGATTACTCTAGTAATATAATTTGATACTTGAAATATTATCCTCAAGTGAAGGTTAAGTTAGATTTCTATAGATAATTCTAGATTAACACATGTCCAATCACTTGATATTTCTATTATTTTATATACAGATTTTTATATTATGCAATATATATATATAAATTTTCAAAATTAATTTCGAAGTATAAACTATATTTTCAATAAATATGTTAATAATTTAAATAAAAATAAATACAAATAAAATAAAGATTTAGAATAAAGCTATATTCAAAAGGATTTGACTTAACAATCTCCGACGGTGATGTCAAAGTGGAGAGGTCGATGTCGGCGTTGACAAAGGTGATAAATGAGAACTAATAACACAATTTACATAATACATTAAAATTTATGTAAGAATATTACCTCAAATTATTTTTATTATCTAAAAATATTAAGAAATGCACAGTTACAAGTATAATATATAAATTTCAAAGAATACATTAAAATCTAACAAAAGGTGACAAAGTGTACAACGAATATTAAAATAAGATGCATTTTATTGTTTTTTCAATTTTTAAATAATTTTATTCTTTCCTACAACAGGGAAGGTGGATTCATTACTAATCACTATTAATCTCATATACTCATTGTATACTCCAACATGTTCAAGTATTGTTCATCTATTAGGGATCGTTAGTTAATAATTAGGTGAAATAAAAATAAAAAAAGAAAAATAGATACAATATAAAGTACAAATAGAAAAATAACATTTTTCAAAAAAGTAATTAGAAACATAAATGTGGAAAAAATACGTAAAAAAAAAATAAGGATGCTTTGATTAATATAATTTTTAATATAAAAAATTATAAAAATAATCATTCAATCAAAGGTAAACACAAGTTGTTTTTGTCTCTAATATTGTTGCCCAAATAGTAGGGACAAAATTGTTTCCATTTATGACGTAATCGCGGAATAAAAATGCATTTCCAATATTTTTTCCAATATTATGAAATGACCTTGAAATGCTTTCAAACTTTTGAAAACAACCCAGAAATTTTTTTTTAATATTTCAGGATAGGAAACATTTTAGAAACGCTGAAACACTACCGTTTGGGTGTTTCCTTGCATCAAAGGTTGACAATGTCAAAACTATATAACTCATATATAAGAGTTAGCAACATTCTTAGTTACTAGGATTTTTTATAACATTAATAATACTCTCTTATCATTATGATTGGTCTAAGAGTATTTTTATAGTGAGTTAGTCCGATGTATTCATTTCTATGAATACTTATATGCTACTTCGGTCTAGTGATTTAAATACGTCACTCTATCACATATTGATAATGGTTTTAGAGGTCAATCACCAATATGGTAAATGACCACACGTTGCCTCGGGATCTGCATCTCGGGGTTGGCATCTTGGGAATTGTACCTACAAGAAAAACATTTTGCATTGGGATTTGCAAATGCAATGGAGTAAGGCGAGGCTACATCCCTAGTTTGGCCTTCTACCCTAAGTTAGTAAAAAGAAGATAGGTATGACTTGGTAAAGGCAAGACTAGAGAAGTAAACTCGAATCAGATGTCATACCTAAATAAAAGTATGTGCCTTTTATAGGACAACTGAAAGGGGGTAATTGGAGTGAGTTGCGAGATCCCCAAGCTCATATCAAATATGTTTCCAGAAGATTCCTTGAACTTAATGAGGATGGGCTCGAATCTTTCCCAATTGTTTTGGATTTTTTGGGATTTGAATTCGGGTATTCATCATGGTGTTAGTATACATCATCCCCTCGGTGACATAAGATAAAGACACGTGACAAGGTTAGACCGACTTTTTTAAAGGTAGAGATGATAAACTTAGACAAGTATTTTGGTAATCTTGCGGTGCCATATCGCATATAGTACAAAAATGTGAACTTTTTTCAATGAAGATTTTGCCCCTCAGTATTCTTAGGCTATCAATAATTTTATGATTACAAGAAAAATAAAGTCATATTTTCCTGATAGGAATCTCTGTTACTAACTTGATTTTATATAATGTAATATATAAAAGCAAAATATCACCTAATATGATATAACAAATAAATAATACCCAAAAAATTCATGTAAGAAATAAAATATTAAACTCTATATCAAATAATAAGCAAATTATAAGTGTTATTGACATTAGCACTTAAATATTTACAGAATTAAAATTGATCCTGTTCTAATATCAATTGCATTGAATGTGACCAAGAAAAAAAATATATATCAGTTGTTTACTATTAGAATCAAGTTGAATTTCTTCAAAATGTGGAGTATTTATGAGAAAAAAAAAAAGGAAATAGAAGTTGAATTGTGCATCCAAGGATCCAACAACTAACTATGTGGGCAACAAATAGACAAACTATGCTCATTTTAAGACCGGTGCAAAAATGGCAAAAGTTTTACTAGATATGAATAGCATTGAGAATATTATGTTGTTCATATGTCAAACAACATAATATTTATTTGACACGAACAAAATGAGAAGAGCATCGACCGACCGGCCTCAGAACAAATTTGTGAATAGCATTACTACGTTAATAAGGGTATCTAGCAAAATTTCCCTATATTTTCATCTTACGTCAGGGCCCGTCTTTCAAAAACTCTGGAATACATCAAACGATGGGAAATCAATCATCTAGTAACTATTCTGCAAATAAGTAATAATCAACAACGAACGTCCACAAAAAGTTGATCCCTGTTTCAACAAGAAATTCATCAACATGCATGAACCCATCGAATCGAAGAACACGGAAGAGAATAGGCAAGAATCAATGGAGGGAATTGGGCGAAGCAGAGGACGAAGAAACCATTCCATCCTGCTTGGCGCCGGCGCCGTGAATTTCACATTGTAAAAGACCCTCGCCGGCAACGAAACACGGTTGGATCGCCGGAGATGGAGGAAAGCTGGACTGAAGGGGCCCCCTCTGCCATGGCGCCGAGCTTTCACATAGAAATGGCCGCGGCGCCATTGAATGCGAAGCGAATATGTATTCATCACAATTCGCCCCAAAATTCGTCGGAATAATGGGCCGATCAGCCTGAAAATTCACCGGTGAAGAGCCAGAACAGACCGGGAAAAATGATTTCATAGTTTCTGAAATGAATTGGGCATCCATTGATGATTGCAGAAACAGTGAAACATCGTTTTCTTGGTAGTGCTCCATCGCCGATTCACTGGAGCCCGCACTTGGGGGCTCCAATGGCGGGGGCGGCGACGGCTTGTCGAGCTCGTCAATGGCGTTCTTCGCTTTCGTGATGAGCCAATCCACGGCTTTGCTGGGCTGGTCGTAGCCCAGCCGGTCCTGCACGTCGTAGAACTGAATCGCGGTATGCGCCGACAGCCGGAGCCGCCTGTCCCTGGGACCCCTCGCCGTGAAAACCTTGCTGTGCCGGTCTTTCCGGCCGCCGCGGTGGACCTGAACCTTCTCTTCTCCTCGCCCCCTATTCTTCATCATGGGAAGAACAAAAATCAGTATAGAAACCCAAACTCAGAATATCTATCAGATTCCACGACAGTGCTCACCTCTCAGCAGCACTCTTCATCATCGTTCTTATTCTGAAGCGGGTACTGATCGTCTTGTTCTTCTTCTCCTTCCAGCTGATTGCTTTGTTTCCCTGACAATCCTTTCTGATCTCTCTCTCTCTCTCTCTCTCTCTCTCTCTCTCTCTCTCTCTGTGTTCGTAATCTATCTACAGGCTTGGCTTTGTTGAATAAAAATACCGTTGAGATTGCTTCTTCTTGTCGCTTGTCTTCTTTTGGGGGCTGTCAGGACTCTTTAGATCTGACACGCCTAATACAGCCGCGCTGCGTTTGCAGATCCCAAAGAACTCTTCCAATGATGGCTACCCCTGCAGAGCCGAAGCCACCGGCCCACCACCGTCCCAATTATAACTTTAAATCCAATCCCTCCTTCCAAAATATGAGCAAATCCAAAGTCAAGTGGTTCCTTTTGGTTAATTTTCAAAATTTAAAGTGGGAATGATGAACCAAAAGCTCCACTGCATGTGAGGTTTTGCCACCGACTATATGTAAGAAGCTTTGATGATGATCTTTAGCAGCTTTTTCTCGCCTTTTGCAGTATTCACCACCAAGAAGCGCAGCTGGGCAGCTCCCATTTGACGAACAGACACCCTTCACCTTCATCCATACTAATATTAATTAATATGTGTTGGAACACACACACACACAGCCTGGTGCTTGGTTTGGTGAAGCAGGCATGTTGGCTTGGCTGTCGACAATTCAATCCTTCTGGGAGCATAAATTCATTGATTTTTCATTAATTTATTTATTTTACATTTGCCAGAGATTGGGTAAATAATAGAAAGATACAAAATGAAATAATGAAATAAAAACTAAGAGTAAAATTAGCTACCTCTCATTGTTTGAAAAGAATAAAATATAAATAAATATATTAAAATTTTAGAGAACAAAATGAAATGGAATGATAAAAGAACGAAAATAAAATTATAATTATATCGTTTTACTTTCAAATAAATAAATAAGTGAAAAAAATAATAAGAATAGAATGGTAAAAATAATAATATATTTATAAATATATTTATTTTTTTCTTTTTATCTCTCAATCCAAGTACAAGCAAAATAAATGTGCGAAAAAGGACAAAAGGGTATATAATTCCCTCCCTATCTACTACGAAACTTTCATCTAAACAAAGGAAATTAGTGTGCATAATTTGTAGGATATTATTTAAACTTTAAATTTATTTAAGTAGTATTTGTTAAAATGAGAAAAATAAGACTCTATTAAAATAATTTATGTATAAAGTTTAAGATAAATTATTTAAAGAGAGGGAAGAGATAAATTTATTTTAAAAATTTAAGATAAGAAGTCTTTTTAAAAAATTTAAAAAATATAATGAAAAATACTTTTATTTGGTATGTTTTTAATATCACATCTTTTTTTATTTATATCTTGATTAATAAATGTTACTTTAATATATACCAAAAAAATAGTAATTGGGAATTATTTGTCAACGAAATGTATATAAATATATGTATGAAAGAGATATTAAGACTATGCATTACTTAGCCGTTTGATTTTACAGTTATATGTTTAAAATCATTTGGTAAGTTAGGATCAATTTGCAAATTTCTTATTGATGAGAGCTTCTCCAACGAATGTGGCATTTCAAACGCCAATTGCAATTTGGCGTAAAAACCTCTCCAACGAATATAGTAAAATAGTGTTAGGCACAATTTTCAATTACCAAATTTAGTGTTATGAGCATCTCTAATGTTGGACACCAAATTGGACGCCAATTTGGCATCCAACGGTGGACTACACCAAAAATTTTAATACCATTTTAGTGTTATCTCTAATTTTGGACACCAAATTGGTGTAAAAGAGAATCTTTAAAAAATATTCTATAAATAAATATTAATGGAAAATTTATTGTTTTTCATTATATTATTGAATTTTTACATTAAGAATATTTTCTTTCTATTAAGTAATTATTAAAATACAAAAATTCATATACATAAACAAAAATATTTCATTTTATATTAACATGGTATTTATAAAATATATTCAATATTTTAAAATATATTCAATATTATACTCATTTTATAGATCTTAATAAAATATTTCTGTCGGTATATATTTTTTATAATAATCTAATTTATATTTTTAATTATTAATCAAAATATACAAATATAATAAAAGTGATAAAGGATATAAAGGGAATAAGTTATTTTGAAGTTATATAAAAAGGGGTAAAATTGAAAATAAAATGAAAAAAAAAATTGGTGTTGATGAATAGTATAACACCAAATTATTGAAAACTGGTGATTGAAAATTGTGTCCAACACCATTTTAGTGTATTAGTTGGAGACAGTTTCAGCGCCAAATTGCAGTTGGCGCTGCAATTGGTGCTTCGTTGGAGCTGCTCTAAGAGAATAGTATAACACCAAATTATACTATTCACCAGCATCAAATTTTTTTTTTTTATTTTCAATTTTGTCTCTCTTTGTATAACTTCAAAACAACTTATTCCCTTTATATCCTTTATCACTTTTATTAGATTTGTATATTTTGATTAATTATTAAAAATATAAATTAAATTGTTATAAAAAAAATATATACCGATGGAAATATTTTATTAAGATCTATAAAATGAGTATAATATTAAATATATTTTAAAATATTTAATATATTTTATAAATACCATGTTAATATAAAATGAACTATTTTTATTTATGTATATGAATTTTTTTATTTTAATAATTACTTAATAGAAAGGAAATATTATTAATGCAAAAACTCAATAATATAATACTAAGTTAAATAAATTAATTAATATTTATTAAATATTTATTTATAAAATATTCTTTAAAGATTCTCTTTTACACCAATTTGGTGTCATACATCGGAGACAACAACAATTTAGTATTAAAAATTTTAATATAAACCACTGCTGGATATTAAATTGGTGCTAAATTTGAAGTCCAACATTGGAGTTGCTATGAGATCTCAATTTTGTAGCCGAACCCTACAAATAAAGGGAACAAGAGGAGAAGAAAGTCAACCTTTTCCTATCATGAATATTTTCGTCAATATCAAGCAAATTAATACATATATTTTAGTTTATATGTGAAATAACAACATTCTTATCAAAGAGTACATGTATTAATAACAAACTGAAAATGAAGGCTTAATATAATTGTTGTACCTTTTGTTAAACGCTTATTTAATTTCATTAATTTTTCATATAATTAAATCATTTTAATTGTGCCACGGGTAGCATCTCCAGTAACAACTACTCCTAATTATGTTTAATAATCCCATTTTTCGTGACTGCACATCTATTGTAATATCTTCACCTTCGTTACTTTTGTGTTTTGTTCAACTGATTTGCAAGTTTTCTTTTGAAGTGTCACCGGGAACCATGGATGGGATTCCTAGGACTAGTCCTAGGTTGCGTCCAACCGTGCTCAATTTGTGCCCACCCATGAGCCATGAGGCATTGTGATTGCCAATCCTCTTTTTAAGAATAAGAGGGCACACCCACCCAAATTAGCTAGGCCTGGGCCCATCTAAATATAAATATATATATATATATATATATGTCTCTTTCTTATTTTCTTAAGTTTTGATAACAATATTACTAATTGCTTTTTCATTTTTAAAATTTGATAAATAATAATTAGAGATCATACAAAACTTAATACGTTCTTAAAAAAATAATTTTAGACTCGTTAATGTAGCTAACAACTTACCACCATTCTACCACTCCCTCCCTCGTCAATCTAACATTAGATGCAAGGAGGGTTTTAGTTGCATTTATATAGATAGATAGATAGATAGATAAATAAGATGAATAGTATTTTGAGTTTATTGTACTTGTGTGATTTTTTTGTACTTATATTCTTGATTTTGTAAGGAGAGATAAATACGGGATGTGTCTCAAGAAGTTCAGGATTCGAACACATAACTCACTGAAATGACACCAGTATATTACGCCCTAATCTTTATTATCCAAGTTATGCCCGAAAGCTAGATAAAATAGTATCTTTATCTTTTGAGAGGACGGTTGATAGAATTAATAACACAATATCTATCATCATAGGATAATAACATGCAAGCGTTAAGGTTCATTAAGTAGGTTTTGAAGTAGCTAGCCCTTAATTTCTTTTCATTTTAATTAGTTAGTTGGAGAAAACGGTTGGCGTTAGAAATCCTCTCCCATGTTATTCAATCCAAACGACGACTCATTAATGCATTCAAGCGACTCTCCATCAGTTACAAATAATTGTTATCTTAGTTATACATCAAGTTGTATTACGTCAGCTTAGATTGGACTTCTTATCCCCCCAAAAAGACACTTATTAGCACCTAACATTAGAGTGCTACGTAATATAGCAATAATTATTTAAAATATTTAATAAGGTATAATAATTGTGATTCAAAATTTAAATTGATTGGAAGACATTTATGATTGAAGATTTATTTTCTTCATTGCTGATTCTTCTAATCAGAATATAAATTATTTTTTAATATACATCTATATGAATGGTAAATTTATAAATAGGTACTCAATGTATTAGAATTATTGTAGTAATATCACTATTGTAATAGTAATATCATCATAGTGATATTTTGTTCTTTTTGTCCATAATTTTTCTCAATTTGAATTTTTCATGTAAAACTTTTGTGTTCATTTATATATTTGATGGTTTGATCATGATTTGTTTTCGATCCTAAATTCTTACAAACTGGTATCAAAGTCATTGAATCAAACTATCAACATCTTTCACTCACAGCTGTCAAATTTGCAACCCTTATCTTCTTCGTCATCTAGGGTTTATTACCTTCGTTGGCCACTTACTCGCTTGTCGTCATTGACTGCCATCAATCTCTTTGCATGCCGCGGACGACCATTATCAACCTCCTTGCATTCGTATTTGACTGCACCCATCATGGCCAATGAATCGTCTTCACCCTTCGACTGTTCATCTTCTCCAATTATTGCGATTTGTCACTTGCATCTTCTTTGGTCGTTTGCTTGGCTTACTCGACTGGTGGGTCATTCACCTTCAACCATTATCGTCGTCGAACCCCCACTACAACCTATCATTGTAGTCAATTCATCTTCGTCTTCAGCCATGAATCGACCGATCGACAACTTTCTTACCTAACTATTGGTCCCTTGGAGAAAGGCCACTCAAGAGGAGGTGAATTGAATGATTAAAATTTTTCGTAATTTTAATAAATATTCTTGATTAATGATTTTATTTAAGAATATACATTTGATAAATATAACAAATCATGTTTGAGATTAATAATAAATGCAAGCCACAAAATATAGCAAAAATAAATTAAATGAGACAGAAGACAATTTTAAGTGATTTGGTGTTTCTATACACATCTAGTCTATTCTTCCTAGTTCTAACCATCCTTAGAGTTCCACTAAACCAATTTCATCAAGATTTTCATACTATCTCACATTGAAAACTAGATACACATCTAGATTTTAATGGTTTTAAGAAACCTATTCAATTCTCAATGATAATTTAAATGTTCACAAATAATTTGTTCGCACTTGGACACAAATAAACAATTAAGCACAAAATATACAAGGTAAAAATATTAAAATAAATAAATAAACAGTGATCTCGATTTGAATGGAGAAAATCAGATTCGATTTTACGATTTTTTTTTCTTTTCTTGTCTTATGACTCTTCGGTGAATGTGCAATAATACTTCGTGAGTCTCGGATTGCTTGAATGTTTTGCTTAAGAACGTTTGAGAACTTTCGGATGCTTTAAATATGTAATGTAAGCACTTTTACCTCCAAAATGAATTTGGGGGATATTTATAGGTATTTTGGACACAATTGCAATAACTAAAATTCTGACTATTAGGGTGAGAGTCGACTCTTAAGAAATCAAGAATCGACTCTTGCTTGAACGAGAGTCGACTTTCGTTTCAATGAGATTCAACTTTCGCTGGCACTCGTTTGGCAATTTTTGTAACAGTTAAAAAGTTGATCGTTAGGGCATCAAGAGTCAACTTTTGGCATTCTAAGAGTCAACTTTCAATCTAGATTTTGTAAAAATTATATTTATGTAATTTTGGTGCATTTTTTAATAAAAAAATAATATTTTCGATAATACATATGCTATGAAAAAAATATTTTATAAATTAATCAAAAATAATTTGGTACCATAATTAGTATAGTTAAGAAAAATACTCTTTTTGTTAATCACCAAAAATATTATAATTTGTATATTAAAAATATCCTTTTTGTTAATCATCAAAATTTAATTAATATTAGCAAATTGACTCAACATTAACCCCACGACTGAATACAGCATTCTGCCACGACGGTCGGCCTTTATGCCATTCATTGTTGCCACCAACGACATCTCTTTACCATCATCACCGATGTTTCACCATTGCCCAAATCTAGCATATCCAAACCTAGATCTGATAAGATCCATTCAACCCATTTTGAATCTATTCAACCAAGATTTGATAGATCCAAATTAGATCTTCGCAAATATGACCCATTAAGATCTGATAAGATCCATTCAACCCATTTTGAATCTATTCAACCAAGATTTGATAGATCCAAATTACATCTTCGCAAATATGACCCATTCAGATCAAATTCGACCCGCCGGTCTATTTAGCCTAGATTTGACAAATCCAGATCTTTCTCGCCCAGATTTGCTACCCAAATTCACTATCTTAGTCTATTTTCTATTAGGCATTTCTTTATTGATCGTTTAATACTATTTGGGGTAATTTGATTTTGGCAATGACAACCTTAAAATATGATATTCTATTGTTGGACTGGAATATTATATTTTTGTTATGGCAAGTTAAGATGTGATTAATTTGACATAGATGGATTTAGATAATGCACTGTTGGGATTTGATAAAATGTCATGCTTCATGGTTTGTTTTCAAAAAAAGTCTAACTTTTACAAGTTAGAGGAGCTTGAAATTGATTTCATACTCTAACGCAATGAGGTGTCTCATGTATGTTATGGTATGTACATGCCCAAATCTAGTTCAGGGAGTGAGTATGATTAGTAAATACATTGGTAAACCTAGTAAAGACAATGGATTTTGCAATATTTACAGGGAGATACTGACAAAAAATGATCGCTTATTGGGTATACTTTTACCATTAGTGGTTGTGCTATAAGTTGAAATACTACTTTACAGTCTACCATTATTTTGTCTACTACTTAAATTGAATATATGGCCATTACTAAGTTAGATCTTGTTGTCTATATTTTGAATGTAACTAAAGATATCGACTACAATGAGTGTTGTGTGGATTTGGTTAGCATTCATCAAGAAGATTAGTTCTCATTGATTTTGTTGGAAGAATGAATTATGAATAATTCCATATTTAAATTTTGTGTCAATGTGAAGTTTGTGATAATTGTAACCCAAAATTTAAATTTGATTAAGATTGAAACACATCTATATAATTGAAGATTTATCTTCTTTATAACTCATCTTCTAATCAGAATATAAATTTATATAAATTATTTTTTTTATATACATCTACAGATGAGTAATAGATTTATAAATAAGTACTCAATATCCTATAATTATTTCACCAATATCACTATTGTAGTAGTAATATCATCATAATGATATTTTGTTATTTTTACCCATGGTTTTTCCCAATTTGAATTTTTCAAGTAAAACTTTTGTGTTCGTTTGCGTATTTGATTATTTGATGGTGATTTATTTTCGATTTTAAATTCTTACACAAAGAATCAATATGTAAAAAAATAATAGTAATAGAGATGAAAATGTTACATTGGATGTGCAGACATATAAGAAAAAAATAAAATTAAAAATGAGTTTTTGTAAGATGAAAAAGTAATTCATATTGAAGACAAAATGATGAGTGAGACACAATTAAAGTAATTTAGCTATTTAAGAAGGTGACATTAATAGATGGGTAAATAATTTTTAATTAATTTACTTCTATATTTAAATAATTTTTTCCCATCTATCTCATCTCCTTCCTCCCTAATCGAATCTCATTTATCTTTCCTTTCCCACGTGTTAATTCTGACGATGGAAGAGTTCGACAATTACTCTTTCTTAATAATCAACAATCGTTTCCTACTTTCTTGTAAAAACACCATCAATCTGTCTTGGTTTTTATAATATTATTTTAGATATTTTAGATCACCTATAATATTTGTCTAAATTACATCGACTATTCTTATATTTTTTAAAATCACACGTCTTCCTAAAGGTTAACAAACGAAATAAATTAACTATTTTATTCTTATATTTAAATATTTTTTTTCTTTCTCCCTCCTCTATAATCTAATCTCCATTTTCTTTCCTCTTCCACACATCGATTCCAATAATAGAGGAATCCGACACTCTCTTATCCCCTCTCTTGATGATTGATGATTGTCTCCTTCTTTCTTACAAAAATCCCATCGATATGTCTTGTTTTTCATAATATTATTTTGGATAAATTTTAAACAGTCATGAGATTTTTCTAAATTACATCGACCACTCTTATATTTTCAAAAATCACACATACATTTCTGAAGGTTAAGAAACCAAATAAATTAATTATTTTGCCCCTATATTTAAATAATTTTTCCCTTTCTCTCTTCTCAATCTCGTCTCTCTCTTCCCTAATCTAATCTTCTTTCTGTTTCCTTTCTTACAACTTGGTTTTGATGACAAAAGAGCCTGATACATCTCTTTTGATGGTTGGCAATCATCTCCCTCTTTCTTGCAAAAACCCCATCGATCTAGATTTAGCAAAAACAACCCAATCAATGGTGGTGGTGATGGTGATAGGGGTTAGAAATCCCGATTAATAGGCATTCATCACTATGGATGTAAAAAGCCTTCATCATCGCTGCTATCCATCTGGGTTAGTCATTGGAGATTTTTATAAGACGTGGTGGAGATGCCACTAGAGTCCATGAATTTTAGCCATAACTCCCTCTCTAAATATCTTTGTTTCTCTATTCTTTTTTCTCACCGTTTTGGTACCAAAAAAAACCCAAATTTCTAGATTTGAACCAATCTAGAGATTTGGGCTTTAACAACTCAGATCAATTTGGATTTGATGCTATTTTTAACGCAGATTCAATTAATCTCTTTTTCTCTATTTTTTTTTATGATCAACGAAAAGAAAGAAAAAAAAAACAAATTATCAGTGCTGATGGTGTTTCATGATTTATTTTTAATTTTCTAATTTTTTTTGTGGTTTTAGAAGAAAGTAGAAAGAAATAAGGGTATTTAGGGAATTTTAAAGAAATTAACTGTTACTAATTAGGGAAATTCTATTTACAACCATACATTTTACTCTTCACAACCTATTTTTAATATTCCTAAAATGTCCTAAGATAAAAACTCATATTTGCCCTTCATTTAAATCTTTGACGCTCAACCACTCACCATTACTTCTCAAGCGCGTGCACCCATTTTCTCATCCATCATCGACACAACAACTTTCCTTACCCACAATTAAACATCGCGCAATCACTATTATTCAATATCGAGTATTATGCAGCCACTATTATTAACACTGAACATTGCTCAGCCTAGTTCTTTTCGCCATAGCCAATTACCAGTTATTGTTAGCGATGTCGATAAAAAATTATTATCTGCAAATATTTATGCCAGAGTTTTATGAAGAAGATAATGATTTCGACGAAAAACAGTACAATTTACAACATCGATTACATAATTTACATATACGATTTACATACACGATGAATTAAAAAATAAGATTAATTAAAAATAAAAAATACCCCTGCCTTAAAGCCTCGAACCTTGAGATTCGGGGGCTGGCGGATGTCCCGAATGCCAGGGTTCCGGCAGTTTGGGGTTCCCCGAACCCTGAGATTCGGGGAGACTTTCGAACCCCAAACTCCAAAATTCGGGGAGACTTTCAAACCCCGAATCCTGAAATTCGGGGACTTTAAAAGCACCCGAACCCAGGAATTCGGGACAAATTAATTCTCCCGAACCCATGAGTTCGGGAAATTATATATATAGTTATATAATATAATATTATATATTATAATATTCTATTATAGAATGATGGAATGATATATTATAATATATTATTATAGAATTATAGAATGCTATAGAATTGCATTATCGGGAGAATGTATATAGTCATATAATGTATTATTATAACTATATTATATAATATACTATTATAGTGATATATTATATTATAACTACAAACTATTATATAGATTACATATTATAACTATATATATATATAATATAGACGTGATTTTATACATTAATTATTTTAAATAAAAGAGTTATCATGTGAGAGTTATATACATTACATATATACATATATATATATAATATAGACGTGATTTTATATATAAATTATTTTAAATAAAAAAGTTATATATAAATTACTTTGATGTTCGGGGGGGCGGGGTTACCCGAACATCGCTGTTCGGGGAAACCCCTCCCCCCGAACAGCGATGTTCGGGGAAACCCCCCCTCCCCGAACATCGCTATTCGGGGCAAAATTTTTCCCCCGAACAGTAATTTTCGGGGGAGCGGGGCTTCTCGAACTTCGCTGTTCGGGGGGAAATTCTTCCCCGAACAACAAGTTTCGGGGAATCCCAACTCCCCGAAACTCGATGTTCGGGGGTTCAACTCCGATCAGTGGCCTCTACCTTGAAATAAATCAAATTAAATGGCTTATATGTTATGTGATTTCGATTTCAGTGACTCCAAAGAAAAGGAAGAGGCTGGACAACACAAGCAAAGTTGGTGATGGAGAGAGGTCGGCGGTGTTGTCCAGAAGAAGAAGAAGACTAGGGTTTGAGCGCGTGGGTGTGTCTTCGAATCCCGAAATTCGGGACATCTCCCAACCTCAGAACCCCAAAATTCAAGAAATCCCAAGAACTCCAAATTTATAAATTCAGAGAACATGAAATCTCCCGAACACTGAAGTTCAGGAGATTTCAATTCTCCCGAACATCAGTGTTCGGGGGAATTCAAATCTCCCGAACACTGATGTTCGGGAGATTTCAATTCCCCCGAACACTGGTGTTCGGGAGAATTGAAATATTATAATATATATATATAATAGTTTATGTAATATAATTATAACTATGCATATTATACATATAATATGTATATATATATAGTTATATTATGAAATCTCCCGAACATCAGTTATATATATATAGTTATATTATTATACATATATATAATATGTATATATATAGTTATAGTTATATAATATATATAATGTATATAATATGTATATATATAGTTATATATATATATAGTTATATTATGGAGATCAGTTCTCCCGAACATCAGTGTTCGGGAGAATTCAATTCTCCCGAACACTGATGTTCGGGAGAATTAAAATATTATAATATATATAATGGTTTATGTAATATAATTATATATAATTATAACTATGCATATTATACATATAATATGTATATATAAAGTTATATTATGTATGTATATATATAATAAAATTTTAGTTTTCTTATAAAATATAATTATAATATTATAAATATGAGAATAATTTCATATTACATAATCATATATATATATATATATTAAATACATATATATGTTATATTTCTTCTGAATGTATTAATTTAATTCATCGTAGTATATGTAAATTATGTTATTAAACTAGTGATTGATATTATAAATTATGTTATTTTTAAATATAAATCATATAGATGTATGCTATTTGATAATATTAAAGAATTATTTTAATTTTTAAAAATATTAATAATTTTCTGTTGACTTATATCCATTTAGTTATAATTGCTGCTATTTGAATAATAGAGTGGGTTTGTTGCGCGTGGGGGTATATTTTGAAGGATGGGTGTTTGGAGGGTATGTTTGGAATGTGGATGGTTGCAAAAAGAAATTACTCTGGCTATAATTAGTAAAAATTAAAATTTTTCTTACGTTAGTTACGGAGAGTAAAAATTATGGTTGCAAATAGAATTTCCCTACTAATTAATGAGAAAGGGGTATGTCAAGGGAGGACTGTGGCATTTTACAAAACACATAAATGGTTGGTGCAGTCTACACAAATCTCAAGGATGGTCTGCTTAATTTACACTAGTATTTTTGTACGTATATTCATCAATTTGTAGGAATAATGAAAATAAGAAATAAAAGGTCTGGAAGGTGTAGCTAAATTTTATAGACCACCCTAAGATTTGATAATATTTCACTGGCCACACTTTTTTTTTTCAAAAATGATACTTACTGTCCTCATTGTTAAAAAGACAAGCAAAAAGACTATTTTGCCCTTACCTGTATTACCCCTTCCCTCTTTCCCTAACCTTTTTCATTTCTCACTGCTTGCCACCAACAAATAAGATAGTGGGAGAAAAATAAGAGAAATGAAAGAAAATTAAAATTAAAAAAAAAACTATTATGTTCATCTTTGAAGATAAACAAATAAGCAACTAATTTTGATCCGATGAACTTAGGGTTCAATCTAGATTTGTTTCTCGAACTTGAATCTAACCAAATCTAGAATATTTGAACCCAAGGACCTGGATTTGTTTTAGTGAGATAATAAAATTTAGAAAATGAGAGAGATATACCATTGACATTGGAAAGTAGAATCAATATTATTCACTATTGTTATCATTTAGCTTTAGATTTAATTGGGCAGGATGGAAATGCATGGTAGCTTTATGTGTGTGTGTGTGTGAGGTGTCGGTGGTGGACTATGCTAGTCTGCTAGAGAGATATAGATGATAGAAAAAGTAAGGAATGGGGTGAAGAAAATATAGGAAAGATATGAATATGATGATATTTTGAATATTTAAAAAAGTTTAATGACGACTTATGTTACGATAAGAACAAAATTGATGGGGGATAATGAAAATTAAAAAGAAATAGATATTATATTTTTTAAAAAATAATTAATAATAAATTTCCTTGGAAAACTTATCCAAATTTTAATTTTTGTTTTTTTGAGGGATTTGTAGAATGGATGATGATGATGTGCTCGTTGTTGTTGGATGTGTGTAAGGATGGCTGCATTATTCAGATGAAAAAGAAACGAAAGCGAAGCGGAATTGAGCGAGCGACCATCGTGGTTGAGTTGTGGAAAACGTGAGGATCCGAAGGAAGAGAGATAGAGATGACATGTACGAGTCTCTCACGCCGACACCGTCCACTATTCATTCCACTCATCACTCATCACATCACATGATTCATTCATGAATGTCCAAACTCAAAACTGAAAAGTGGCGCTCCCTCCCAAATGCAAAGAAAAGGCCAACTCAACTTGTGTCTAATCAAGTCCAACTCCCTTCCTTTTCATATTTTGTTTGCCCAAACCAATCAGCTAGCTAGCTACCTAGTTAATTGTGTTTCACCGTTCACACCTATAAGGTTATGAGGTGACGTGAGGTGTTAGACAACGCGAGACGGTGAGGAGATGAGATGGATAGTTTAATTATTTATATACGTATATATAATTTAAAATATAATCCTTCATGTGCACGTAAGTAGCACGCTTCAACTGGAAAGGGCAAGTGAGGGCATAGCCTTTGATGATGTTAAGGCTGATGCGCTGCGTGTTGCGTGCGGTGTTGGCAGTGGTGGCCGTATTTGGTGAAGAAATTATTGAAGGAAGGAAGCAGAGCGTGTCAGTTCTGTAAGATTGCTCCCCAACTCAGTCAAGGCACTGTCTCTGTCAGCACACGCTCGCTCATAAATTATTGTCAACTAAGTTTCCACTCCCAAATCCTTTCAACCTGCTCAATTATACAACTACTCATTCATTATTTATAAATCATTCATTTGATGAATTGTTAAATACACAGTTCAACTCGTTTTAAGTCCTAAGCTACATACTTTTTTCATTCATAGGGTGAGAACTGAGAAGAGATAGACGGTGTGTTGGTGAGGTGGGCGGCCAGCCTATGCTACGCTAATGGGATAAGGCCGACTTTTTACAGGTAACCGTAGCTATAACTCTTTAATATGTATTTGCTGTAGGATTGAGGGTTAAAGCATCTCCAATCAACACACTAAATTGGTATTATTTCAATAATTACTTAATAGAAAGATAATATTCTTAATGTAAAAACTCAATAATATAATAAAAAGCAATAATATTCTCATTAACTTAAATTAAAAATACATTATGAAAATAAAAAAAAAAGTTAAAAACAACAACAACAATAACGACTACGACAACAATAACATGGCTTAAAAATAAAATACTTGATATACTTAATTCTAAATTATCATTTAAAAATTTAGAAGATTATCTTTACTTCCTCCATAGCCATCAAAATACTAGCCAAATGAATTTGATGAACTGGTTCCTCCTTGAATTTGTTGCTCACGGGCTCTTTTTTCATAAATTCTCATTTGTTCACTTCGAAGAGCATCACGTACCATTGAATCTTTTATGGAATTCGCATTTGTTTGTAAAATTTTATTCTCTTTGCGTCGTTCTCGCAACTCTATTTTTTTGGCTTCATTTTGAGCTCGTAACAGTTGGATTCCGCAATTTCTTTGCATTAGAGATTGAGTTTCTTGCATACGTACTTGGCTTTCTTTAAACATACCCGCAATTTGCTGAGTAGGAATCGAGCCTCCATGACTTGATTGGTTGTTGTCTTCTTGATTGCAATAAGCCATGATGAGGTTGTTGTTAGCATACATATTCATTAATGCTGCTTGTTGTGCATTAAACACTTGGCTTTGTGCGTCCATTGCTGCATTGAGATCAGTTTCTTCTTCAGAATTTGAGGACGGAGATGAAGATGAAGAGGACATGTGAGATGGACCGATTTTGAAACTCACTTTGAAGATGAATGTAAAATGGATTCTTTTCACCCTCGTGGAATGTTTATAATGAAATAGATGGTAGTGTGTTGTCTTTTATAATAGAAAAAAAAAATTGACTGAAAGGTAGGTTGTCATTCATTGGATAAAAGTTAGGTAGTGAAGTTAGTTGTGAAATAAGTGGGAAAAAAATATGTGGATAAAAGAAGGTGAGAAAAAAGTTAGGTGGATAAATAATTAGTTTGATAAAAATTAGGTGAAAAAAGTAATTAAAAAATTAGTTGAAATATTAATTAGAATAACATATTTTGTAAAAAAAAATTTAAAAATTATGAGTAATTATTAATTTTTTTATGAAATGTGACTAATTATTTTTAATAATAATATTTTATATTAAAGAAATTAATTAATATTGGTTAAAGAATTATTTATAGAATATTCTTTAAAGATGCTTTTTGCACCAATTTGGTGTTGAGCACACTGGAGTAAAAAAAAAAATTGGTGTAAACAGGGGCGGAGCCAGAAAATATTTTCAGTGAGGGCAAAATTTATTAAAAAAATAAATAAATAATATAAATATATTAAAAATTAATATAATTTATTTAATTTCTCCCTATTAACAGATGATAAAGATTTTCGTTTTAAAATTTTTTTCATAACTATTTCAAATTTAATATAACAAATGATAATTAAAGAATGCACAAATTCATAAATTCACAAATTATGTGATTGATCTAACAATCAAATATCAAATTATGTATGTCTGTGCAATTGTTCCAATAATCAAAATATTATGCCTATGTAATTAATAAATTTATTTATCAATCTTTAACATCAAATTAACAAACTTATTTTTGAGAAATCTAACATCAATTAACCGAACATCAGCTAACAAAATTCAAGATCACTTAATTAATTTTAAAATTGAAAAAAAAAATTACAACAAAAATTAGTGAAGCAGAAGCTTACTGCTATGCTGCTCACTGATTTACATGAAATAGGGTCAAGAGTCCAAGACGAAGAGCTGGAGCGGAGAGGCAGTCAGGCAGGCAGTAACGAGTGACGGAGGGCTGAAACCCAGAAGAGGGGCGAGCTGGCGCCTGGCGACTCTGCGAGCGACGGAGCTAGGTTGTGAGAGAGCTCAGAGAGGCAGCAGTAAGAGAGAGCGAGATTGTGAGAGACCGCGGTCTGAGGGAGAGCTAGCGACCAGCGAGGGCCAACGAAGAGACGACTGATGCGGTCGAGCAAGGCTGAGAGGGCACCGGTGAGCGACGGAGCCACCGAGCCAGATAGAGGCAAGAGCGAAGGATAGGGCGCAAGGGGGTGGGCGGCGGCTGAGTGCGGGCGGTTGAGAGAAAGAGAAAATGGAGGCAGAACATGTGAGGGTTTGCAAATTTAGGACAGGCCTCAGTGCAGGCCAACTTAATGGCGGGCCAAGGCCCAGTGAGGGCCATGGCCTGCACTGGGCCTATGCTGGCTCCGCCCCTGGGTGTAAATTCCTTTTTGACACCAAAATGGTGTCAAATTTAGTATTGTTATACATTAGACATGTTTTTAGAAATGAGAAAAAAACCATGCTACTTGTACATCGACGGTTACACTTTATGCTACACACACCCACAAATGATTAAAATACCTCTCATGCCGCCTCACCGACTTAGGTGAGAGGTATTTTGATCATGCGCCTCACTGCCTCGCGCTGACTCATCATCTTACCTCACTACTTTAGATGAGAAGTATTTTGATCATTTACAAATATATATATATAACACAAAATATAACCTTCGATATACAAATAGCATTTTCCACTAGAAAGTGACTCAAAATAGCGAGGAAGGGTTACACTTTTCCTTCGCAGTTATCTATATATATCCATACCCACAAAGAAATGATAAATTTATTAGAAAAATGTTAAGTTAGCTAGATACTCCAACCTTGAGCACATTGTACTGTAACGACCCGTTAGTGGGTCTAGAGTTTTACTTGAATTATGATTTATTATGTGTGATAAATTAGCCTCCAGAATTAAGTGCTATAAAATTGTGATGTGCCCAATTTAAGGGATTGAATTTTTGAAGAAAACTTGGGTTGAAGCCAAATTAATGTATTGGGTTGTGTTTTATTTAAGATGAAGTTGTGAAGCCTTTGGGCCTAAGAAATAATGGGGCCATTGTGTTGGGCTAATGAAATAGGTATTGGGCCCATGAATATAAAGATTTGTGTATTTTAATTAATCAAAACAAATGAATTAGGAAAAGTCTAATGAGGGCTTGAAGTTGTTCATTGTGTGTGAAACGTAAGGGTAAAATGGGAAATTCATAAATGAGT
Source organism: Diospyros kaki (assembly GCA_036245055.1). Taxonomy (NCBI): domain Eukaryota; kingdom Viridiplantae; phylum Streptophyta; class Magnoliopsida; order Ericales; family Ebenaceae; genus Diospyros; species Diospyros kaki. The sequence goes on along the minus strand of BSEG01000011.1, from coordinate 23,619,160 downwards.
ATTTATTTTAGAAATTTTTGTGTGTATTATGGAGTAAAAAGAAAAATGAAAAAGAAAAGAAAAAGAGGTAAAAAACCAAAATAGGTTTAATGAGTTGTATGGTGTGTGTGTGTAAATGAGAGGGACAAAGTGGTAATTTGGCCAAGGGGATGGTTGGAGAGCTGATGGCAACCATCCCTCCCCCATGCTTATTTCTTTTCCTTGTCTCCCTTTCTCTCTCATTCCCTCTTCTCACGATCGGTCATCATCATCTTATTCTTCTTCCTTCTTTCTTCTTCCATTGTCAATCTCCATTGAAGCTTTAAAGGTGGAAGTTGTAGTTGGTTGTTCTTTTCTTTGGACCAAACATCGTTAAGGCAAGTTCTCTTACCTCCTTGTTTCTTTTTGGAGGCAAGTTCTCATTCTAAATGCAAGTTCTTGTTCCTTCTATGTTATTTCAACGTAAGTCCATGTTGATTTTCCTTATTAATGCAAGTTTTGGTTCTTTTTCTCTTGGGTCAAGTTGGTTTCCTTCTTGGTTCATTTGTCTTTGAATCTTCTATTTTCTTAGAAGATCTAATCTTGAGCCTATATTGATTGGTGTGTTATTTTCTCATTTCTTTAAACTTTGTGTTTTATCATTGATGGGTCTTTTTGAGAGTTGTCGTCAGGGTTTAGCTCACCCTAAATTCTCAAAGGAATGACACTTGATTGATTAAGAATTTTAGAGAAGCAAGGTTTTGGTGTATCTTGCTTAGGATGTTGAGTTTTGTGGGTTGTTGTTATTTTTAAGTTTTAGGCCTCTGTTAGTCGATTAAGTCCTCATTCTGTCGACTAAGTAGGTGTATGAGGTTTTATTAGTCGACTAAATTTATGCTTCTGTCAACTAAATAGGTATTTTAGCTTCTGTTAGTCCACTAGGTGTTTCAATCGGTCGACTAAGTCTTCTTCATCGGTCGACTAAGTCCTTAGTTGGTCGACTAACTCTTTTATTCGATCAACTAACAAAATACATTAATTCTTTCTGTCGGCTAACCTTTTGTTTCGATTGACTAAGTGGATTTATGGGTTTCTGTTAGTCAACAGAATGGCTTCCATTTGTTGACTAACTCTATCCTTTTTGATTCGTTTCTTCTAAAATGCTTGTGATTCCTTCCCCAAACATCTTGTAGTGTTTAAATGAGCTTTAGAAAGCTCCTTCATGATATGAGGGTGTCTTATAAAGAGAAAGTTTATCATGTGTATTAAGAAATGGAAATCATGTGAGTGAAAATATCATTGGCTCATGTGAGGATATAATCTTGAAATGTCTAAGTGCGCATGATGATCATGATGAGAACATTTCTAATAATGAAGCATTTTCGATATGTTTACTTAAAACCTTCATGAGCATTGCATGGTATTATTATTTGCGCACCTATTATTTTGCGCGTCGGCTATATATCACGGGGTGCGAAAAGGATATCCTAAAGAGCACCTGGCGCGAGTGAAGTGTATCCTAAAGAGCAACTAGCCATAAATCTGGTAGGTGATACTCTAGCCATAGGTATGGCTAAATGATTTTTGTTGTATATGTGTATGCATGCATGGTAAAGTAAGGCCTTGTGAGCCAATGTGGCATGTGCAAATCTATGAAATCACGAGAAATGAAATGATGCATAAAATGCACAATGACAATGGCATGGGAATGATTTTAATGATGGGAACTAATGGGAAATGCTACTCGTACTTGGGAAGTCAGATCTATTCCACTTTAATTTATCCATGCCTTAACTCTATTGCTCTATTTGTTGTAATATATGTTTTCTAAGGCTTGTGACTCACCTTATTTATTCATGTCATTCCAAGTAAAGGAAAATCAATTGCTGAGGGCGAGTCCAGTGAGACTAGAGCCCGGGTTTAGTGGTGTACAGAGATATCCCAACCGAAAAGGTCCATGAGAGTGGTTTGTTTTGAGGGCACGTAGAGTGTGATTCATTTTATAAATAATAATTGCTCTTATATTTTGATTTATATGGTCATTGAGCTCAAGGGATCATGTAAATTATAATGTCATTGGAAATGTTTTATTTTGGCTCCTGATGATCAGTGAGCAAGAAAAAAAAATTTGGTGTTTAATTTAAGTTATTGTTTCTGTATCTATTTTTGTGATGATCTACTTTCGAATTTCTTATGCTAGCGGAATTATTGGGGAAAGGGTGCTACATCTACACTTGGATAAAAGTAGATAGGATTGAGCTTGAGTTCAAAATGTCAACGGCCATGCTCAAGCAAGAAGTATCATTTCCATTACCCAGATCATTATATAATTACATTCCTTTCAAGGTGTTTTTGTTCTCTCTCAATTGCAATGGCATTTGTGTGGTGGATATTGATTACTTTTCAATGGTGATTGTAGCTATTGATCGGTGAAACGAAAAAGAATATCTACATATAAAAAAGTATTTTGCATTTAATGTTCGTTTGAGTTTTCTTTTTAATTTATTTCCCTTCAATTGTTATTGTCATTTTTTTTTAATTTTTCTTGTAAGGAACGGATGAAATTAAATAGAAGTCTAAAAATTGTAAGAAAATTATGTAATTATCACCTAACCAAAAAAAAAAGAAATTAAAAAAAAGAAATCATTTAAACTAAGAATTATTTTGTTATTCTTATATATAAAATTTACAAAGTAGAAAGATAAAAAGTTAAACAAAATATCTATTGATGAGGACAATAACAGGATAGGGGTACAAAGCAAAGCGTCCACAAAGAGTGGTCCCCACCCCAAACTTTCTCTAATTAACAAATATTAGGGATTTTTTTTTTTGCAACAACTATTTTTGCTTTTCATAACAACTTTCTAGTAAAATTGAATATATCTAAAATAGCTTAAAAATAAAATTCATTTTTACCCTTTATTGTCCTAAATATGCAATCACCTTATACTCCTTATATTGTTACTCTCAGCACCCACCACAACCACTTTCTCTGTTCTCTTTTTATTTTTCTTTCATGCGTAAAGTGAGTTGTGCCACAGATTTAGATAATTACACTCAAATGATGATGACATGGAAGGAGTCTGATGAGGAAGAGAATGATTTATAAGAACAACAATAGGAATCAGTTGAAAACATATTCCTATCGCTGGTTGAGGTAAACCATTTTGGGACCTTTATTTTATCTTTTTCGAATAACAAGTGTCGAAAATAACTTATCTTCCTGTACTCTAGAAATCAAAAAATTCAATTCATCCCTAACTCTAGGGTTTGGGAAGTTAATTTTCTCCCTAACTATAGAGTCCAAGAGGTTTGCTTTCTCCTTATCCCTAGAGTTAGGGAAATATTTAACCAAACCCTAGGATGAGAAGATCTTATGTTTTTGTGTATTTATGAATTCAATTGTTCTATTTCTGTCTTTCTATCTTATGTGTTCCTCTACCTATTTCCCTTGGTAATTAATTTTATAAGTTGAAAAATTTCGAACCCTAGGGATAGGTTTTCCTCATGTTTTTTGAATCCTTAGATTCAATCAGTTTGAGCCTCAACCAAGGATCCGACACTTTTGATAAATGTCTCCGAACCATAGGGTTCGGATTTGTTCAAAGCCACCAAATCCTTTGATTCGGAAGGTCTGAATCACACTGAAGATGTTCGTTTTCTATCATGGATTCAATCACAAAAACAATGTAATTGAAAATGATGAACGCTTACCTTTTTGAAGTAGCATAGCTTTGAGCCTTCGTCTTTATCCGCAACTCTGAGGTGCGTCTTTGTCATCCTCACAAAGCACCAGCGGTTTGAGAAAAAATAGAGCTGTGAGGTTTGAGGGAAAAAATGGAGGTGGGATGGCTGTGATGTTGAGATGGTATTTTGAAAAAATAATACGCTACAAATAATAATTAAGTGTTGATGCTTAGAACAAGTGTTATTTTTATTAAAAAATTATTGTAAAGAGCAAAAAGAGTTGTTGCAAATATAATTTTTTCAAATACTAGGGTGCCAATGACAATGGGTACCCTCAAAATTAAATCTGGTTTATTAATTTTTATTTTACTTTTCCATTTAGGTTATGCTAAATTGGTTATATAATAAAAATTATTACTTTGTGTAGCTTAGCTTGTTTATGTTCATGTTAAGTTATGTTATTTTACTACATTTATAGTTGAATATATTTTTATAATTAATATTACTAATTCATTATTGTTATGGGTATTTCCTGTACTATTTCTTATGGGCTAGACTCAGTCCAATAAGCTGATCCAATTGCCTAAAGCCTAGTAAGCCTAGCTGAACTTGTTAGGGCAAACTCATATATCGCTAAAATTCGAGATCAAATCGTGGAACCAAGCAAGTTCTTAGCAAGGCTTCCAATGAACTCTTAGCGATGTACCTAACGAGCTGCCAACAATACTTGCAGCTCGCTGGCCTAATCGTTCAGTTCGTCGATCAAACTATCTAGCTCACATAACAGCAAGATTGAGGAATAACCGGAAGCAAGGACCCACCTACTTTATCTAAGGCAAACTAGGTTCCTGGTAATTTGGAGCCCCACTCGATTTTATAGAATTGATAAAGACATCTTGTCCCCATGATGTCATTTTTTCACTTTTGTATTATATGCAATTGTAAACACTCCTCACTATAAATAGACGTCAAAACACCATTGTAAAGAGAGAGAACACTGATAATACCATATTGTTACTCTGTCAGAAGAACTAGAGGACAGTCATGGAGTAGGCACCGTTCTGGCCGAATCACGTAAAAATCTTCTGTGTACCTTCTATTCCGTTTCTTCCTCCTTGCATTTTGGGCTTATTTACTCATTGCAGTCCTACGAATCACAATCAGGTAATCTTGAACTAAATATACAAAATAATCAGATACACACATAAAAAAATCAATAATTAATTAAATACACAAAATAATCAAATATATACATACATAAAATTAATAATTAAATACACAAATCAATAAATAAATATACAAAACAATTCCACAAAATTCACCCAATCCTTCATACATACAAAATATATACAAAATACTATATATACACATCACAAACCGCAAGTATTTGAAAAAATGAGTCGCCGCTGCTGCTAGAAGAGGGAGTTGTTGCTGCCGCCGCCGACAGTGCTCCTCAAATCTGATGTATGCAAGTCGGAGAAGTTCTGAAAAGACAACATTCTACTCATTGCTGACACTAGATCCGACCACTATTCTTCTTGTCGTTGTTGTTGGTCGACGTCGCTGCCATTGTTGCCACCGCCAATAGCCGCCACTACTACTCGTCACTGACGACTTCTTCAAATTTTAGATTTAGTACAAAGAGTCGTTGGGACAAAATACAATAGAGAACAAATTTCAACTAGGACACATTTTAGAGAATGACAAGATAGATAGAGAGGTGCGCTGGAAATGAATTTTAGCAATTTTCTTCTCAAAATTTGGCTTGGCAAGAATTTAGGCCCCGTGTTTAGGGTTTAGGCCCCGTGTCAATTTCATATTATTATGGTAAAATCTTTTTACTGAAAAAATTAAGGAAAATGGTAATTTTGGTGCGGCCTTCAAACGCTTGCCGCTTGGCCAATGGCGCCCAGCAAAGCAGTTTGAGCCCGGAGCCCGCGAGCCCGGGGGCTTCTAAATTTCAAAATCTCCCTCTTGTCCCCTTCTCTTCTCTTCTCTTCTCTTCTCTCTCCTCTCAAACTTCGACCCCAAAACGAATTTCAAACTGAAAGATAGAAATCGAAACCTCCCAACGAAAAGAGCAAAAGAATCTCACCAAGTTTGAATCATCCCTCCAAAACCAAATCCCATTCATCTTTCACCCACCATTACATATATATAAAGCTAAGCTCACCATCTCATTCTCGCTATCCATCCATCACCACAAGCAACAAACCGCCCCCCCCCCCCCCCCCCTCTCTTCTCTCTCTCCCGGGAAAATGGAGGTTGCCGGCTTTTCTGGGCGCTACAACAAGGAGAACATCCCGCCGCTGGCTGAGAACCGAGGCAATCTGGCTGCTTCGATCTCTCAATTATGTTCCAGAAAGAAGGGAATGAGAAGGCTTGGCCTTGGCAGGGAGCCTCTTCGTGACATTTCCCACCTGTTCATTAACTCTCCAATCCGATCGGCGCCGGCCCAAGCCACTGCCGGCCATCGTCTTCCGTCTTCCACCTTTCCGGCTCTGTCGTCGAATCAGAGAAAGCGAAAGGCGGCGGAAGGCATTGGTTCGGTGCTGCATCGTTCCGACTCCAAGTCGCTGAGGATGAATTTCAGATAGCTCTGTTTTCAGTGATATGTATAAATTCACTATTCAGGGATTGTTATAATTTGCTCTGAAAAGATAATAAAATAAAAGCTTTTATGTAATTTTGTCCATCCACTATTATTTTGGTTAAATTTTGGAATTAAAATATTGTGTACTTATTGATATGTACATATATTTTAAATAAATAGTATGTGCATATATTTTATTTGACATTACAATTTATGATTTGATTTTAATTTATTTAAGTAGAGTTTGTTAATTAAAATGTAAATTGAAAAAGTGAGATATAGAAACTATTTTAAATGAAAATATTTTTTATTTAAAATATTTGTTAGATTTATTTAAAAAGAAATTATGTGATTTTTTATCTTAAATTATTTAGATAAATTTATTTTTCTCTTCGTTTAGATAAGTTATTTTGAAGTTCATAGATACGTTATCTTAATGTAATTTTATCTTAATTATTTTAAAAAATATTAACTTGCATGATTAAATGAAATCAATTCATAGAACATATTTTTTGAAATTTACAATTTAAGCGAACTTATGATTAATCTCCTTTGATTTGTATTTGTTATGTATATAATTGATTGAAATTTAAAATATAGGTAAATTACCTTATTAATCTCTAAATTTTATATCTCATAACAAATTACCCGTTATTTTTTAAATTTTATTAACATATTTATTAAATTTTGATTTGTGTTAAAATTTAATATTCTTTTATTTTTTGTCCATTTATGTCAAAAATTTACATAATATATATTAACATAGAAGAAAAATTATAACCTTTAAGATTTGTAAAATTACAAGAAATAATATCTTTCATTAAATAAATGAATGAAATGATTAATTTACTTGTTATTTTTTTCCTAAAAATTAAAATTAAAAAATTAATTGACACCAAATGAAATTAATTAGGTTCATCACATGGGTTTATCACAAGCATGTGATTAACCCAAGTGATAAATATAGAAAAAAGTTACAAAAGAAGATGAAGGGTTTGACAAAACTTATATTCAAGTTTCGTTAAACCTAAAACACAAAGAAAGAAGAGAAGAAGAATAAAAAAGGTAAAAAAAAAAAAAAAAGGTTTGATGGCACCTAAATTTAAATTTTGTTAAACTAATAGGGAGAAAAAAAAATCAAATCTAACTGTATCTTAGAAGAAGAATAAAATTTTAAACAAAACCCAATAAAAAGAAAAAGACAGAAAGACTTATTGTTGTTTCCATCACTGTTGTTGTCGTTGTCGCTAGCCATTTGATGATAAAGAGAAACATACAAGAGATTTGAGAATAGAGAAATTTAAATGAAAAATGAGAGAAAATATGTTTAAATATAAAAGCCATGATGAGGTTATTATTAGCATACACATTCATTAATGCAGCTTATTGTGCATTAAACGCTTGGCTTTGTGCTTCTATTGCTATAATGAGATCAAGTTATTCTTCAGGATTTGAGGACGAAAATGAAGATGAAGAAGACATTTGAGATGGATCGACTTTGAAACTCATTTTGAAGATGAATGTAAAATGAATTCTTTTCACTAGCGTGGAATGTTGATAATAAAATAGATGTTAGTGTGTTGCCTTTTATAATAATAATAATTAAAAAAAGACCTAAATGAAAGGTAGTTGTCATACATTGGATAAAAGTTAGATAGTGTTAGATAGTAAAATTAGTGTGAAATAGGTGGGGGAAAAATATGTGCATAAAAGAAGGTGAAAAAATTAGTCGAAATATTAAGTAAAAAAAAATATGGGATAAATAGTTAGTTTGATTAAAAATATTAGTTGAAAAAATGAGATTGATAAAAAATTAGGTGGATAAACAATTTAGCTTGATAAAAATAAGGTGAAAAAATAATTAAAAAATTAGTTGGAAAATTAATTAGAATAACATATTTTGTAAAAAAAATTTAAAAAATTATGAGAGTAATTATTAATTTTTTTTTATAAAATGTGACTAATTATTTTTAATAATAATATTTTAATTTAAAGAAATTAATTAATATTGGTTAAACAATTATTTATAGAATATTCTTTAAATATGTTTTTTGCACCAATTTGGTGTTGAGCACATTGGAGAAAAAAAAAATTGGTCTTAAAAAATTTGGTGTAAATTCCTTTTTGACACCAAAATGGTGTCAAATTTAGTGTTATACATTAAATATGCCCTTAGAAATGACAAAAGGATCATACTATTTGTACATCGAAGGTTGCACCTCGAGCTACACACTCGCGCATAAATGATTAAAATACCTCTCGTACCTCACCACCTCGCGTTACCTATGGGTCCAACTCGCAAGACACCAATATACAAGGATAATGTGTTTATCATGAAATTCAATTAGATTAAAATTATAGTAGTAGTAATTTTGATTCAATTTGAATTTGAATTGGCATTAATGTGAATAGTTGTTATTTGGCCAAATTAATATTGATTTGAAAATCAAACTGACCTTCACTCTGATTTTTGGAATTAGAGCGGTGATTGGAGCTTCTTCATTAAAGGTGTCATATTTGATGCGACAACAAAAATACAAACAAATTTAATTTTCTCTTAAAGGGGTTTTCGTTCTCTGTCAATTGCAATGGCATTTGCGTGGTGGATATTGATTACTTTTCAACGAGAAAGAAGATCTACATATAAAAAGGTATTTTGCATTTAATGCTCTTTGATTTTTTTTTTTGAATTTAGTTCCCTTCAATTGTTAATTATGTTTTTTTATTTATTTTTCTTGTAAGGAATGGATGAAATTAAATAGAAGTCTAAAAATTGTAAGAAAATTATTTAATTATCACCTAACCAAAAAAATAAATAAATTAGAAAAAAAGAAATCATTTAAACTAAGAATTATTTTGTTATTCTTTATATAAAATTTACAAAGAAGAAAGATAAAAAGTTAAACAAAATATCTGTTGATTAGGACAATAATGGGATGGTGTAACACCCCACTCCTCCCAAGCGCCGTTATATGAATAAATAATTCAAGAATTTCGAGAATATATATTTTTTTCATAAATACATAACATAAATCATTCCTCAACAATTCTGTATCACCTTTTCAGCATATCCAATTTATAACCATTAAGCTAAGACAGATAATCCTTACACATGCGGAAGCTAAAATTGAAACCTGATATGGTACATAACCAAAATAATTCCATCCATAATATCCAAAATCGTACCATCATTTAACATCATATCATCCAAATAAAATACATAATAATCCAAAAGACATGCTACGATCCGCTTACAAGTTGTCGTCAATCCTCGACAATTCCCTTCCCTTTGGTATCTCTACTTTCACCTGAAACGTTAAAATATTCTAGGGACAAAGTCCAAAAATAAAATGATGAATCATCTAAGTGAGAATTCAAAAATATTTTCACGAATGTATGCAAAATATGAAATAACTAAAATATCATGATAAATCCCAGTCCAAGAGAATCCCACACAGCACTTAACCCTGATCGGAAAAAATGTAATTTCTCTAAAGGCAACATAACCGCATCGACACATTGGCATAACATAGTCCTAACTTGGGACGGGACAACATCAATGCATGAACTCGGGAATCACCTTATCATCATTACGTTCTTACTCAGAAGCATTCCAGATCACGTTAACACAAATCCTGGCCACACCATTCTAGGAATCCACGTCAACCTCGAAAACAATACTACCGCTCAAGGCCTCTAGAGTGGTGTCCACTCGTAGCCCCGCCACTTAAGCCGGTCCGGGGTGGTGTACACTCCTAGCCTCGCCATTTGTCGACTAGCAAGGGTGGTGTCTACTCTCAGCCTCCGTTACAAATAACCATTTTCCCTTGGCACACTTCCCTAGTGCTATCACTAAAATGCCACATCATAAGTTGACATCCCATCCCATATGTACAACCCGTCACCCTAGTGTAACTTCTTTGGCCACCTATCTTGGCACGGAACCCTAGGTAGTCATCCCAGCACACAACATGAGATACCTCTGTATGTTATTCCGAGAAAATACCTTTGGAGAATTACGGCTACACTATCAGGACAACATCCCAGATTGACATCCCACAAAAACATGCCAATGCCACAAATCATAATTCGATGCATCATATAAAACAACATTTCATGTACATAATTTATCGCACAAAATTCAATGCACATAAATAAAAATATTTCGGGACAAATCCATATGAAACCAACCATCACAGGTTAAAACTGTTCACATGCAACAAAACCTTTGCATGTAATCAAATCAAGTTTAAGAAAAGAACCATAAGAAACCAATTTTTAAAGTAAGAACACTCACAAGAAATCAAGTTTGGGGTAGGAACTCTCACATTTGACAAAATTCAGAGTACCTCAAAAAATGCGCACCGCCTTGATTTGTTTACCTGACCTCGATTTTCGTGTTAATCTCAAAATTCGCACAAGTCACTTCACCTTAAATCTCAAAGCACCCTAATTAATATATAATCATCAAAACTTATTTTTCTCATAATTTCTTCATATTTCTCCATTTTTCTCCCATTTTCCTCTCTAAAATTCTAAATAAATACTTTCTTAACAAATTCCTCAAATCTTTCTCCACAACAATTCATAAGATGCTAAGAACTTCAAGAGAAAATTTCAGAACTTACCTTGATGCTTCGTTTGCATGTAAAACGAGGCTAGTCGACGGAAAATCAAGAAACTAGAAAAGTCAAATCCAAAACTTTTTTGCACAAACACCTAGATCTTGATTTTCTAGGATTTTCAAGATTTTTTTTCGGATTTTTCTTCCACCGAATGTGTCTTCACGCGCCACTACAAAGCTGTCTCACGCTCCTTACTCGCACTTGCTGCTGGCGCGTGTATCACACACGTCGGTTGTCTTTTTCCTCCAACACGCCGGCAGCTACGTCCCGCTTTGGTTTTTTGGCTATAACTCCTTCATTAAAACCTCATTTTGCCTTTTGTTTGAACCTACGCCTTTATCTTTTCGCCCTTTACAAGATAATGGCTTCAAACGCCTTGATCAGAGTTATTTTCCAACTGCTTAAGCTCATTTTTTAGTGAAGCTTGTTTTTTCGATGAGGTTTCATATCTCCCTCAACTCATAACGAAAATTGCTTAAAGTTTCCAGAATTGCTCATCTGGACATGGAAACAAAAACCCCTTATCCGTTTCTCTCAATTTGTCCTTAAATTCGTAGATCTAAGAAATTAAATTTTCAAAGCTTTCCGTCATCCCTATTTATAGGCGACCCCAAGCTTCCAAACGCTCAAGGCTTTCTAAACCAACGTCTCTGAGGCTTTTACCTCCCTTGGATTGACCCAATTGCGTCAAAAACCAACCACAATCATGACTTGCAGAGCTTCCAAAATTCGGCCAAGAACTTGGTCTGAAATCTTCAAAATTCGACCATCATCGCGGTGTGTGTCGACCCAGACCTGACTCTGGAGCATCCTCGACTTGTTTCCTCAAAACCCTAATGGTTGGATGTGGTTGGTTGGCTACTAGAAGTGGCTGGTCGGCCATGACAGGCTTGGTCCCTCCTCAAGTTTGGAAAATTGCACTTTTGCCCTACCTATTTTATCTCTTATGCTTTGGCCCATTTTCACAAAGCCCCTGAACTTTTCATAATTTCCATTAAGGCCCTCAAGTCATAAAATCACTCTTTTGGCTGTAAACCTTTTTGTTTCCCCGAAAAACCACTGAAGGGTTACTCTACACATCTATTATGAACCTCCTTTGGGTTTCGTAGACTTCCTAGAAGCCCTCTACAATTATTCGATTTTTCAGCCCAAATCACAGCTGCGTTTTAGCTGTACTGAAAACTGTTTGTGATCCAATTTCTTTTGATGCTATTGATGTTCTACCCTGGTGTTTAGTTTTGATGATGAAAAACAATATCATGTTTTATCCCCAAGTCATAAGTCAAGTTTATGGTTTTCAAGAAAAATCAATTTCAAATACTTTATTAAAATGAAAATCAAATGATTTATATTCTTATACATGGAGATTTGAACAAGCATGTATTATGATAAAATCTCCTAGAATATTTTTCGATTTAGTTTTGAAGTCGTTGGTCAACATAGAGCTAAAATTGTTCTAAGGCAAAAGACCAACTAGAAATTCAAATGAAAGGTTTTCAATATAAGTTTTTCATATTTTGAAACATGCATGAAAGGTTTTGACTTGAAACTTAAACGTATGAAAAATCCTTTAGTTCATGCATCATGAATTGAAACTCATTTTGATATCGTTTCAAAATTTTTCTAAGTCTGGAAGACTAGCACCTTATAAGGAGACATATATGAAAATGTTTTCTTTTTAGAAAACTAACTCCCGGTAATTCAATAGCTAACATTCATTAGTGATAAAATGATTTTTAACGAATTTTTCAAGAAATAGAAAGTGTATATCTTGGAGGTGGTAAAATCGCAAAATCCAAAGTTCCTACTAAAATCCAAATTCTACTTTTTTATTCTTATGGATTTTGATTTTTTAGATATTTTTATTGAATTCAAATGGGGGGTACTTCGTTATTTACATTTATGTATTAAAGTAAATGGAAGGTAAAATATAAATTAAACAAAATGAGGACATTTACTTGTGATGTTGTGTATCAATCAAGTGAGCTTTTTATGTTATCAGTTGAGTTTTAAAATTTTTCATAGTGGATAGTCGACTATGTTGTTTGGGATGTCGACTATGTTATAAGGATAGTCGACTATGCTGATTTGATCTGTCGACTATTTAAGGGATCTGTCGACTATTTTTGGATCTGTCGACTATCATGAAAGGATAGTCGACTATGGCTTTTCATCTGTCGACTATTTTTGTTCATAAGTTTCAAAATTTTCTTCACATTTTTGCTCCTGTCAACTATGCATGAGTATCTGTCGACTATAAATTTTTTGTGTTAGAAATAGTCGACTATCTCTTTCTGTCTGTCGACTATTTCTTGCTTTACATGTAAAAATAGTCAACTATGCATTTTCTTCTGTCGACTATTTCTTTTGCAGAAAGCTTCCAACGGCTAGTTTTTCAAACTCTAACGGTCACAAACGGCTATATTTCTCTTCAATCTCTTGGGAAGCTTATAAATACAACTCATGGAGCATCTAGAGATGGCTAATGGATGGGAACGAGTTGATCTAAAGAGTTCAAATCATTTTTACTCGAAGCTTACAATCTTTGTGCTTTCACTGTTGTATTTTCTATCCAAGGCTTTGTTATTCTATCATTGTAAATTTATTATTAAGCCTTGTTTTCATTGTGAGAGAACTTGTAACTAAGAGTTTTAACTCTTAGCTTCTCTCTTTCATTTATATCGTTGTTATTTTCCTAGCTTTGTGCTAGAAGTCCTGCTCGTTGAAGCAAGTGACTGTTTTTCCTAGCTTTGTGCTAGAAGTCTTGCTCATTGAAGCAAGTGGCTGTTTTTCCTAGCTAAGTGCTAGAGGGCTTGCTTGTATAAGCAAGAGGTTGTAATTCCTAGTCTTGGACTAGATGACCTACTTGGTTTAAGTAGGGGGTTTTTAGTGGATGGTTTGAAAAATCCTTAGTGAGGAGCTAAGGTAGTGGATTAGGCTTGGTAAAGCTGAACCACTATAAATCCTTGTGTTTTCTTGTGCTTGTGTTCTTTGACACATTTATCTTTCCAAGCATTTTATTCCTCACTCGGTTCAAATATTTATTTGTGTAAACTTACATATTTCATTTTGTATGATTAATGTTTTGAATCACTAAAACCTCAATTGGGTCAAAAAGGATTTCAAGGTTCTATCAAGTTTTTTATTTATATACCAATTCACCCCCCCTCTTGGTGTGTGCCATAGCATCTCCCGTTCTAACAATTGGTATCAGAGCCTAACTCCCTATTTCAAGGTTTAACAACCTAAGGAGAGATCCATGGCTCTTAAGGAAGGATATCCTACTAATGTGGCACCTTATTTTGATGGCTCATTTTATGATTTTTGGAGAAAAAGAATCTGTATTTACTTGCAATCCATTGATTTTAATTTGTGGTATATTGTAGAAAAAGGATTTGTTTCAAAACCAAAATCCGTTTGGAGTGAAGATGATAAAAACATTTTTGTTTTAAATATCAAAGCTATGAAAATTTTGCATCAAGCTTTACTTGAAAATGTTTATGCAAAAATTTCTAAGTGCTCTAGTGCTAAAGAGATATTGAGTACTCTTGATTCATTATATCTCTCTGACAAGTCCTGTGAGCATGTTGATGAAAATTTACAGGTTAAAAATCCATTGAATCATCAACAAATAGAGGAGAAAGAAAGTTTCCATACCTCTAGTGAAGAAAGCTCAAACACGTGCCTCATGGTAAATGAAGAAGAGGAGGTAACCTCTACTTCTACTGTTGATTTTAATGATTCTAATGATATTGAAAATGATCATGAGTTTAGTTCTTCGTATGCTTATAATGATGACAGTGAGAATAATTTTTCAAATAAAGAGTTATTGAATGCTTTGAATGATTTATATGAAAATTTTGAAAAGCTATGTTTGAAAAATAAAACTGTCCAAAAGAAATTAGATTTATTGTCAAAAGAATTGGAAGTTTTAAAATCTAATAATGAATATTTGATTACTTCCAATAAAGAATTTTTAAAGGAAAAATTTTTGGAAGAATTTGAATTGAAATCCTTAAGCAGTGCATCAAATGAGATATCCATTTTAAAAGAGGAGATTTCAAATTCTTGTGATCATGAAATAGGTGTTCAAAATTTTATTAGTCAAGGAGCTAATGTCAAAAGCTCACATTTACACACCTATCGTGAAATCAATTGCTTTTATTGTTGCAAGATAGGCCACATGGCATTTTGTTGCCCTTTTAAAAGGAAATCAACTAGTGGTCTTAATTTGAAATGGATTCCTAAGGAAACTAAGCCTTCAAATGTTTCTCATTCTAATTCTCAAGAATCCAAGCAAGTTTTGATACCAAAAAATCGTTATGTTAATAGGAATAAGGATAAGGATAAAAATCAAACTATTTTCATAAAGAGGAAACGTAAGTCCTTTGCTTCGCATCCTAACTATTGGTATCATGTTTTTAACAAAGATTTTATAAGAAACTATCCCAAGGTTCTTAAACAAGTATGGGTTCCAAAGGGAACCTTCTATGCTTACAGTGGTGATCCCAAGGTGGTTTGGGCACCAAAGGGTTGTGGATAGTCATTTTTGTAGGTTGCTTGACATCTAAATAAACTTTAAAGAGAAATTTTTGTGGATGAGTAAAGCATGAAGGAAAAGGAGGATGAAGGAGAAATTCAACCCCAAATGATGTATTGCCAACCAAGTGTAAGAAAGATTTTATTAATTAAAATCTTGGTGGTATGTTTTTATCCCTAACCTCCCTATGCTTATTAGTTTTTGGTAATAATGAATTATGAATTTTCACTTTATGATATTGTTGAAAACTTGTACTTATTTCTAAAAATTAAGGGAGAAGTATAATGTTTTGATATATGCTTATGAGTAAAGGGAAAATGAAGTTTATTGATATATGCTAGAAATGCTTTCTTGATAGATGTTCCTAACTAGCATAAGTCAATTATGTGATAAGAGATATAAAAATGCTTTAATGCTAATTCATGTGAAGTATCCTATCACAAAGCAAATGAAATGAAGATCATAGAAAATTGGATAAAAATTGTGCATAGACTTGTTCTCATCTAGTATAAGAGAAATGCCTAGTATCATTCATCTCTCATCTATTTATCTATGGCATAATGAACTAAGTCATGCAAATATGAATATGTTTCTATAATCTATCCAAACATGATCTTGTTGAGAAATTGCCTAAAGCTTATATATGAAAAATATTTGTGAGGCATGCATGAAAGGCTAACAAATAAGTATATCATTTAAGCCTTCAAATAAAATCTCAACCTCTAGGTCTCTAATCTCAATCTATTTAGATCTCATTGGACCTATGAGAACCGGAAAGCCTAAAGTGAAAAACATTTTATCCATGTCATTGTAGATGACTTGTCTAATTTACTTGTTAATGTTTCTTGCATGTAAGAGTGGTATTTAAGCCATTTGAAATATTTTCAAAAGATAAAAGTTATGTATTTCAAAAATTAAAAGCAATCATGGGGAGTATTTTGAAATGAACAATTTAAGCTCTATTGTGAAGAAAAATGATATTGGTCATAATTTTCTAGTGCTAGAACAAAATGAGGTAGTTGAAAAGAAAGATCTTTACAATAAATGGCTAGAATTGTGCTATGTGATAAAATTCATTTTTAGTCTAAGTCATTAACACCTCATGCTATATGTTGAATAGGATTTCTATAAAGCCTATCTTAAAGAAAACCCCTATGAGTTATATAGAGAAAGAAAACCAAATTTTCTATATTTTCATGTTTTTGGTAGTACATGTTTTATCCTTAACAATGTTAAAAACTCTTTAGGAAAGATTTGATTTTTAGAGTGATGAAAGATTTTTCTTAGGATATTCTACTCAAAATAAAGCATATAGAGTATTTAATAATATGACTCTAATGGTAGAAGAATCTATTCTAGTTATAGTTAATTATGTGAGTGTTGAATTTCCAAAACCTATGGAAGGTGGTGATGAAGTATTAGGATAAAAATCTGAAAAATTCTCTTTAGATCAAAAGGAATCAAATCTATCAAAGGACAATATGCTAATATATTTTATGAAGAAAGAGAATCATCATCTCTAAGAGAAAATATGTGCAAGATAATGAGATCATAGAAGATCATTTTAAAGAAATAAGGACTAGATCATTTATTTATAATGAATGTCAATTTGCAACTTTCTTATCTCAAATAGAAACATCATAAACAAAAGCTTCTATTTCAAAATCTTCATATCTATATTTCAAAACTTGTTTCTATGCATTTCAAATCTAGGTTTATGACTTGCAAAAAGGGATTGTCTTTACACGGTTGATACCTCATCGTGCCATTTCAAGGTCTTGAGGTTTAACAAAGCCGTAGCCTTCACCGGTGACATCCTTCATTTGAAAAAGATCTTTTGAAAAAGAGATTTTTATTTTTCCAAATTCAATCCTCTTATGGAAATTCTTTTTACCATTCTCACACCAAATGGGTGTTTAGGAACAAAATTGATGAAAGAGAAATAAAGCTAAATTAGTAGCTTAAGAGTATAGTCAAAGTAAAAGGGAAAGATCATAATGAAACCTATGCTTCCATAGCAAGTCTAGAAGCCATAAGAATGTTGTTGGCATTTGCATTCCATAATTCTTTAAGCTATATCAAAAGAAAGTTAAGAGTGCCTATTTAAATGGTTATAAATGAGAAAATGTGTTGCTTTATTTCTCAAATAGAACCCAAAAATGTTAAGGAATCTCTAATAGATGAAAATTGATTTATGGCTATGCAAGAAGGGATAAATAAATTTGAAAGAAGTGGTGTATGCAATTGGTTCCAAGACCTAAGAATCACCCAACCATAGTAACCAAAAGGGTCTTATAAACAAAATTAGAATTAAATCTAGATTAATAGCTAAAGGGTACAATCAAGAAAAATGAATCAAGTATAATGAGTCTTATGCCCTCGTAGCTAAGTTAGAAGCATTAAGAATATTATTGGCATGTGGATGTCATAAGAAGTTTAAGCTATTTCAAATGAATATTGAAAGTGCTTTTTTTTTTTGAACAATTAAAAATGAGGAAGTATATGTAGATAAATTCTCTTGATTTTGAGAATTCTCAATGAAAGGATCATATGTTCAAATTTTCAAAGGAAGTATATTGTTTAAAACAAGCTCCTAAGTCATGGTATGGAAGTCCTAGTAAGTTTGTTCTAGAAGAAAACTTTAAAAGAGGTCAAATAGATATAACATTGCTTATAAGCCTTATAATAAGGATATCTTATGAATCTACAAATAATTCATGTAGATAATATTTTATTTGAATCCTCAAACAAATCCCAATGAAATCATTTTGTCAATCTAATGCAAAAGGGAAATAGGAAATGAGCATAATGAGAAAGTTTATAAACCTTTATAAGATTGCAATCTGGGCAAGAAGATAAATAAATTTATGTATATCTCTTCAAAATACATCTTCTTAAGAAACTCAATATTCTTGAAAGCAAATGAGAGTCACTCAAAAGAGTAGTTCATCAAGCCTAGACATATATGAGAAAAGCCAAATGGTGGAAAATGAGCTATATAGAAATATAATTGGATCTTTGCTATATTTGATAGCTAGTAGGATGAACATCATGTTTGCTAAATTTGCAACATGTTTGCCTATGTGCTAAATTTTAATCCAATCCTAAGAAATTCCATCTTGGAAGGGAAAATGGCTAAAAAGAACACTAGTGATCCATGTCAAGTGATAAGAAAATTCCTAGTGTCTTTGTTCTTTGTTTAGAAGGAAGTGAATTTTCATTCCATTCTCTTTCACTAAAAGTGATTATATAGTTGCTTGAATCCTATGGATGGAACAAAAAGACTATGGTATAAATCCCCACAATATTCCAAATCAAATGTGCCAATACAAATGCTATAGCCCTAGCAAAAATTCAAGGAATCTTGCTCAAAAAGAAAATATCAATTAGTATCATGTCCAAATCTATTGGAAATCATTTTCTAGATAAATCCCTATCAATCCTTGAGTTCAAATGATTTTATCTGAAGAAGTTTCCCAGAAAGCTTTATTTTGAAACACATTGTTCTAAGTTTCGAAACCTTTGATTCAAAGAAGTTTAGATCCTTCATGTCTCTCAAATCTATCATTGGTTAAATCAAAAGGATTCGCCGTCAATCTCTTAGATCTCAAAAATTGATAAATGATATACTCTTGATGGCATATAGTATTCATGTCTTGAATCATTTATAATGCTATTTTTCTTGTATGAAATAGCTTGATTATCTTTGTGTGACAAATGAATACTTGAGTATGAAATCATGCTTTATTTGCTAAAGGATCATCTTGCTTCTTGAAGTTATCTATATGTAATGATCCTATGTGATTACAAGTATGGCTATAATCATCAAAAGACCAATATATGTTCTTAAAGCCTATTTTTAATGTCTCTTGTATGAAATCTGCCATAACTTGTTTAGATTTATGTTTTTGGATGACCACTTATTGTTTGAATATATGGAAAGTAAATTCATGTGGTTCATTCCTCAAAAACTTGGCCATTGATATATTCTACCCTTGTGAAAATCATTTGAATTGAGTCAATTACTATTTTTATATGAAAAATGTCTCTATGGCTAAAATCTCCCGTGTAAGTTTAAGGGGGAGTTCTTTTAAAGAGAGTCTTTCTATGTGCTTGAAATGATATATTTCACTCTTATATTGATCATTTAATGTATATGCCTCTTATATGATGAATGGCTATGCATTTGATCTAGTGCTTTGATTGTTTAAATATGAGTGATTACTTTGAAAGATATAGATCGGCTCTAATATGATCATGAGTATGCAATATGGTATGAAAATTTTTCAATATTTAGCATCTCATGAATAAGGTTTCTTTGATATATATATGACATGTGCTCAAAAATTATGTTTGATATTAATTATGTCATCTTAAGGGGGAGCTATCGCTAGTTTTAAAGAAGCATTGAAAAAGTCTTGTGATTTGTGAACTCGTTTAAAATGTTTTTATTTAAAAATGATGTTTTTCAAACTATTGTTGGGGGAGAGATATGTATTGGGGGAATTATATGTATCATTGCTTGGTAGTATTATCTCCAACTCATTTCTATTAAACAAAAAAAAAAATTAAAATTTAATGTGGTCTAAGGGGGAGAGTATTTCTTTTAAGATTTACCTTTTTGATTTATGACAAAAAGGGGGAGAGATTTGCTGAAATTGATTTTAAGTTTTGTCATCCTCAAAAAGGGGGAGATTGATGTTCTACCCTGGTGTTTAGTTTTGATGATGAAAAACAATATCATGTTTTATCCCCAAGTCATGAGTCAAGTTTATGGTTTTCAAGAAAAATCAATTTCAAATACTTTATTAAAATGAAAATCAAATGATTTATATTCTTATACATGGAGATTTGAACAAGCATGTATTATGATAAAATCTCCTAGAATATTTTTCGATTTAGTTTTGAAGTCGTTGGTTAACATAGAGCTAAAATTGTTCTTAGGCAAAAGACCAACTAGAAATTCAAATGAAAGGTTTTCAATATAAGTTTTTCATATTTTGAAACATGCATGAAAGGTTTTGACTTGAAACTTAAACGTATGAAAAATCCTTTAGTTCATGCATCATGAATTGAAACTCATTTTGATATCGTTTCAAAATTTTTCTAAGTCTGGAAGACTAGCACCTTATAAGGAGACATATATGAAAATGTTTTCTTTTTAGAAAACTAACTCCCGGTAATTCAATAGCTAACATTCATTAGTGATAAAATGATTTTTAACGAATTTTTCAAGAAATAGAAAGTGTATATCTTGGAGGTGGTAAAATCGCAAAATCCAAAGTTCCTACTAAAATCCAAATTCTACTTTTTTATTCTTATGGATTTTGATTTTTTAGATATTTTTATTGAATTCAAATAGGGGGTACTTCGTTATTTACATTTATGTATTAAAGTAAATGGAAGGTAAAATATAAATTAAACAAAATGAGGACATTTACTTGTGATGTTGTGTATCAATCAAGTGAGCTTTTTATGTTATCAGTTGAGTTTTAAAATTTTTCATAGTGGATAGTCGACTATGTTGTTTGGGATGTCGACTATGTTATAAGGATAGTCGACTATGCTGATTTGATCTGTCGACTATTTAAGGGATCTGTCGACTATTTTTGGATCTGTCGACTATCATGAAAGGATAGTCGACTATGGCTTTTCATCTGTCGACTATTTTTGTTCATAAGTTTCAAAATTTTCTTCACATTTTTGCTCCTGTCGACTATGCATGAGTATCTGTCGACTATAAATTTTTTGTGTTAGAAATAGTCGACTATCTCTTTCTGTCTGTCGACTATTTCTTGCTTTACATGTAAAAATAGTCAACTATGCATTTTCTTCTGTCGACTATTTCTTTTGCAGAAAGTTTCCAACGGCTAGTTTTTCAAACTCTAACGGTCACAAACGGCTATATTTCTCTTCAATCTCTTGGGAAGCTTATAAATACAACTCATGGAGCATCTAGAGATGGCTAATGGATGGGAACGAGTTGATCTAAAGAGTTCAAATCATTTTTACTCGAAGCTTACAATCTTTGTGCTTTCACTGTTGTATTTTCTATCCAAGGCTTTGTTATTCGATCATTGTAAATTTATTATTAAGCCTTGTTTTCATTGTGAGAGAACTTGTAACTAAGAGTTTTAACTCTTAGCTTCTCTCTTTCATTTATATCGTTGTTATTTTCCTAGCTTTGTGCTAGAAGTCTTGCTCGTTGAAACAAGTGACTGTTTTTCCTAGCTTTGTGCTAGAAGTCTTGCTCGTTGAAGCAAGTGGCTGTTTTTCCTAGCTAAGTGCTAGAGGGCTTGCTTGTATAAGTAAGAGGTTGTAATTCCTAGTCTTGGACTAGAGGACCTACTTGGTTTAAGTAGGGGGTTTTTAGTGGATGGTTTGAAAAATCCTTAGTGAGGAGCTAAGGTAGTGGATTAGGCTTGGTAAAGCCGAACCACTATAAATCCTTGTGTTTTCTTGTGCTTGTGTTCTTTGACATATTTTTCTTTCCAAGCATTTTATTATTCCTCACTCGGTTCAAATATTTATTTGTGTAAACTTACATATTTCATTTTGTATGATTAATGTTTTAAATCACTAAAACCTCAATTGGGTCAAAAAGGATTTCAAGGTTCTATCAAGATTTTTAAAAATAACCAATTCACCCCCCCTCTTGGTGTGTGCCATAGCATCTTCCGTTCTAACAGCTATAAATCGTACCTCGAAATACTCGAGAATGCCATATCATTTTCTTTAGGCATCGCGGCTCCAGAGTATTCCCTGTAGTCGATTTGTTCAATTTCTCATACTATTCTGACACCTATTTTCCTTGAATTCTATTTTTCTAATAAAATACTATTTCCCAATTAACCCAAAGTTCTTGGGTATTACAATAGGGGTACAAACAAAGTCACAAAAAGTAAGGGGTGTGCAATTGGTTATAATGGAATTGAATCGATAAAAAATTATTAACTCAATTAAACCGAATCGCATGTAATAATCAAATTGAATCGACTGACTAATCCCTAACTAATCAAGTTAACTGAAATCGAATTAATCGAAACCTAAATCATGGTAACTAAACCGAATTGAAAATCGAACTAATGCACAAAATAATAAAAGAGACCGAACATTAGTACGACCTTATTGTTGCCTCCAACCATCCAGTCTACCAGTAATTCCAACGATCGCAACCGATCATCGGATTCCCCCAAACGTGGTGATTCATATATCTAAAAAAGGGTTTGACCTAATGGTTGATTTTTTGTAGATCTAAAAATTAATTTTATGGTAAAAAAAACTCAAAAACACGTTTTTAGGAAAACGTCACCGGCCACCATCCATAGTGGATTTTGACGATCGGAATTGACCATCAAATTTGTTTTGGCTTAGTGACCCATATACCCAAAACTAAAAAGCATCTAATGGTTAGATTTTAGTAGATATAGGTTTGAACCTCAACCAAGGATCCAACACTTTTGATAAATGTCTCCGAATCATAAGGTTTAGATTTGTTTAAAGCCACTGAATCCTCTGATTCGAAAGATTTGAAGGTTTGAATCACATCGAAGAGGTTCATTTTCTATCGTGGATTCAATCACAAAAGCAATATAATCGAAAAGAATGCATGCCTACCTTTCTGAAGTAGCGTAGCTCTAAGCTTGCGTCTTCGTTCACAACTTTGAAACATATCTTCGTCGTCCTCGCAAAGCATCGACAGTTTGAGAAAAAATAAGGTTGTGAGGTTTGAGGGAAAAAATGGATGTGGGATGACTGTGTGCGATGGTTGTGATACTAAAAGGGTATTTTGGAAAAATATTATGCTGTAGAGAGTAATTGAGTATTACTACATGGAGCAAGTGCTATTTTTATTAAAAAGTTACTGTGAAGAATAAAAATGGTTGCTGCAAATATAATTTTCCTAAATACTAGGGTGTCAATGAGAATGGGTACCCTCAAAATAAAATCTAGTTTATTAATTTTTATTTTACTTTTCAATTTAGGTTATGTTAAATTGGTTATATGGGAAAAATTATTACTTTGTGTAGCTTAGCTTGTTTATGTTTATGTTAAGTTATGTTATTTTTACTGTATTTATAATTGAATATATTTTTATAATTAATATTACTAATTCATTATAAATTAAAAAACGATACATTGATATCACAATTTGTACTATATCATATTCATATGGGGAATAAATTCAATATCTTGTTACATTTAAGCAGCAAGCAAGCTCCTTCCCTAATGTACGTTGCAATTATAAAATGTCATTTTCTTATTATTATGGAAAAATCTTTTTACTGAAAAATTTAAGGAAAATGGTAATTTTGGTGCGGGCTTCGAACGCTTGCCGCTTGGCCAATGGCGCCCAGCAAAGCAGTTTGAGTGAGCACACAGCCCGCCAGCCGCCAGCCCGGGGGCTTCTAAATTTCAAAATCTCCCTCTTGTCCCCTTCTCTTCTCTTCTCTTCTCTCTCCTCTCAAACTTCGACCCCAAAACGAATTTCAAACGGAAAGATAGAAATCGAAATCTCCCAACGAAAAGAGCAGAAGAATCTCACCAAGTTTGAATCGTCCCTCCAAAACCAAATCCCATTCATCTTTCACCCACCCTTACATATAAATAAAGCTAAGCTCACCATCTCGTTCTCGCTATCCATCCATCACCACAAACAACCCCCCCCCCCTCTTCTCTCTCCCCGGAAAATGGAGGTTGCCGGCTTTTCTGGGCGCTGCAACAAGGAGAACATCCCGCCGCTGGCTGAGAACCAAGACAATCTGGCTGCTTCGACCTCTCAATTATGTTCCAGAAAGAAGGGAATGAGAAGGCTTGGCCTTGGCAGGGAACCTCTTCGGGACATTTCCCACCTGTTCATTAACTCTCCTATCCGATTGGCGCCGGCCCAAGCCATTGCCGGCCATCGTCTTCCTTCTTCCACCGTTCCGGCTCTGTCGTCGAATCAGAGAAAGCGAAAGGCGGCGGAAGGCATTGGTTCGGTGCTGCATCGTTCCGACTCCAAGTCGCTGAGGATGAATTTCAGATAGCTCTGTTTTCAGTGATATGTATAAATTCACTATTCAGGGATTGTTATAATTTGCTCTGAAAAGATAATAAAATAAAAGCTTTTATGCAATTTTGTCCATCCACATTTATTTTGGTTAAATTTTAGAATTAAAATGTTTTGTACTTATATTTAACATTACAATTTATGATTTTGTTTTAGTTTACTTGCATGATTAAATGAAATCAATTCATGGAACGTATTTTTTGAAATTTACAATTTAAGCCAACTTATGATTAATCTCCTTTGATTTGTATTTGTCATGAATATAATTGATTGAAATTTAAAATATAGTTAAATTACCTTATTAATCTCTAAATTTTATATCTCATAATAAATTACTCATTATATTTTAATTTTTATTAACAAAATTATTAAATTTTGATTTGTATTAAAATTTAATATTTTTTTTTATTTTTTATCCATTTATGTTAAAAACTGGCATAATACATATTAACATAAAATAAAAATTATAAAGAATACTTTTGAGATTTGGCAAAATTGGCTGAAATAACATCTCCCATTATATAAATGAATAAAATGATCAATTTATTTTTTATTTTTTCTCTTCTCTCATTTGATTGAAAAATAAAAAAATTAATTAACACCAAATGAACCTCATTAGGTCCATCACATGGGTTTATCACAAACCCAAGCGATAAATAGGAAAAATTGTGACAAAAGAAGATGAAGGGTTTGACAAAACTGATGTTTGAATTCTGTTAAAAATTTAAGAAAATCTAAGAAGAAAATAAGATTTTAAACAAAACCTAATAAAAAGAGAGAGAAAGAGACTTATTGTTATTTTTATCGCTGTTATTGTCGTTGTCCCTAGCCATTTGACAATAGAGGGAAATGAACAAAGGAGAGAGAAATTTAAATGAAAAATAAAAAAATATATATTTAAATATAAAAGTATTTTATTTATTTTTTAATATTTATGACGTTAATTAATGATGAGTGAGAAATTCAGAGCTACTCTATCTATTTTCCATTTTGGAATTACTCTAAACCTTAGCATGTTGCTTTTCTCTATAATAAATTTTAAAATAAGTCAATATTAAAATTAACCTAAATTTCAATTAAATAATTTTAAAATTTATATTAATATATGTCATATCAACTTTTTGTAAACAGAATTTCACAAAAACTGAAAAACCTTATTGAATTTGAATATAAATCAAAATTTAGTAGATGTGTTAACAAAAATTAAAATATAGTGAATAATTTACTATGGAGTGAAATGATACTACAAATTATATCACTATATGAAATTATTTAAAAAAATAAAGAAAACTAAAATTTAATATTTGAACCCGTAGTTACTTAGAAAGTGACATGAAAATTTGGAAGGGATTTGAAAATAACCCTTTGGGCTTGGCGGGTGGGGTGGGGCCCACACGAGACAAGCCAGTAGTAGACAGACACCGACCCCCCCGGGAACAGCGTACGAATTTTAAATTCTCCCTCTTCTCTCCGAAACTGCAAAACGCAAATTTCAAACTGAAAATAGAAATCAAAATCATCTTCCAGAGAAAGAGGCAGACAAATTTGCGAGTTTTTTTTTGAATCCTCCCTCCAAAACCAAATTCCATCATTTCATCTTTCTCCCACCAACCACCATTACATATAAATAAGGCTAAGCTCACCATCTCATTCTCACCGTCCATCCATCACCTCATCGAACAAACCCTCTCTCTCTCTCTCTCTCTCTCTCTCTCTCTCTCTCTCTCTCACCGGGGAATGGAGGTTGCCGGCATTTTTGGGTCATGCAACAAGGAGAACGTCCCGCCGGCTGTGGAAAACCTACCCAACCCAGCCGCTTCGATCTCTCGATTATGTTCCGGAAAGAAGGCAAAGAGAAGGCTTAGAAGGGAGGCCCTTCGGGACATTTCCCACCTATTCATCAACGCTCCAATACGATCTGCGCCGCCCCAGCCCAGTTCCGGCCATCGTCTTCCTTGCTCCGTTCCGCGAAAGCGTAAGGCCGCGGATGGCATTGATTCAGGGCTACATGATGGTCGTTTCAACTCCAAGTCACTCGGGATGAATTTCAGATAGCTCTTCTGCTTTCTGTGTTTTCAGTGATATAGTAATTATAATAATAGTATTAATGCTACTACCGAGGGATTATTATTCTTTGAATGACTACTCTTGTGTGTTTTTTGTCGTTTGTGCTATTGATTTCAATGTGTTTCTTATCGTTTGTGCTATTGATTTCAGTAGAGAAAATAAATTGTAAATGAAGATTTTGTTTCATTACATAAGATAAAGAATTGAATCCACGATTTATTAGTGTAAGTCTTAATTTATCGTGACTTAATTAATTGATTTGTGTCTTGAAAGTATTAAGAAATTATTATTTGGTAATAGAACACAAGGAGGGTATAGTGTAATTGTTCTCTAATTTACTATACTTTTGTTGCTTTGACTGCAATGTCTTTGTTTGCAAATTTTATTTGCTCTCATTTTTTAAAATATTAAAAACATAATAAGTGAAAAACAGATTAAAAAAGAAATGTTGTAAATATTTTTGTTCACAAAATTTATTTGTTTAGTGTTGTAGAATTGTTTACAAATTTTATTTATTTTGGTAGAATTTGATTCAGCCACTTTTAATTGTATGAAATCAGACTTTTAGAATTGAATTGGGTAATTGTTTTTTTCTTTCATTTTAAAGAGTTTGGAAGAGAGGTAGAATTTAACAATCAATTCATGCAACAACTTGTAATGATAATGAGAAGAAAAATATTAAAAAAAAAAAAATTAACCCTCAGCACACAGATTAAGTGGTTGGGTCGATAAGTGAAGATTTACACTAGTAGGTCGTGAGTTTAATTTTTTATCTTGTACAGTAAGATAAAGTTTTTATTTATAATTTATCTTATCTGTCGAAATTAATGACATGAATGGCGAGGAATCACATAAAAACGATAATTCAAAGAGAAGAAAAACATTAGACAAATAGTTATTTATGGCTAATTTGGCAGGCAAATGTATTAAATATAGCAGGCAAAATTTTAAGATGTAAATTAAATGACATTTTATTGGGAGACTAAGAAATTTTTAAATATAAAACTATATTTTATATTTTGATGACAATTTGAACAGTCGATTTGTTAGTGAAGTGTTGAATGATTGAAAGAGAGAAGAAGATGGTGAGCAAAATGTGACCAAGGGAGGCAGTAAGGTGAGGGAGTTGAAATGGGCCAAAGTTAGGGTTACAAAATGGGCTGAGAAGTGGATGCAAATATGGGCTTTTAATGATCTTGACAAGGAAGTTAAACTCTACAAAAATGGGCTTAAGGGTCTGTTTGGCTAAGCATTTTTTTGAGGAGTTTTTAAGTTGTTCAGCTTTTATGTGATTTTTTAACTTGATAATATGTTTGAATAAATATGTTTTTAATTTATCTGTTAATAGTTACGTGTTTAGTTTGAAAGAGTTAATAAATTATTAAAATTTGATAAAAAGACGAACATAGACACATTGTTAAATAATATAAATAAAAGGATATAAAATACTAATTTTTGACAAAATTAAATTATAAATTAATGTCTAATGATAAAATTTGACCATTAATTGTTGATAAATTATATATAATTATTAAAAAAATATTAATACAATATATATATTTTTCATATATATATATGTACATATACATATATACACCCATAGAGAGGTGGTCATGGGCGATGGAAGCAGCAGACAATGGGCGATGGAGCCTTGAGGTGGCAGACGATGGGCGATGGAAAAGGAATAGGCAGACGTGAGTGACGAAGGCTAGAAGTAGCGGCTAACAGTGACAGTGGAGTTGGAGGTGGTGGCCGACAATTGCACTTAGAGGGAGACAATGACGACGAAGGCACTAAGCTGTGTAGATGAAGGGAGGTGGGTAGATTGAAATTTCAAAAGTTGTGTGATGACAAATATGTCTTTTGTTTGGTCAACACAATAAGCCCCTAACAACGTTTTTGGAAAAGTTAGGGGAGATAAGCTTTTGTCAAACACTGGTAAATCAACTTTTAAACTAAATAGTGTTTAAGTTGTTGGTTGTTGTCAAATACTTCAAAAACTAAACTACATATCTTACGAATTAAATGAATAACTTATAAACAGTCAAACTGCTTAATCAAATAGGCCTTAAAACTTGAGCATGCATTAGATTGTAATTCTTCATTCACATAGTGACGTGGTATTAGAATTACATTAAAAAAAAAATACTTTTGTTGCCATCCAAAAAAAGGTAGAGTTAGTAAACCAACATTTGAAAAGAATAATTAGTAACTCTAAAAAAGGGTAAAGTTAGTAATTCTACTTAATTTTTCTCTTATTCAACAAAAGCATGACATAGCATAATTCCCAAATCTACCTATAAGATACAAATAGAACAATATGATTCAACAAGATATAACAATGCCCTCCAAGGACACAAGACAAGCACAACCACCCAAGAATCTTTCGATCAGGGGATCTTTGTGCACACCATCTATCCATGAAGGATCAAACTCAGCTGGACCCACCCTCAACGATCATTTTGCCCTTACCTAGAATGATATAAAGTAAGGATGAGACACAAGACTCAACAAGCATAAAGAACAAAAAGGTAACAAAGGTGAGGGATTAACCCAAACCACCCGCACAACACGTGCTCCTCCACATACACATTTGTACCATGGACCTCAAACCATGCAATAAACACATAATTAAACATGCACGTATTGGTTCTTGGAGCCCACATAAAACATACCGACACCCAAGTCCCTAAATTCAAACTTGCCTACTGTCATGAACTGGCAAGCAAACCAACATGAGCCGTTGCTCCAAAATTTGCACCATGTGCCCTAGTCCTCATACCAACATACTGAGCCAAAGTTCCCACAACAATAAACTGAGCTGAAGCTTCCTCAAAACGGTTTTCCCATCACCCAAGCCTTTGAGACGGTCCTCTCGTCACCCGAGCCTGTGGATGTACATCCCACGGATAAATCCATTGTGCCCTCTAGAATCTTGCAATGTAACACATAGAAAATGTAATGGCATAGTAAGCATAAACATGATACAAGGTCTCCTATAAAACCAGATCATCAAGCCATACTTTTCCCATATAGTAATACACATGCAATGCAATACTCGTGCACAACCTTAATCATTTTAACATGCTCGTGCACAAGCATTCATAGCATGTGACCCCCCAGATGCAAACTTGACCCTTAACATCACATTAACATGCTGTAAAATACAAACAAGGTAGGATTGGTCGACAGACTCTCAAGCATCGATTATTAGTTTCCTCCCATAACACCAAACGGTCAACAGCCATGCCCAATCGGTCAACAACCCCTGTATCCAATAATTATAACAGCAAGATAAATGACCCAAATCAAATGAACTAGCATGCATGCATGTAACTAGAACCTACCCTAACATGGTTAGGCATCATTCCATGAAGAAACATGGGGAGAACCAAGCCCTATTCAAGCTCTTGGATGAAATATAAGAAGATTTCCTTTTAAAGAGCTCACAACTTAAGAAACCCAAAGGAGACTAGAAAATAGAGAATTCAAACCGTAAAGATAGCAAGAAGGAAGAAGAACTTCCATTCAAAGGAAAAAAGATATGAAATAGAACTTACATCCGATGAAAAAAAGATATAAAATAGAATTTGCATCTAAAATGGAAAAAGGGTATAAGAACACTCAAGGAAAAAGTTATAAGAACTTGCATCTGAAGGAAAAAAAGATATAGAATAGAACTTGCATTAGATATTTTCTTTTAAATCCCTTAAAGTATCAGGGTTGCCGACGTCATAGCTCAAGCCTCTTAACAAAATTAAGCATAATAGGTAAAAAGAACTATTACAAGATAAGTGTTACGACAATTAACTCCAACCCACCTTTAATCCTTAAACTTCTAGCAAGAACATGGTCCCTCAACCGTACTTCACATTCTTTAAGTCATTCCATGGCCTAAATTGAGCTTTATGGGGTTTACATACTCATTTCCCACAATAGAAAACTATAAGGAAGGTGCTGAAATTGCAATTTGGTGATAGGTGGCGGCTAGCACAAGTGGCAGTCGCATGCAACAGTAGGTGACCGTGTGGCATGGAAAAGGCCACGCAGGGCTGCACGTGGCGCGCCAAGGCAGCGCGAACCACGTGCCTCCCCAAAACGAGGCTGTTTTGGCGCCTACCCCTTGTTGAAAAAATCCTAGCATTTTCCTCTAACGCCCGTCTGGCCTTGGAGTTGAACCCAAAACCTCTAGGGGCCTAGCATCCTTCCTCACACTCGCGTGCGACCCAATCTACAAGCTTTCTTATTTATTAACATGCATACTTTACTTTTAAGGATATCTGACTATCAGTTTCAAAAATTACACTCAAACCCCAAATTCTTCCAAAAATTAGCAACCACCTCCTCAATCACAAATATAATAAATTTTAATTTTCCCCATTAAAATTCCTTAAATCCACAAGCCTTAGTGAATCATCTCCCTTATTAAAAATGCTGCACATTTGGCTGAGGACGCTAGTAATAGGGCGTAATCTAAAAAAAAATGTTGCACATTTCAATTTCTACCTAACACTCGCTCATTTAAAAAAACAACAAATTATTATCTTCCATTAAATTCTTTAAATGCTCAAATATTCATTAAATCATAGATAAACGAGTCGTTACAGTTTTCTTTTTCAAATTTCAAAATTAAATAAATGTATTCAAATAGTAAAAAATGGAATGAAATCTTCTACAAAAATGTATATACACTCAGCAAGCCTTGCAACGTTAAACATTAAATGTCTTTGTCAGGTTGATCAATTAGAGAAGTAATATAAAACAATTTTAAATTCTCACAATTAAATTACGCGAGAATAAAGAATTTATATTTGAGTAACTCAAATAAATAATTGAGTTTGGGTTACTCAAAAATGAACTTTCAATACTTTTAGGATTTTCAATTTTTAACACACAATAGTCGAGTATGAGGATAAGATAGTTGAGTCATATCATAAAACACTCAATTATTATAATCAAGTAGTCGAGTAAAATATATTAGGATAAAATATTTATTATCAACACATAATTACTTGAGTATTGTTCAATATTAGTCGAGTAATATCTATTATAAGTCAAGTACAAAATATTGTACCCATGCATAGACTTAACATCAACTTAGTACTTCTTTTGCACTAGAACATATTAGTTGAGTCTATCGACTAATTAGTCAATCACATTTTGAATGGTGTCTGTTCATGTATAAGGGAGTCGACTAATAAGGTAAACTGGTTGAATAATCCTTTCCTACTTCAATCAATGATCCAACCTTAAGAATTGAGTAATAATTGATATTAGGTGAGTACAGGTTGAAGAGTTCTCTATATCTTAACAAGAAGATGACTACTTAAATTAGTGGTCAAGTGATATTATGAGAGCACAAACTAGGAGTCGACTAACATAACACATTAGTTGAAGACAATTTGACTCCTCTTTGTTCTTAATAGGAAGTCAATTATTTTCATATCATAGTTGAGTAGTGTAGATCCAGGATTGGTCCTTCCTACATTTTCATTAGTTAGTTGAGTAATAACATATATTACTCGAGTAACATTTACATTTTTACTTAAGTTTATATTTGAAAGATTTTAGCACTTTTCATTATGTGATATTATTTTGAATAAGTATCAAAATAGTCAACAAATCTCAACGACGGTCGATACCATTTTCAAAAATACTAGTAATTGGTGCAATTTAAACAAACCTCAAGGGTGATGAGTGAAATTTACCCTAATTGTTTTTTTTTATCCAAATTCTAAACCTCTTGAGTGGTTTCATTCTAGGATGAATTGAAGTAAAGAACTAATATTGTAGAGACAAAATAAACCATTTCAAAAAGTTTAAGAATGAATTTGAGTAAAAAAAAATGTAAGGGCTAATTTGATCAAAATAAAAAATTTTAGAGCCAAATTGACTGTTAGGGCCTGCTCTCGGATTTTTCCAGTAACACAGAAAGTCCGAGAGAATGTCCATTAAGGATGGATACAGATACTCAAAATTTTTGAGAAATTTCTCTTCCGAATTTGCTTACCAATAATTAGAGCCAAAATAAATTACATAATATTCAATACATTATCATCTTGGGCTTACCGCCCATACATTTTCAAAATAAAAGGGCACTAAGGCTTTTAAAAAAAAAAAATATGCCCTCTATTTCTTGCCCTCAACATACACCCACGAATCTTTGAGGCCGGAAAATCTCTGTACACATCTAACCTGAACTCGCCCAAAAAATATCTATCTTCCATTACTTGGAATGACAAAAGAAACAACGTGAGCCACGAGACTTAGCAAGTATATAGCAAATGAAAGAATCCATAGAACAATATATGAAGGCATGAATAATTCAGAGACAAAGAAAATCATTACCCAACATCTAGTTACCTATTGGGTTCATGCCTTTTAGACTGGACAACAACATTCTCATAATTCATCAAAACCCATATTGCAATGTGAGCTTTAAGGCTCGACAAGTAAACATATATAATACCGGAAACATGAATGAAGGGATGGATACAAAATAGAGTACACCTATAACACCCTATATTTTCGTGAAATTGTCACGTATTTTAAGTGAGTTTAAAATACCAAAAAATATGTTTGAAATGACAACAAGTGACTGAATCAGTCGCAGGCAGTGCCCTAGAGCTTAGATACCTAAGGACAAATGTATAGTTTTAACGAGCGTCTCGAGGTGAGACTTATTGCACTAAAAGAAATCAAATCAGAAATGGTTTTCGGTTAAGCTAAGTTATAGCCTAAAAAAAGAAAAAAATCGAATGATGGTAAGGGGCTTCCGAAAAATCGTATATATTGAGTAATTTTAAGTTAATAATTTTGGGATTTTAAGTATCTCGATAAATTTGATGTTTGAGGGTATAATTCTAATTAGAGAAGTTATCCAAATGAAAGAATGATGAAATTATGAGCTTAGATGGTAAAATGTTAAAGTTGAAAACTTGAAATATGGGCCAAAGTGTCATTTGAAAGAAATTTGGGGAATTAGCTTGGATTTCAAAAGTTAAATCCATTATAGTTTCGGATTTCAAAAGCCACTCAACTATGGCTTTGAGTCTTTGGAGTCCATGGCTAAGATTGTGACAAGTGGCATAATATCATTGGTTGAAGAATTCTATAAATAGACACCTCGAGTTGTTCTCAAACCGTTCCAAACAAATTTGAGGAGTGAAGCACTCTAAAAGGAGGAGCTTTCTCTAGAGAGAGAGAAGGGAGTTCGGCAAGAAGGTGGGAAGAAAGCGGCGAAGAAGCGGCGGAGAACGAGCCTCGTCGGAGTTGCGGGTCTTCACCGGAGTTCACCAAAATCAATCAGCAAAAAAGTGAGGTAAGTCCCATTTTTTTGATAATCTTGTAGAGGGGGAAGAAAGGGCCGCGTAGGTTCAAACGGGGGTCGAATCGGAGTTAAAACGAGGGAGATATGGCCGAAATACGAAAACGAGGCGTTGCTGTTCGGAATTTGGTGCCTGCGCATGAGTTACACGCGCCAAAAAATGGCTGCGCGTGGGTAGACTTCTTGGGGCGCATGAGGGCGCGTGACAGGTCCTTTTTACATGAAATTTTCCATTTATGCCCCTACTTTAATACCCTTAAACCCTATATAAAACTATTTGAGGTTAGGTTTACCAAAACGTGTGTTTTCTGCAGAAACCTAGGCCGTTTGCTGTAAAATTATACCGTTGAAGAGATAAACCAACAAGGTGAGACTCCGTGAGACTCATATACTCCAAATCATATTTTTATTTCTCTTATGAGATACTTCTATTGCATGACACGTGTTTCGTGAAGTTCTTATACATAAACTCTTATTATTCGTTTACGTGAAATCATGTTGCATCTATGAACTAAATTTTCCTGAAAATATATGTTGTTGGCTTTTTAACTGTTGCATTTATAAAATCCGTGTGGCCATACTGTTGTACCTATTTGTTGTTGGCCGAGGGAAAAAGTAGGAGATCCCCCGAGAGGCGCTATGCGTGCGCCATCGAGAAAGCTCTCGTGGGGAAGACTGTGAGTCTAAGGCACAATGAATGTGGTGGTTGCAGGAGTTCTATGAAGTTGGGCCGAAGTGACATGGTTAGGGACCTCCCGAGAGGCGCTATGTGTGCGCCATTGAGAAAGCTTTCGTTGGAAGAGGTTGACGTGTTCACAAGGCACTTTGGAGTAGTCCTCTTTGTCTTCTCATACATTTTATACTTGATCATGCATCGATATAAACTGTTTTTTTTGGAGTTTCTCACTAGAAGATTCATCTTCTAATTGGACTATGTCCCTGGAATATTCAAACGTTTCAGGTTCGACGAGCGGCTATAAGGGAAATGAGGTAGCTGAAGAATTAGCTTAAATTACTGCTTGTAGCATGTTTAGCATATTTTTATTTATGTGTGAATCTATGTAATTTTGGATATGTTTGAGATGTTCAGTTATCACTTGCTAGAGATGATGTCCATGTAATATACTTTGTAGACGTCTTGAACGATTTTATGTATGATAAATAAAGAGTTATGGTTGTGAACCATATCAGGTTCGATCTAGCTTCCGCATATAAAATTTTAACACATGTCTTAACTATTTAATATTGGATTTGTTAAGCTGAGAAGGTGTAAATTAGGGTTTTTGGGATATTATGTGATGTATGATAGTTATTGAGATATGAAAAATTTTATATTCTTGAAATCCTAAGTTATAACACGCTCAAGAAATTTGGGGTGTTACGGTTGGTATCAGAGTGAACTTAGGGAAAAGTTCGCATGTGGCTAGATGAGTAAAGCCACCGTAAGTTTTGGGAATTAGGATAGGATTTTTTAATATATTTAGCAGCATACTCTTGTTGCTTATTCGATTTGAATTAAACCATGCCGTGATGATTTAATAGATCGCCCTGTCTCATTGCTCGATGGTGAATACAAGAAGGAACAGGCGTGAGAGAGGCAATGGTGAAGGAAGCAACACCAACCTGCACCCAGGAGGTGGTGTGGGAGGTCAAAGAGATGCACAAAGAGATGCACGAGCTGACCTCGGTGAAGGCCGGATTGATAGGATCGAGAGAATCCTAGAAGGCATGGTTGGGCGAATTTTGGAGTTGCAGCCCGAGCAAAGAAGAGTAGACTCCTTGGAGAGGTATCTATGACAAAACCCGCCAGTGTTTCGAGGAAAACTGGCAGATAACCCTGCAATCAGTGAATACTGGTTGGACCAGACCAAGAAGATCCTACAAAGATTGAGAATCTTGAATGAGTACAAGGTCGAGTGTGCGACCTATATGTTGGAAGAGGAAGTGGCTCAATGGTGGAGGTCTATACAGTGAGCGACACCTAACAGAACAGGATCTCAAGGGTCGGCAACAGACGTAGAAGTGGGGGAGGCACCCCAGATGTCATGGGAACGGTTTAAGGAACTGTTCAATGAAAAATTCTTTCCCACTTGCTGGAAGTTAGCTAGAGCACGAGAGTTTATGAGCTTACGCCAAGGGCCAAATATGTCTGTGGCCCAATAGAGAAGGGACGAAAATTCTTGCAAGGCTTGCGAATTGAATTTCAACAGCTGATGAGCCTGGTCCATGTGGAGTGTTATGCAGACATAGTTTTCAAAGCTATGACAGCCGAGGAGAATATGACACGGGTGGCAAAACTAAAGGCCACGACGGTTCAAGCTAGAGGACAATTAGAGAAATCCGACTTGACTATGGGACCTTGGGATGAGAAGATCATGAAAAAGGGCAAGGCGTGCTTTAAATGCAAGAAGAGGCACTCGGGCAAGAGGTGCGATGGCCAAAGCATTGTCTGTTACACTTGTGGACAGCCTGGGCATACTTCCAGAAATTGCTCAAGGGGAACAGTCCAAGAAGGTAAGGCCATAGCAGCAGCACCAGTGAATGTGATCTGCTACAATTGCAACCAGCATGGGCACATCTCGTGGAATTGCCTGAAGAAGAAAGAGCAGCTGCTAAAAATTAAAGAGGGAAAAGGGACCAGACAGGGACGAGTCTATAATTTGACCAAGGAAGACGTAGAGGCAAACCCTACAGCTATCCAAGGTACTCTCTTCATTTTGAATACTCCTGTGCATGCATTGATAGATCCAGGGTCTACTCATTCTTTTATATCGCATGTTTTGGCTAGGAGTTTGAGGGTAGAAACCGAGTCTATGGGGTGTCTTATGATGATTTCGACACCCATGGGTAAAAGTATGAAGTCCTCAGAAATGGTGAGGGGATGTGAAATTAGCCTGAGTAACGTCCGATTCCAAGCTGATCTGATTCTGTTAGAAGTATATGACTTCGACGTAATCTTGGGGATGGACTTCTTGTCCAAGTACGATGCCAATATAGACTGTCGTAGGAAGATAATGACCATAAGAAAACCCGAGGGAGGGTGGGTCAAATTTCAGGGGCAAGGCAACCCCGACGTTGGAAAGATGATTTCAGCAATAAAGGCAGCGAAGTTGCTGAGTCAAGGATCTCATGGATTCATAGCTTATGCTCAATTAGAAGAAAGAGAGGTACCAAAACTCAATGAGGTGCGAGTAGTACGAGAATATGATGACGTGTTTCCAGAAGAATTACCGGGACTACCTCCACCTCGGGAAATCGAGTTCTCAATTGAGTTAGTGCCAGGAACCCAGCCAATATCAATTCCGCCATATCGAATGGCTCCGGCAGAGATGAAAGAATTGAAGAGTCAGCTACAGGAGTTCACTGATAAGGGGTTCATTAAGCCAAGCATGTCGCCATGGGGGCACACCAGTGCTATTTGTGAAAAAGAAAGACGGGAGTCTAAGGATGTGCATTGACTACCGTCAGCTAAATAAGGCCACGGTAAAGAACAAGTATCCGCTTCAAAGGATAGGCGAGTTGTTCGATCAACTACAGGGAGCGAAGGTGTTCTCGAAGATTGATTTGAGATCCAGATATTATCAGCTAAGAATTAAACCAGATGATGTTCCGAAGATGGCATTCCGGTCAAGGTATGACCATTTTGAGTATTTTGTAATGCCATTCGAATTAACTAACGCTCCAGCAGTGTTTATGGATCTTATGAATAGGGTGTTCAAGCCCTACCTAGATCGGTTTGTGATCGTCTTCATAGATGATATATTGGTATATTCTTCGAATGAGAGTGAGCACGAGGAGCACTTGAGAATAGTGCTAGGAAACCTCAGGAAACACCAATTGTATGCCAAGTTCTCGAAGTGTGAGTTCTGGCTATCCCAAATTGCGTTTCTTGGGCATGTGATCTCAGCCGAAGGAATATCTGTGGATCCAGGCAAGATTGAGGCTATTCAAAGATGGAAGCAGCCGACGTGCGTAACCGAAGTGCGAAGCTTTTTGGGATTGGCAGGCTACTATCGAAGATTCGTGGAAGGGTTTTTTAAGATAACTGCACCTATAACGAAGCTCATACGGAAGGAGATCAAGTTTAAATGGACTGCCAAGTGAGAGGAAAGCTTTCAAAAGCTCAAAGACAGACTGACCTCGGCACCTGTGCTGGCAATGCCTAGTGGGCCCGGTGGATATGTTGTATACACCGATGCCTCGAGGGTTGGTTTGGGCTGTGTATTAATGCAGCATGGTCGGGTGATAGCGTATGGATCACGCCAGTTGAAGAGGCACGAGGTGAACTACCCAACGCATGACTTGGAGCTAGCAGTAGTGGTATATGCTCTGAAGCTATGGAGGCACTACCTATATGGAGAGACGTTTGATGTATTCACGGACCACAAAAGTCTAAGGTATGTGTTCTCGCAGAAAGAGTTGAACATGAGGCAGCGACGATGGATGGAGTTCCTGAAGGACTATGACTGCACCATCTTGTATCACCCGGGGCGTGCCAATGTGGTGGCCGACGCTTTGAGTAGGACTGTGCCTACTGTTATGGCCGGGTTGATGGCCCAGGAGTGGCTATTAATTGAGGCTTTTAGCCTGATGACGGTGAATGTAGTGCCGAAGGAATCTTCTGTCCTAGTAACCGGCTTGGCGGTTCGACTGGATCTGGAGACCGAGATACGAAAGGCTAGTGGGAGTGACCGACGTATACGTTTATGGGTAGATGAGCAAGGCCAGCCCAAGAGTCCAGATTTTGAGATGCGAAATGGCATTCTCAGATTTCGGGGTAGAGTGTACGTGCCAAACCTTCGGGAGTTGAGGCAGAAAATTTTAGATGAAGCCCACAAAGCTAAGTATACCGTGCACCCGGGAGGCACGAAAATGTATTGAGATCTTCGAGAAATCTACTGATGGCCTGGGATGAAGGCCAGCGTGAAAAAGAGAGTGGCACAATGCGATATATGCCAAAGGGTAAAGATTGAGCACCAGAAACCCGTAGGGTTGATGAGACCTTTTGAAGTTCCCGAGTGGAAATGGGAACATATCACGATGGATTTCGTGACAGGATTTTCAAAGAGCCGAAGGGGCAATGATGCCATTTGGGTGGTGGTAGACAGGTTGACAAAGTCAGCCCATTTCCTGCCTACGAGGATGGATCAACCGGTATGAAAATTTGCAGAGCAGTACGTGAAGGAAATCGTATAACTCCATGGTGCACCGGTAAGTATAGTTTCAAATCGGGACCCAAGATTCACCTCGAGGTTTTGGGAGAGTTTGCAGGAATGCATGGGGACTCAGCTAAAACTAAGTACAGCTTATCATCCCCAGACTGACGGGCAATCAGAGAGGACAATTCAAACGCTTGAAGATATGTTGAGATCCTGTGCCCTTGATTTTGGAGGGAATTGGGAGGAGCATCTGTCATTGGTAGAATTCGCGTACAACAATAGTTACCACGACAGTATTGGGATGGCTCCTTATGAGGCTTTGTATGGAAGGAAGTGTCGGTCACCCATCTGTTGGACCGAAGTAGGGGAACGACAGATGTTGGGGCCCGAGCTTGTGCAACAGACTACTGATAAGATTCGAATAATCCAAGAGAGGATTCGAGCTGCGCAAAGTCGACAAAAATCTTACGCAGATCAAAGAAGAAGGGATCTAGAGTTCGAGGTGGGAGATCTAGTGTATCTCAAGGTATCACCCCAGCATTTGATAACGCGTGGAAGTGGTAAAGGAAAGCTGAAGCCAAGGTATGTAAGACCATATCCGATTGTGGAAAGAGTCGGACCTTTGGCCTATCAATTGGAGCTTCCGCCTAACTTGTCTGGGATTCACAATGTGTTCCACGTCTCCCAACTTCGAAGGCATGTGCCAGATCCAACTCTCGGAGTTCGGGTGGAGATAATTGAACTAAGGAATGACTTGACCTACCTGGAGTCACCTAGAGCAATTTTAGATCATCGGACTCAAGTGTTGCGAAATAAAGAGATTCCGTTAGTGAAGGTTCAGTGGGGAAAGCACTCGAATGACGAGCCAACGTGGGAACTTGAGGAAACAATTAGGAAGAAATATCCTCATCTGTTCGAGGAAATGGAAATAGAGTAGGAAATTTTTTTTCCAGAAATTGTATTCCAGAATGCCATAATGATTTAACCTTCAATCAATTAGAGTATGTTTCAAATTTCAAGGACGAAATTCTTTTAAGGGGGGGGAGAATATAACACCCTATATTTTCATGAAATTGTCACGTATTTTAAGTGAGCTTAAAATACCAAAACATATGTTTGAAATGACAACAAGTGACCGAATCAGTCGCAGACAGTGCCCTAGAGCTTAGATACCTAAGGACAAAGGTATAATTTTAACGAGCGTCTCGAGGTGAGACTTATTGTACTGAAAGAAATCAAATCAGAAATGGTTTTCGGTTAAGCTAAGTTATAGCCTAAAAAAAGAAAAAAATCGAATGATGGTAAGGGCTTCCGAAAAATCGTATATATTGAGTAATTTTGAGTTAATAATTTTGGGATTTTAAGTATCTCGATAAATTTGATGTTTGAGGATATAATTCTAATTAGAGAAATTATCCAAATGAAAGAATGATGAAAATATGAGCTTAGATGGTAAAATGTTAAAGTTGAAAACTTGAAATATGGGCCAAAGTGTCATTTGAAAGAAATTTGGGGAATTAGCTTGGATTTCAAAAGTTAAATCCATTATAGTTTTGGATTTCAAAAGCCACTCAACTATGGCTTTGAGTCTTTGGAGTCCATGGCTAAGATTGTGACAAATGGCATAATATCATTGGTTGAAGAATTCTATAAATAGACACCTCGAGTTGTTCTCAAATCGTTCCAAACAAATTTGAGGATTGAAACACTCTAAGAGGAGGAGCTTTCTCTAGAGAGAGAGAAGGGAGTTCGGCAAGAAGGTGGGAAGAAAGCAGGGAAAAAGCGGCGGAGAACGAGCCTCGTCGGAGTTGCGGGTCTTCACCGGAGTTCACCAAAATCAGTCAGCAAAAAAGTGAGGTAAGTCCATTTTTTTTGATAATCCTGTAGAGGGGGAAGAGAGGGTCGCGTAGGTTCAAACGGGGGTCAAATCGGAGTTAAAACGAGGGAGATATGGCCGAAATACGAAAACGAGGCGTTGCTGTTCGGAATTTGGTGTCTGCCCGTGAGTTACACGCGCCAGAAAATGGCTGCGCGTGGGGGCGCGTGGGTAGACTTCTTGGGGCGCGTGAGGGCGCGTGACAGGTCCTTTTTACATAAAATGTTCCAATTATGCCCCTACTTTAATACCCTTCAACCCTATATAAAAATATTTGAGGTTAGGTTTACCAAAACGTGTGTTTTCTGCAGAAACCTAGGCCGTTTACTGTAAAATTATACCGTCGAAGAGATAAACCAACAAGGTGAGACTCCGTGAAACTCCTATACTCCAAATCCTATTTTTATTTCTCTTATGAGATACTTCTATTGCATGATACGTGTTTCGTGAAGTTCTTATACGTAAACTTTTATTATTCGCTTACGTGAAATCATGTTGCATCTATGAACTGAATTTTCCTAAAAATATATGTTGTTGGCTTTTTAAATGTTGCATTCATAAAATCCGTGTGGCCATACTGTTGTACCTATTTGTTGTTGGCCGAGGGCAAAAGTCAAAGATCCCCCGAGAGGCGCTATGCGTGCGCCATCGAGAAAGCTCTCGTGGGGAAGACCGTGAGTCTAAGGCACAATGAATGTGGTGGTTGCAGGAGTTCTATGAAGTTGGGCCGAAGTGACATGGTTAGGGACCTCCTGAGAGGCGCTATGCGTGCGCCATTGAGAAAGCTCTCGTTGGAAGGGGCTGACGTGTTCACAAGGCACTTCAGAGTAGTTCTCTTTGTCTTCTCATACATTTTATACCTGTTCATGCATTGATATAAACTGTTTTTTTTTTTAGTTTCTCACTAGAAGATTCATCTTCTAATTGGACTATGTCCCTGGAATATTCAAACGTTCCAGGTTCGACGAGCGGCTATAAGGGAAATGAGGTAGCTGAAGAATTAGCTTAAATTACTGCTTGTAGCATGTTTAGCATATTTTTATTTATGTGCGAATCTATGTAATTTTGGATATGTTTGAGATGTTCAGTTATCACTTGCTAGAGATGATGTCCATGTAATATACTTTGTAGACGTCTTGAACGATTTTATGTATGATAAATAAAGAGTTATGGTTGTGAACCATATCAGGTTCGATCTAGCTTCCGCATCTGAAATTTTAACACCTGTCTTAGCTATTTAATATTGGATTTGTTAAGCTGAGGAGGTGTAAATTAGGGTTTTTGGGATATTATGTGATATATGACAGTTATTGAGATATGAAAAATTTTATATTCTTGAAATCCTAAGTTATAACACGCTCAAGAAATTTGGGGTGTTACAACACCCTACTCCCCAATATAATTTATACCCATCCTTCAATTCTCATTTATAATACTATTCCATAAGCAACCATATATTACGACAAATTGAGCAATAGGGTTAAGGCATGGATAAATCAAAGTGGAATAAACCCGACTTCCCAAGTACGAGTAGCATTTTCCATTAGTTCCCATCATTTAAATCATTCCCATGCCATTGCCATTAAACATTTTATACATCGATTCATTTCTCACGAATATATAAATCTTCATACTTCACATTGGCTCTCAAAGCCTTTTATTCACATTAGCTCTCAAAGCCCTTTATTTGCATGCATGAATGCATACTTATATATAAAAAAATTAATTTGCCACACATTGGCTTGAGCATCGCCTACCGGGTTTATGGCCACCTCACCCGTGTCAGGCACTTTTTAGGATATCCTTTTTCCTTCCCCATTTGCGGAACATAGTCATCGCGCCAAAATAATAGCAATAGGGGCGCAAATCGTAATGCCATGCAATGTTCTTGGAATCTCACGCAAGTATAACATACATGCTCTATTATAGAAATGTACATATCATGAACATCATTCACATTTAAACATTTTAATAAATTATTCACTCATGAGCCCATTCATGCACATATGCATATCTTCAATCACATCCCAACATTTTGGAGGGTTGAGTGATGCTAGAGAAAGCAATTAACAGTAACTTATATCAACAATCATGCTTAACTTGGATTAAGGAAAGCCTTGACCCACTCAAATGATAACCGAAGTATATGATATTATATATCAAATCAAATCCCTTGAAGTCTAGTTTAATATGGTTCAAACAGATCACAATTCCGTGTTCTACATCAAAATTTATGGTGAAAATAGTGCAACATGCGCAGTGCTGAAAAAAGTTGATTAGTTGACTTTCGGGAGAGAATCGTTGACTAAAACTTAGTCGACTTAAGAAAATGCTTAGTCGATTGATGAACGCCCATTAGTCGATTGGCCCAAGCTCGACACCGAAAAAATGAGAAAACAGGCTTCTGTTGAGTCGACTAAACCCCAAAAATAGTCGACTCAACGCACACAAACACCTGAAATGACCCCAAAACACCCTAAAACAAACACCACTAGCTTCCTAACCCACAAATGCCATTCTTTGAATGAAAAATAGGGTGAACAAACCCCAACGAGACTAACACAAAGACCTAACGCAAGCTTTGAAATAATAAACGGTTCATGAAAATATATATAACCAATACCAAAATAATTTTTATCAATGAGGGAACCAAGAACCATGAAACTTTCGACATCACAATGAAAAAGAAGGAAAACTTGCACACAAGAAAACACAAGTGCAAGGAGAACTTGCCTTTGATGAAGAAAAATTCAAGAAGAATAATGCACCCAGCTGCCACCTTCACTTCATGCTTCAATGGACATCAAAAATGGAGAAGAAGAAAGAAGGAGAAGGAGAAGGAGAAGGAGAAGGAAAAGGAGAAGAAGAAGAAGAAGAAATGAAAGCCACGAGAGAAAGAGATTGGGAGATGAAGAAGAAAACATTAAATAAGGAGGCATGGAAAGTTGAGGGGGAGGGAGTGGTCTGCCAGCCATTCTCCCCACTGCTTTTACAATATACCCTCTACATAACACACAAATATCTCATGTCCCTTATGGTCATTTTGCCTTTTTTTTTTCTTATTTTTTTTCCATTTATTTCCTTTCCACTCACATAAATACATGGACCCAAGCCCAAATCATTTGCCCAAT
The DNA here is from genome assembly GCA_036245055.1 of Diospyros kaki. Taxonomy (NCBI): domain Eukaryota; kingdom Viridiplantae; phylum Streptophyta; class Magnoliopsida; order Ericales; family Ebenaceae; genus Diospyros; species Diospyros kaki. The sequence continues at coordinate 23,575,145 of BSEG01000011.1, read as the reverse complement.
TAAATATAATCGCTCATTTCCATTAACCCAACTCAAAGGGTCTCAACATATCCTTAAGCCCAATGGGCTTCACAACATTCTAACAATTAAAATATACAAAATCTCCTCTTGGGCTCAACCCAAACTTGCAAAGCCCAATCCATTAATTTAAGACATAATTTATTTACATAAATTTTGTCACATAAAAATATTTCTTAACATTTAATTTGATAGGACACAATTTTTCAATCTCCATAAATAAAATATTAATAAACTTCTAGGCCCACTAAGGGTTGTCACATTGACCTTTCTCTAATTTTTAATATATTTATACAACTTTAAACATGTAATCACTATTTTTAATATTTCGGTACATAATTGTGCCCAAATATAGTAAATATTTTTAATATATAATATAAATTAACAATTCTACATATAACTTTGTTTTTAGGCTTAGGTATTGTCCATGTAGGGCATTCTACATATAATATTTATTTTGGCAGATGCCAAGCTGCTTTGTCTCTTAAGGTACCATGAAAGATAAAGTCGGACTGAATTTTGGGCTCGTGCTTGTGTGTACGTGAAGTGGCGAAAAGGTTTTATCTGGGCTTGTGCTTGTATGTATGTGAAGAGGCGAAAATATTTTTTATGGGCTTGCACTAATGACTACTTTTATTTTATTTTATTTTATTAACACTAATGACCACTTTGAACCATTCTTAATGGACATTTTTCTTTTTTAATTTCTTTTCTTCTAAGGCTTAATGGGCATTTCAAACTAGGCTTTTGTATTGAATAGTTTGTTAGGTTGACCCAATCTTAAAAATTAAAAGATTATAATTAGAAAGATGATTAAGGAAACTCAAAAAAGACAGGAGAAGAATGAGATCAGGATAAAAGGTTGCTTGACCTATTGAATATTCTAAAGTTCTTTTTTACTTGTATTTGATTTTTTTTCTAGATAATTTAATTTATTATGAAAGGTAGGTGTTGTTAAGTAAGCCAATCTAATGGGTTTTCTAGGTAAATGTACTATTTAAAGAAAAGAAAACAAGATAAAGGGCACATCAAAAAGAATCTTTTTATTTTTTTCTTTAACATTGAGAAGAACTTAAAATAAAGAAAATAGCCAGCCTAATGGGTTTTCTAGGTAGATGCATAATCCAAAGAAAAAAAAAAAGAATGATAAAAGGGGCATCTAGAAGAATTTAAAGAAAAGGAATATTAAGAAGAAAAAGATTAATTGACCTTACTAAATGATGTAACGTGTGATCTAGATAGATAATAAAATTTAGTTTTATAAGTTAGTTTTACAATCTTAACTATGTATATAACAAAATACGACTATATCAATTATTTTTATTTATCACCATTTTATATAACTTATTCATATTATGATGGTGTTAGAACTTTATCTAATTATTTTTTAATGTAATTTTTAAAAGTCAATTGAGATTATTAAATGTAATGTTATAAACTCTAAGTTAATTAAGATAAGACACAATTGACGTCAATTACCACGATTTGAATTGGATATATAGTTTATTAAATTGATGCACTATCTTTTAAAAAAGAAACAACATGGAAAGGTTCATTGAAAACAAAATTAGATGAAAAAGATGTAAGAAGAATAAGAATTAAGATCAAAAGAACAACTAACAAGTTGCTTGACCTACTACAGATTCTAAAGTTTGTTTTGCTCATTGGATAGCTTATGAGAATCAGTGGAATGTGATGAGATAGAGGACATACACAAAGAATAGAAATGAACCGTACGTCAAAGCAAGAGTGTGTGAGAGTAACAAGAACAATACAAATTTTTGTGCATAAGAGATAGTAAGTCATACAATGAGTACTTGGAATTAGAAAATTGGAGCTCAAATCGCCATGTATGAATGATTTTGAAGGCGAGATTGAATGCTAGAACTGATGAAATGATAAGTCTTGTGTGTCAAGAGAAGATTCTACGAAGGGGTGTACCGATTTGCAATAGTTATAAACCCTAAACGTCATGTGAGATTGAGATTCCAGTTGAAATCAAGTTGTTGAAGTGGATGGGATGAAGAACCTGACTTGCCGAATGAAGATGTGCTAAAAATCAGAACCCTAGGCTTGATTTGAGATGATGTATTAAAGGTTGGCGTTGAGAGAATGAAAAATTTCGAAACCTAGAGAACAAATTAAACTTGATTGATTTTCTATTTATATAAGCCCTAGTTCAATCGATTGGTATTCCAAAGTAGTCACATTTTGCTCCAAATAGTTGATTAGCTCTTTCTTCTTTAGTCGATTAAAACACAACTTGACACTCACTTACATTCTATTTTTATAATTTGTCGATTATAGGTTATTATTATCAGTTGATTATTTGAGTAAAAAGTTTTTCTAACTATCTTATTTTGCAAGGTTTATTCGAATGAACTCTTTTGTATTTGGTTTATTTTAAATAAATTTTCATAGATTTAAAGAAAAAATTTAAAGCTTTTACATTAACAATTTCCTTTAATTGTTTACCTAATTTTAATCTATTTAATATTTGTCTAGATTTGATATATACATGCTTTATTTAGAGAGTACTATATAGATATAAATAAACACTTAATCCTAGCCTAAGATCATAGCTAACTAGAATAACAACCAACTCATTCTAATTTTTCTAGATTACTCGATTTGTACTTAACACTATTGGAGTAATACCTAAATGTTTGCTATCTTTTAGCCAATGAGACATTTTCTAACTTGATTACACATTTGATTTCTTAAGAATAACATTTGGAATCAAGTAAACACAACAACCATTACTAATGACATAAACATTTAACATTTAACGTTATTGAAATAATAAGCCAATTATTATATGCTATTTGAATGACAGATTTAAATAAAATACCAAGAATATTAAGTAGGTGAGTATACCTCAACCTTACGATATCGTTGGAATGCAATGTAAACCTTTGGAGGTGTCCACTTCTTTGCTGATTTTGAGTGTAATACCATTGTAGATTTATTGCAATACTTTGTGGCTCATGACTTTCCCTCCAAGAGCCTTTTCTTCCAGGTTTCTTTTGAATAACATTCCACTTTCTCTGGTTTTAACAACCTCTTCTTTCTTTCCAAATTTGTTCTTTAAATTTCAGCATACCCATTTCTTTTTGGGTCCTTGAGGGTTAGTATATGTCATTAGTTTGCTTAGAACCCTTAGCAATCCATATCATTTTAGGTCCACAATGAGATTTCCTTCTCAAAGGACACTTATACGTAATGTGACCTAGTTTACAGCAATAACGACATTTCCTATGAAAAGATATTTTTCTTTGTTTCTTGAAGGGATGTCTTTTCTAATTTTTAACAAAGTATTGGTCTTATAACAGAATTTTCATGTAAAAGATTTTTACTAGTATTTGATTTAACAACATGAAACTCTTTTTGCAAAGACACTTTGTTGGAAGCTTTTAAAGATTCATTTTCAATTTTCAATTCTTCCAACTCTTTTGATAATGCATGACTCTAATTTTGAAAATTCTTATTTTCTAAACAGAGATTTTTAAACTTTGCATTTAGCTCATTGAAAGCATTCAACAGAGAATAATATGAAAGTGCGTCATGACATTCAGAATTATCCTTATCAAGGGAACTATGCTCAAGATCACGATTAACATTAAGATCAATAGTAGAAGTAGAGGTTACTTTTCTTTATTTTCATTTAAGCATACTGTTTCTTTCACAAGAGCTACTTTTCTTCTCTGTTTGTTGATGACTCAAGGAATTTTCAACTTTCATATTCTTATCAACATACTCACAATTCTCATTAGATAGATATATAGAGTCAAGAATTGTAATACCTTAAGAGCCCAAAAAATAGTAGTATATATCGAGGATAAGTAAAGAAGGAAACAATACTAGTTGGATGCCTTTTGGGCTTAATGTAGGTAAAGAACTCCCGAGTTAAACGTGTTTGACTTGGAGAAGCTCAAGAATAGGTGACCCCCTGGGAAGTTTGTGTAGACCTATCATGGTAAGTTGTTCTGATCCTTCCTATCGCTAGATGCGGGATATTATAGGTGGTATCAGGGCTACCCGAGCCGTGTGTTGGGACCGTGTACTAACCAAAGGTTGGGGGTACTGGACTGGGGATCGTGTACTAGCCCAAGGCTTAGGGGTACTGGACCGAAGACACTAGACGGGGGAGATCTGAGACCAATTGTAAGGTCACATGACGAGGACGTCATATGCTCAAGGGGGAAAGTGTAATACTCCAAGAGCCCAGAGAATGATAGTATATATCGAGGATAAGTAAGAAAAGAAACAACACTAGTTGGATACATTTTAGACTAAATGTAGGTAAAAAAACTCCCGGGTTAAGTATACTTGAGCTGAGAAAGCTCAAGGATGAGTGACTCCCTGAGAAGTTTACGTAGGCCTATCAAGATAAGTTGTTCTGATCTTTCATATCGCTCGATGCAGAATGTTACAAGAATACTCAATATATCCTTAACACTTAAGAACTTAGAGAATTTTCCATAAACATTTTCGTGCAAAGTTGGATACAAAATTTTCATGGCCTTGAGATTTAAAACAAAACAAAATTTATCATGCACATTCCAATCAGATTTTGGTTTTGAAACAAATCCATTTTTTTCAATCCTCCATACTTTTTGATTAATGGATAACATATATGTAAAAATCATTTTCTTCCATTGACCATAAAAAGTGCCATCAAAGAAAGAAGCAATATTATAAGATATGCTTCTATTTGAACTGAAAATTTCTAAAATGCTTAAGATCACTCCTAGTTATTAAGTCAAAAGATAGAGCACCTATTTTGATACCACTCGTAAGACACGTAAGAAAGGAGTGAATTTGGGTGCAATAAAAAAAATTTGAAATTAAAATAATTTTATACAAAATTTGTCTTAAACCATTTCAAATATTTATGCATTAACTTATTGTTTAAAAATGATTTTATCACTTTGAAAGATAGTGTTGTAATTATGATTTGAATGAGTATTATGATGTTAAAATAGAGCTGCAAATGCTGACAATGATGGTGGTGGTTTAACGATGGTAAGTAATCTCTCTCTTTCTCTCCCTTTCTCTCTCTCTCTCTCTTTGCCGATGGGGTTGTAGAAACCTCACCAGCATAGGGTTTCTCTCCCTTAGTCTCCCTTCTCTTTATATCCATCTCTTGTCTCCATATCTCTCTTTAATCAAAACCTAGACTTGAGTGGGTTTTGTTCTTCAAAGAATTGGGTTATTTCCCTTAGTCTCTATTTTTGTCTTCTATTCTTCCATTTATCTTTCATTGTTGTATCTCTCTTTAATTGAAACCCAAACTTGAATGGTATTGCCTTTGACTAATAGGAACCCAAATATGAAGAACTGGGTTTTAATTAGGATGAAACCCTTTTTTTGGAACTGGGAACCCATATTTAGATTTGGGTTTCAAAACCTAGATCTAATCTAGGTTGGTTTCTTATGGTGGTGTGACCAGCAATAATCGCCACTAACTGCTAGCATTTTTTTTTTCTTACTTACAAGGGCATTTTTGGAGGTTTATAATAAAATTAATTGTTGTTACTTGACAATAACAGATATGTGATGCATGGTATGTGATGGCCCACTCCCGAAAATCTCGCTAGCATGAGAATCCTAGAGGAGGTCCTCACAAAATTGATATAGTCACAATTCAAAATAATTACATTTCTCAACTTGCTAACTACAATAGGAGCCAAAATAATTCATTACATCATTATGCATTTATCAATCTCTTTAGGGCTCAATCGCCTATATACAATGACCAACCATGATATCAAACAACAAGTGAAACCATTATTAATTAATACAATGATTTGGGGGGAAAATAAAAGCATTAAATGATGTATTGAATAGTGGTAGGGGCAGAATGGTTGACAGCTTAGCCACATCTATCGACTGCCAGGCGTCTGCTCCATGACTGATCGATAACCTCACCCTCAACTGTCGATTGTCGGAGGCCATTCCTCCCAAACAGTTGACATATTGGATGTGGTTAATCGACAACTAGAATGCAACTCACTCGCTCGTTCACCCTCTAAACAACACACAACGGTCGACAGACCAAGCATTTGGTCACTCGACAGAATGCAAAGTCCCCCAACAGTTGACAAACAAGAAAAAACGATCGACAGACAATAATGAAAATGACATGGTTGAAGCTATAATAGATGTAAGTTACACCCAACTCGTGCATGCAACTTAACTCTAACAATAAACATGTAATTCTCTTGAAAAGATAGGGTGAACCAAAACCCCATTTAGACCTTACCCACAATTTCCTGAAAGTCTAAGAAAAACCACACAAATTACAAGCAACCAGAATGAAACCCTCTTTCCAACAATAATAGGGGTTTCATGAACAACACCACAAAATGGATTATCCATCAAGATTGAACCAGAGAAAAGGATTAAGATTTGCATAAGAAGGAAATATGAGTAGAAACTTGCATATGAAAAGAAGAAGAACAAAAGGAACTTACCTCTTAAAAGAAAAAGAAGAAGAAGAACTTACCTTGAGAGATTCTTGGATGGCCAAACAGAAGATGAAATCACTAGAATTGAGATCTCTTTTTCTTGAAGCTCCAAATAAGAGAATGAAGAAGAAAGAAGAAGAGAAGAAAATGGGAAAAGAGCAAGAAGAAAGAAGAAGAAGGAATGAAAGTAGAGAGGGAGGAGAGTGTCTAGCACGACAAGCTTACCAACTCCTACCTTTTCCTCTATTTCTTTTTCCCATTTTACCCCTCTCTTTCATGCATATATATATATATATACCCCCACTTACACACACACACACACACATATGGCAACCCATTTCATCTTCCATTCATCCCCAGTTAATTTTGACTTTTCAACCCTTGGCTTTTTGACTTTTCCACACACATTTCCTTTTCGTTTACTCGAACTTTTCAACTCATTTAAATTCTTGTTTCCCTTGACTTTTCAACCATTATGCACATACCCCATTTCTTGACTTTTCAATATACGACAAATTCACTATTTGACTTTTCAATTTAAATCATTTTTATAACATTGATCAAAATACCACACACAAAAATAATGACTAAATAATCTAGACTCATTGACGGGTCATTACATAGTAACTAACATTAAAAATGTTAGCTTAAGAAGGGGTGAATTAAGTTTATCCCAACTTTTTAAACCAAATGGAAATGCAAATAATCATAGAAAATACCACAATAAAAAATGCAAGAAAAGTAAAGACTGGATTTATAGTAGTTTGATCAAATAGCTATATCCACTACTTTGATACTTGCCAAGGATTTCGAAACAACCACTAACCAAGTGCTTTTTGAAGAGGCAAACACTATCTTATAAAATTTATAGAGCTTTTTCAAGGAGCAAGCTTAACCCTTTAGCTAGGGGTGAGCAAAAGTTTAGTTAAACTGAACTGACTAAACTTGTCGGTTAGGTTCAGTTATTTTATTGCAAAAGTTCGATTCGCTTATTTTTATTGAAAAGTTTGATTTTTTATTTTCGGTTCGATTTTTTATTTATAAAAACTAAACTGACTAAGCCAACCAAAACAATGTCATTTTGGGTGCAATATGAAAGAAATATACAGAACAAAAATAAGAAACAGAATGGCGAAAGGACCGAATCGCCTAACGCCTAGCCTTCAGCCCTTTCTCTTCATCTCCAACTCTTTGGTGGCCCATTGCTCCTTCTGATAAAGACACTAACACCGACATCAACATCGACGCCAACCATGTTCGCTCGTCTATGCCACCTCGGCAACCATCGCTAACAAGCTACCATTGCACTAACACCGACATCTTTGTCTCTAATTCACTCGGCCTTTCATCTCTCTTCGACACCTATGCCAATACCGACGCCGACCCAACATCTCTCTCTGCCTCTAATTTGCACCACCGTGCTTGCCCGTTGACGTCAATAGCCCATTCAGTAAGTTTTTCGGCAACTTCTTGTGGGTGAATATTATATTTTAAAACCTAGATCTACTAAAATCCAATGTTTAGATCCTTTTAATTTTTGGGTATGTGGGTTATTTAGCCAAGGAAAATCTAATGGTCGATTTTGATCATAAAAATTTGCCGTGGATGGTAGCCGGAGGCATTTTTCTAGAAGCTTGTTTTAACCATAAAATTAATTTTTAGATCTACAAAAAATTAACTGTTGGATCAAATTTATTTTTGGATATATGAACCACCACAGTTGGGAAAGTTCAATGATTAGTTTCGATCATTGGAATCGCCGGTCGGAGGCGACAGTAAGGCCTAACTAATGTTTGGTCTGTTCAATTATTTTGTGAGTTAGTTCAGTTACCACAATTTGGGTTTCGTAGTTGGGGTTAGTTGGTCGATTTAGTTCAATTATTTCGGTTAGGGATTTTCAGTTAGTTTGGTAACCATTTGCACACCCTACCTCCAGCTACTTTTTCACTTGGGCTTAAGCAGTAACCCTCAAACCTTACTTTACAAGTGATGGACAGTAAACTAGACAAGGGTGTCTAAAGATACAAGGTTTTCTCTCAAGGATGATACAAAATGTAATGTAGAAAAAACTCGAGCTATTTTCGAACTTAAGAAATTGGCTTTCTCGCTTGAATAACTTTTAGTGAAAGAAACAGATGACTTGGAAGATTTTTTGAATTTGTTGTTTTTGTAACTTTTTCGTTTTGATCGATTCTTGTTCAAAACCATGCTCTCTTCTTTGATCGAACCTGTACATATATATAAGATAGGGGAAAACCTTTTCTATGCAACAAATTGCATTAGTTGTTTCCTTTTTCAAATTTCAAAATTAAATAAATGTATTCAAATAGTAAAGAATGGCATGAAATCTTCTGTAGAAATGTATATGCAACGTTAAACATTAAATGTGTTAGTCAAGTTGTTCAATCAAAGAAGTAATATAAAATAATATTAAATTCTCGCAGATAGATTACTCAAGTATGAAGAATTTATAATTAACTCAAACAAATAGTTGAGTTTGGGTTACTCGAATACGATCCTTTAATACTTTTAGGATTTTCAATTTTTAACACACAATAGTTGAGTACAACAATAAGATAGTCTAGTCATATCATAAAACACTCAATTCTGTTGATCAAGTAGTCTAGTAGAATATATCAAGATAAAATATTTATTATCAGCACATAATTACTCAAGTATTATTCAATATTAGTCGAGTAATATCTATTATAAGTCGAGTACAAAATATAGTACCCATGCATAGACATAACATCAACTTAGTACTTTTTTTGCACCAGAGCATATTAGTTGAGTCTATTTACTTATTAGTCGATCACATTTTGAATGGTGCCTGTTGATGTATAAGGGAGTAGACTAATAAAGTAAACTAGTTGAATAATCCTTTTCTAGTTCAATACACAATCCAACCCTAAGAATCCAGTAATAATTGATATTAGTTGAGTGCAGGTTGGAGAGTTCTCTATATCCTAACAAGAAGTCGACTACTTACATTAGTGGTCAAGTGATACTATGAGAGCACAAATTAGGAGTCGAATAACATAATACATTAGTCAAGTATAGTTTGAATCCTCTCTATTCTTTAACAGGAAGTCGATTATTTTCATATCATAGTTGAGCAATGTAGATCCATGGTTGGTTCTTCCTACATTTTCATCAGTTAGTCGAGTAATAAGATATATTACTCGAGTAACACTTACATTTTTACTTAAGTTTATTTTTGAAAGATTTTAGCACTTTTCATTACGTGAGATTATTTTGAATAAGCATCGAAATAGTCAACAAACCTCAAGGGAGGTTGATGCCATTTTCAAAAATACTAGTAATTGGTGCAATTTAAGTAAATCTCAGGGGTGATGAGTGAAATTTACCCTAATTTTTTTTATTATCCAAATTCAAAACTTATTGAGTGGTTTAATTCTAGGATGAATTCAAGTAAAGAAAAAATATTGTAGAGATAAAATAAACCATTTCAAAAAGTTTAAGAATGAATTTGAGTAAAAAAAATTTAAGGGCTAATTTGATTAAAATAAAAAATTTTAGAGCCAAATTGACCTTTCTCTAATTTTTAATATATTTGTAGAACTTTAAACATGTAATCACTAATTTTAATATTTCGGTACATAATTGTGCCCAAATATAGTAAATATTTTTAATATAGAATACAAATTAACAATTGTAACACCTCACTTACTCAGGACGTGTTATAATCTAAGAAATTTGGGACTTATTTTTTTTTATTCTAAATTATAATATTCCCAAAATTCCCTTAGGCCTATCTAGTGCTAGGAGTAACAATACATACACTAGATTTAACTGAATCATATAAGCGGAAGCTGAAATCGAATCTGATCATAACATTTAATACATAGATAACTGAACATGACACTTATTACAAAGTTGATACATAAGTTTCTAAAGATAATTTAAAATATACATAATACTCAAAATATCCATACTACAACATAACATGATACACTTACTTATTCCTTGACGACTCGTGTCATTACACATCATCGGCTTCCGCGCCATCACTGCAAGTCCCGACTGGAACGTTAAATATTCTAGGGGCAAAAACCCATATTAGATTATGAACCATCTAAGTAAAGGTACATATGCTTTATGAAGTGTGTATGCAATGTCTTATCTATCGTAGGTATCAACTGCACCCCACATGCTACCTCTCATTTTTGCGGTCACCTCTTTCGAAGTCGGGGTATATATATGGGTGCACCCTTGGTAAAGTAACGGTGCCAGTTCATACTCTCTACGGCCTTTATGCGTGTGATCAATGATATCAATGTGTATTTATGCATTTTATAGTCATGTCATGCATGCAGTCTACGTGATGGATACATATCAGAGCATGTCAATATGATAAAAGCATTTTCAAAGATAAACATTTATAACCGTACTAAACTTATAATAGTACACTTACAACTAGGTTGCCTCGAAAAGCTTGTCGACCTCGATAACCGTGTCGAGCGGGCAATTTCCCAATCCTCTTGCCCCAAGGATTCCTAAAACATTAAATTTATTTTCAGAATATTAATTTACTATTTTCTCATAATTTCTACAATTTCTCTTTATTTCTAAGCCTTATTTCTTCAAAATTACATAATAAATATCCAAACTTTCATATAACTAAATTTCTCTTTACAAATATTCTTTAAATAATATTTCTAACCTTTTGGAATTTTCTTGAAATTTTTCAACTTAAATTCCTATTTTTTCCTTATTTCCATAATAGTAAAACTACTTAAATAAATAATTAATTTAGCATTTTCTAGAATATTTTTCACAAAATAAGACATAAAACAAATTCTAGATTTAATGAAAATTTTTGTAAAATTTTATCTATTTTATTTTTATTTTTCTTTCTTTTCTTTTCTTATTTTTCTTTTCTTCTTGGTGAGCACGTGCAAGCCATGCGCCTTCTTTCTACTTGCAGGCGTGTGGCTACACGCGCCCGCCTGTTGCGTGTTTTCCGATGGCCCTCTCACCGCCGGCGACGCTGCTGGGCCCTAAAGCTTCCCTCCCCCACATAATCGACCCCCCGAACCCGAAAACAGTCTTAGATTTGTGAAAACACAACAAAATTACCTCAAATTTGTAATCGAAGGCGTGGCTCTGGCGACTCGCGATTTTTCAACGAGGCTTCAATCCACCATTTCCTCTGCTCCGTTGGCCACCAAACTCACCAGAAAGCTTACCCATAACGCAAGGACCAAAACCCCACTCACAAAACTCTCAAACACTGCCCCAATTGAGCGCTTCTTGAATTAAAATTTTCGGATGAAAGGCTTTACTTGATCTCGGCTATTTATAGTCAAAAACTTGCCGCGAACGGTCTTAATAATGGCGCCACGCATCCCAAAGGCCATCCCTACGGCCATTTCCTCATTAAATGCCTCCCTTCTCCCTGGATTGCTTGTTGCAAGCGCAGCCAGAGCATGGCACGCGCCTGCTCCAATTTTCTAATCTTCTTTGATTTTTTTTTATATATACATATATTCATATATATATATATTCCTATATACATATACGTACTTATACATATACCTATATACATACCTATGTAGCAGTAACGATTGCCAGAAAAACCCAATTAATAACAACATTTCTGATATATTGACTATGATGCAATTTAACTTATGGTTAAATCATATACTTTTACAATGTAAATATACCTTATATCATTTAATTACAACATAAATAAATTTTACTACTAAATTTATACATACTCACTAAAATTTTAATAATTTTTCTAGGGCCTAAAATCATTATTATTATTTACGTAGGGTATTAAAACAATTCTACATATAACTTTGTTTTTAGGCTTAGGTATTGTCCATATAGGACATTCTACATATAATATTTATTTAAGCAGAGGCCAAGCTGCTTTGTCTCTTAAGGTACTATGAAAAGATAAAGTCGGATTGAATTTTGGCCTCGTGCTTGTGTGCCTGTGAAGTGGCGAAAAGATTTTATATGGGCTTGTGCTTGTATGTACGTATGTGAAGTGGTGAAAATATTTTATATGGGCTTGCACTAGTGACTACCTTTTATTTTTTTTTTTCTGTTAACACTAATGTCCACTTTGAACCATTCTTAATGGACATTTTTCTTTTTTAATTTCTTTTCTTCTAAGGCTTAATGGGCATTTCAAACTAACTTTTGTATTGAATAGTTTGTTAGGTTGACCCAATCTTAAAAATTAAAAAATGATAATTAGAAAGATGATTAAGGAAACTCAAAAAAGACAGGAGAAGAATGAGATTAGGACAAAATGTTGCTTGACCTATTGAATATTCTAAAGTTCTTTTTTGCTTGTATTTGATTTTTTTCTAGATAATTTAATTTATTGTGAAAGGTGTGTGTTGTTAAGTAAGCAAATCTAATGGGTTTTCTAGGTAAATATACTATTTAAATAAAAGAAAACAGGATAAAGGGCGCATCAAAAAGAATCTTTTTATTTTTCTCTTTAACATTAAGAAGAACTTAAAATAAAGAAAATAGCCAGCCTAATGGGTTTTCTAGGTAGATGCATAATCCAAAGAAAAAAAAATATTAAGATAAAAGGCGCATCGAGAAGAATCTAAAGAAAAGAAATAAAAAGAAAAAGATTAATTGATCTTACTAAGTGATGTAACGTGTGATCTATGATCTAGATAGATTTAAAATTTTGTTTTATAAGTTAGTTTTACAATATTAACTATGTATATAATAAAATATATTCATATTAATTATTTTTATTTATCACCATCTTATATAACTTATTCATATTATTAAATGTGATATTATAATTCTAGGTTAATCAAGATAAGACACAATTGACGGCAATTACCACGATTTGAATTGGATATATAGTTTATTAAGTTGATGCACTATCTTTTAAAAAAGAAACAACATGGAAAGGTTCATTGAAAACAAAATTAGACGAAACAGATTTAAGAAGAATAAGAATTAAGATCAAAAGAACAAATAACAAGTTGCTTGACCTACTACAGATTCTAAAGTTTGTTTTGCTTATTGGATAGCTTCTTAGGTCGATGCACTATCTTATCTAAGAACCAAAAAAAAAAAAAAAAGAACAAAAACCTAACAAAAACAAAAATGGAGAACACGACCAAGATTAGCACAAAAAATTAAGATCTCACTCACTTTTAGAAAATATTTTATAACTAAAGATGTTTTAACATTTTATGTTTCAAAAGTCACATAATTTATTTTTAGAAAATATTGAAGATATAAAAATGATGTTTTCTAATTCATAATATAAAGTTGAAAAATTAAAAAAAAAATATAATTAAAAATAAAAAAATATTTTTTACGACTGAACAGGGGCGGAAGTTTCCAAATAAAGTTTCTTTTACTTGCATTTGATACTTTCTTGGTCGATGCACAATCCCACCCGTAGAAAAACAAGGCTTCAAATAGCCAATGAGCAAAGAAACAAATGAAAGGAAGAACAAGATTAAGACAAACGAGGAAAGGTTGCTTGACCTAATACACATTCTAAAGTTTTTGCTTTGCTTGTGTTGGATAGTGATTAATTTGAAGCACAATCCTACCCAAAAAGAAAGAAAGAAAGGAATAATTAAAACCCCTTTAACGAAGAAACTAAGCAAAAGAGGGAGAAGAATAGAAATATGAACAAAATTATACGTCGATCTAACATGGTAGTTAAATAGGTATGTTTCTCATGTTAGTTAGTAGGAATTACATTTTTTTAGGGATATGAATTCGTTAATTTTTGGTTAGTTTACTTGATGTGCATGACTTACATACTATTACGTGTGTCTATGATTTACTCAATCCACATTTAGAATGTAGTGCAAATTTCTTATCATAAAAAAAAAAAAAAAGAAGCAAAATTAAACAACTAAGAAAAGGTTATTCGGCCGACTACACATTGTTGAGATGATGCAAGCAAAGGGTATCTACTACTACTAGTGCTTAAAAAACGTAAGAAAGCATACTAAAACTGTTCCTTTAATTTGTTTATATATACTTTGTATGGAGGCATCAACATCATACCTTTCATTAAGTAAAGAAATGGAGCTGATGGGAAATGCTCTCTCCTAACAACAACAAGAATATTCAAAAAGCATTAGTCTATTTTATGTCCGGCTTTGTCTTCCACGATTTTTGTAGGACTTTCCTTTTTTCTATTTCATTTACAATCAATTTTCAGTTCTAATTTCAGTACTCTAAGAACTAAAGTCCCGGATATGCAGAAATAGAACAGAAATAGAGAAAGAGGGGCCAGTACTGCTTACTGTAGGAATTGGCATCACATATCACTAAATTTCTTAAGGCTCTGCTGCTTCCTTTAGTCGTGTGGAGACTAATAATAAGATTCCTTTGACCATAGAATTATATTCTTCTTAATTAGGTGTAGAATTCAAGGGGTCCCGTTAATTGTGGTTCCGGCTAGCACTTTCCAATAAAATAATCTGAGCAAGCCAAATGTTGTCACTCACTAATATCGTATACACTACGTAATTGTGTTGTCCCTTCACTTGGTGTTGGCCGCTTGGCCATCCAAGGAGCGCAAAAAAAGATGTAATAGATTTATTTTATTTTTGATAATGCATGTTTATTATATATTATTTTTAACTCATGTTTTATGATACTCAAAAATATCGATACTCTATACAATGTGAAGAGTGTTTTGTTCACCAGTCTCTATATTATACATCTTTTGTGCTATATATATATATATATTAAACCTTCATGTTATATAAAAAAATAAGGGAGTAATGCTAACAAGTGTTAATGCAATAAATACATCTATTGTTGCAAGGATATAATGATTAAAATTTATATATCTAGAAATTTCAGTAAATAGTCGGTAGAGCCAGACGAGAAGGAAGAGTATGGACCCATTACAGGAGGTTGGCAGTTAGGGGCTTGACTTGCTGTCCGGGAGAGCAGAAGAATGGAGCACTAGAGAAGTATAAGGAATAAGCTCCGAAGAGGCATGAGTGCCTCTTGGAAGGGTCTCCAGAAGAGTGCTTGTCAGGTTTGCGGATGAGTCTTCTGAAGTGTTTGAAAGATAGAAGACAGTCAAAAGGCATACAAGAAATTTATGAAAAAGTAAAGATGCAGGGTGATGCAATATGCTTGGGTGTAATGCACAAATAAGTTATGCGGGTGCACTGTGAAGAGATGCACGAGTGAGCAATATGAGTGAATCCTATAGGTGGACTCTTCGAGTAAATGACATAAAGAGAGAGAGAGAGAGAGAGAAAGAGAGAGATAATGTGCTTGGAGTGGCTTGCATAGGGCCAAGGGTGTAACATGGACTTATAAAGGTTGGTTGTGACTAGGACATGTGATTGGTACACGACATGCAAATGTAAGGAGTGCATGACTTTTCCATTACATATTGTGGTCCCGAGGTTAGGCATGCATGAAGGGACCTAGGCGAGAATCCCCTTCCCCATAGGAAGGGTCCCGGGAAGAAAGAGAGCCTTAAGAGGCTGGCCTTATCGCCATGAGGCGACAAGGGGCAAGATCTTAGGAGTTTTCGGGTGACCTAGAAGGTTATCGAAGACTTGACCGAATGCTTACGCAGATGCTTGAGAGGGTCATTCGCGGGTGCTTGTGAAGAAAGAGCTCGTGGCATAAGGCGGGGCGTGGTGGGGAATGTGGCACAGTGTGAAAAGGCACATGAGTGCAATGGCCGAAGGGTGAGCCGCGGACATGCAATGGTAGTCCACGCACAAGTGCGCATGGGGGGCCCATGGGCATGATAACAAGCGTGACGTGGGCTATGTGGGCGTGCATGGTGCTCTTCTGGGCATGCAGGGGCTATTGTTTTGATAATGAAAAACATTTATGTTTTTATGATGAAAAAATTTTCTCACTTGGTGCTCATAAATCAATTTATAAGTTCTATACGCACCAATCATGAAAATCAATTTTATCCTATTTCAAAAATCTTGTGTTCACAAAAAATCTCGTGTTCAATATTCTTAATGGGATTTGGAAAATTAGGTTTTAGTGTCAAAAAAATCATTTATTTTTTATTTATCAAAAATGCATTTGAAGAGCTTAAAATTGGAGCAAAGTTTTTTAAATGCTTAGCCAATCTGTAGACCGCCCATGAAGTTCAATCGGTCGATTTTTTGACCAAGAGTCGACTCCCAATCATGGATAGTCGACTCCTGATTGTGCCGGTTGACTATGGCAAAGCTAAAGTGAATATAGTCAAGAGCTTGTTATGCAGAGTCAACATAGTTGGGAGCTTATCTCTGAAAGTCGACTCCTTCTTCATAGAAGTCGACTCCCAGTCGATCGTTTCTTATAAATTGTCAACTATTTTTCTCTTTAACGACTAGTTTTGTAGGTTCAATGGCTATAATCAGCTAGTTTTTTTTAAGCTCTTAGGATGCCTATAAATACAACTCATGGATGCAATTGAGAAGACTAATAGATGGGAGTAAGTTGAATTAAACTTACAAAATCATTTTATTTGAGCTTACAAGTGGTTGTGCTCATTTTTTCTCTTTAAAGGCTTGATCTTCATTTGTATCATTTTGTCTAAGCTTTGTGCGTATTTTAAGAGATTGTAACTGAAAGTGTCTACTCTTAGATCCTATCATTTGTATCATTCTTGCATTTCATAGCTTATGTATAAGTATGAGATTTCTAATTCCTACCAATTTATGCTATAGGGCCTATCGGGTTTGGTAAGGTTTTAATGGATGCTTGAAAATACTTAGTGAGGAGTTAAGATAGTGGATTAGGCTTGGTTTAGCTAAACCACTATAAATTCTTGTGTCCTCTATCTTTCTTGCTTTATATTTTTCAACCATTTGTTTTGACATTTTATATTTTCTCTTTTAACTCACTAAAACCTCATTTCTATGAAAAGACTTTTAAATCTTAAGCATTTTTTAAGTCTCCCAATTCACCCTCCCTCTTGGGTGCGTGGTGCCATTCATTGTGCCATTGCTATACAATTATATCAATTGGTATTAGAGCTTAGTCTCCTTGTTTTTCAAGTTTAACCACCTAAAGAGGTTTAACCACCTGAGGAGGATCCAAAATATGGCACAAATCTTTGGAGGACAAAGCTCCATAAGGCTACCCTACTTTGATCGGTCCAATTATGCTTATTGGAAGAAGATGATGACTTGCTATGTGATGCAAGGCCTTAAAGTTTATGAGACCATAAAAAAATAAGTCATTTTACCCCTAGTGGAGAAGATTGATTAATGGACTAGAGAAGAAATGAGATTGCGGAGAAAAATGTAAAGCTGCGAACATTCTCTTTTGTGCACTTAGTCTAGAAGAGTTCAATAGAGTAACCACATGATCAACGACCAAGGAGGTTTGGGACAAATTAGAGGTCACTCATGAAGGTACTAGTCAAGTCAAGGAAACAAAGGTAAATTTCCTAATTCATGAGTATGAATGTTTTTCTATGAAATCTTGGGAGCCCATTAAGGATATGTTTACTAGGTTTAATGATATTGTCATATGTTCAGAGGCTCTAGGAAAAACTTACACAAATGGGAAGAAAGTTGAAAATTCCATAGGAGTCTTCCCAAGGAATAGGACCCTAAAGTGACAACCATCTAAGAGGCTAAAGATTTAGATAGTTTGTCTATTGATGATTTGATTGGATCTCTCATGACTCGTGGGATGATGATGAATGGAGATGATAATGAGGAGAAAATAGATAAGTCTCTTCTTTTCAAGGTTTTACATTCTTTTAGTCAGGAAGAAGAAGAAGATGATGATGATAATGATTTTCTAATACTTATTAGGAAGTTAAAAAAATTCCTTAGAGAGAAAAAGCTAAAGAAAGAATTGGAAGAAAAAAGAAGTCTAAGGAAGAAGAAGAGTGAGTTTGAGGGGGAGAAATATAAAAGTGAAATCAAATGCTACGGATGTCAAAATTTTGGACATATCAAACTCGAATGTCCATTATTTAAGAAGAAGAAGAAGAAGAAATATAAGAAGAAGACGCTTGCAACTTGGAGTGATTAAGAATCAAGCAATGAATCAAGTGATGGCAACCTATGCTTGGTGGCACAAAATGAAGACCAAGAGGTATCATCTCAATCTTCTACTAGTTTAGATGATGGTTTTTCTTTAGAAGAATTACAAAATGCTTTTGAAGAATTAGCACAAGAGTTTAAGAAATTGAGTTTGAAAAACAAATTATTGAAAAAGAAAATTTTATCTTTAGAAAATGAAGCAAATTCTTTGAAAAATGAGAAGAATATTTTGAAAGCTTAAAACGATGAACTTCAAGAGAAAAAAACAATGTTTAAAACTATTTCTTGAAAAAACCAACAAAGAAAAAGAAGAATTGAAAAATGCCCTTGAGATTCAAAGAAGAGATTTTCATAAAAGAAGAAAAGGGCAAGGTGGCTTTGTGAAAAGAAAACAAACTTTTGCCTCATATTTCAAAATCATTTATCATTATTGTGGACAATGTGGGCATTCCATAAATACATGTGTTAAACCATCTCATAAGATGTAAACAAATTTGAGTTCCAAAGGGAGCTTTCGATGCTAACTATGGTGTACCCAAAGTGGTTTGAGCACCAAAATCTTGTGGATAAGCTATTTTTGCATTTTTGCTTGAAATCCAAATGAAGTTCAAAGTTAAGTCTTTAATGGATGAATCAAGTATGAAAGAAAAGGGGATAAACTCAAAATTCAACTCTAAATGAATATTTTTCTTGCCAACCAAGAGTAAGGAATATTTTGTCAAATTAAATCTTGGTGGTAGATTTCTATCCCTCAACTCTCCATGTTCATGAGTTTTGAAGATTTTGAATTATGATTTTGCCTTTATAATTTTGTAGAAAATTTCAATCAAAAATTTTAATCATATTGGTTTCTCAAATTAAGGGAGAGTTATAAAGTCAAAATGGTTTTCAAATTTTTGATTAAGGGCGAGAATAAATCTTTTGATATGTGTTATTAAGGGAGAGTTTGTAAAGTTTTATCTTACCCTAATGTATTCTTACCCCATTGTTGTTTTGCCCAATTCTCACATTGTCTAGTGGAAAAATTATTTCAAATTTATCCTTTTTGACTTGTGACAAAAAGGGAGAGCTTTTTGGGTTTTTCATTGGGTTTTGTCATCATCAAAAAGGGGAAGATTATTGTCTTTCCTATTATGTTATTTTGATGATGAAAGACATTTCTGTTTTTATGATGAAAACATTTTCTCACTTGGTGCTCCTAAATCAATTTATAAGTTCTATAAGCATCAATCATGAAAATCAAATTTATCCTATGCCAAAAATCTCATGTTCACCAAAAATCTTATGTTCAATATTCTTAATGGCATTTGAAAAATCAAGTTTTAGTATCAAAAGAATCATTTATTTTTGATTTATCAAAAATGCATTTGAAGAGCTTAAAATTGGGAAAAAGTTTCTAAAATGCTTAGCCAATCTATCGACAACCCATAAAATTCAGTCTATTGAGAAATTTATATTTTGATTTATGGATATAATAATTTTTGGAAGCTATATTTTTAGTATATTTGGTTTATTGATAATTTTTAAAATATTTCATATAAAATATTTTAAATTGGAGAACTTCATCCTCGTATATATATTTATATCCTTTAAAATTGTTAAATATGGTTTTGTATTGATCGAGCATGATGTAAAGCTTTTGAGGAAATATTTTTGAAAAATTGGTTAAGTATAAAAATCCATATGCAAAAATAATCAAGTATTGCTTTCAAGTCAATCGAGTATTGAAGTGATTCAATCAATTTTTGTAAGTACCTACTCGAGTATGTGCTATTGCAAAATCTATATTTTTTAAAATCGCAATCTAGTATGACACTCTCTATAGTTGAGTATTAAGCCTTCAGCACTTGAGTATGCTTTGGAGATTAATCGATTATATCTATAGCATCAAAATCTGAGTATATATTGAATCGATTAAAGCTTAAATTTCAGTTGACTAATGTACTTGAATTAATCAAGTATCTACATGTGTTAGTCGAATGCTTTATACATCTCTTTGTTTTATCTAAAAAAAATAATCGAGTAATGATTTGTGTGTTTTTCAAGTTAGTCGATTATGTTCTTTTGACAAAATCTTTCAATCAACTTTAAGGTTCTCTTTGCCAAGTAATTTATGCATGCTTTCTATTTCTTAAAATTAATTAAGTGAAGCCTATTGTTAATCGACTAAATGTATTTTCGAAAGTTGATTATCTTTTTGAAGTTAGTCGAGTAAGGTTTGGGTTATTTATGTCTATGTTTCTGAACTTTAAAGATAATCGAGTATTAAATGTTTGTACTCAAGTAAATATTTCTGTTAGTCAAGTAAACCTAGCTTGATAATCAAGTGATTAATGCATAGTATCTGTGGCTTATGAATTAGTCGATTAGTGCGTGGTCATACTGAAGTAAGCTCTACATATAATTGATTACCTGATTTGTCATATCGATTGAAGTGCTATATTAGTCGAATATCTCTAAAAGTCAGTAGAGTGACTGCTATCTATTTTTAAAAAATATGGTCATTGGAAGCATTCAGTGCTTAACAGTTTGAACTTTTCAGATCATTTAATGCTTTTCAGACAACATGAGCTTTTTTGAATAAATTTATAAATGTTGTTGGAGACAAAAAGTGACAATTGTGAGACAAATGGAACATTCAATTTGAATTTTACCATGTCAGCTAACATTTAATACAAGAAATCTATAAATATTAGATGAAACAGCTTGAAGAAGGCTACTAGAACTACTTGCGCATTCTATATCAACCTCTAAGAGCTTCAAGAAATCTTCCTACATTCTATTCCTACTTCTCACGAGCTTTCTTCTTACAAATCTTTATGTGAGAAATATTTTTAGAGAGTGTGCATTTCAAATCCTGTAACTCTCTTTACTAAGAGAAAAACATCTGTGCTTACTGTTTTATTAATCTTTTTATTGAAAAATCCTTTCACAACTTATTGTGAACTTGTAAAAGGAAACACCTTATCCTTTAAAAGGTAGTGGTTGTGGCTTAGCCTATTTTAAAAGCCAAGTTGTAAAGGTTATACCTTATCCTGTGAAAATGTTGTGATTATGGTTGAGCCCGTTTGAAAAAACCAAGTGTATGGGTTAGTAGTTGAGCCTGTAAAAACTGTAAGATATAATACACCAGTGGGTGTGATTGTAAAATCCTTAGTTGTGGACCAAGGTAATAAATTAAACAATTGAGGCTAAACCACTATACATATTGTGTTTTGCTCTCTTTATTTCATTTACAACATTCCTACTTTGATTTCTTTTGTTCAAGTTTATTTTTCAAAAAGAGTGAAAAAGCTTAATTCACCTCCCTCTTAAGCTAACTAGTGTATCACAGTTAACCATTTTTTGGACCAAGAGTTGACTCCCAGTCATGGATAGTCGACTCCTAATTATGTCAGTCGACTATGGTAAAGCTAAATTCAATATAATTGAGAGCTTGTTATGTAGAGTCGACATAGCAGAGAGCCTATCTTTAAAAGTCGACTCTTGCTTGTTGGAAGTCAACTCCTAATCTCTGAAGTCGACTCCCGCTTGATGGAAGTTGACTCCCAACCTACCGTTTCTTATAACTTGTTGATTGTTTTTCATGTTAACGACTAGTTTTGCAGGTCCAACGGTTATAAACTGCTAGTTTCTTTTAAAACTCTTGGGATGCCTATAAATACAATTTATGGATGCACTTGAGAAGACTAATGGATGGGAATGAGTTGAATTAAGCTTACAAAATCATTTTATTTGAGTGTACAAATGGTTGTGCTTATTTTTTCTCTCTAAAGACTTGATCTTCATTTGTATCATTTTGTCTAAGGCTTGTGTGTATTTTGAGAGACATTGTAACTGAGAGTGTCTCTACTCTCAAATCCTCTCTTTTGTATCATTCTTATATTTCATAGCTTGTGCAACTAGATGGCCTACTTATATATAAGTAGGAGGTTTGTAATTCTTAACGGTTTATACTAGAAGGCCTTGTTGGGTTTGTATAGCAATTGCACTAATACCCAAGAGGAGGGTGAATTAGGTTATTTAAAAAATTGATTAAAGTTTGAAATCCCTTTGGGAAATTCTATTTGCAATCATACGTTTTGCTCTCCGTAACCCACATTTAATATTCCTAAAATACCCTAAGATGAAAACTCATATTTACCCTTCATTTAAATCTTTGACGCTCAACCACCCATCATTACTTTTCAAGTGCGTTCACTCACTTTCTCGACCACGATTGCCACAACCATTTTACTCACCCACAACTATAACTGAACATCGCACAACCACTATTATTCAACATCGAGGATTACACAGCCACTATTATTCAACACCAAACATTACTCACGCCAATTCTCCTCGCCATAACCAATTACTAGTTACTATCAGCGATGGAAGATTATTATCCACTACGTAGAGTTTAACGGAGAAGATAACGAGTATTCCAGCAAGAAACAACACAATTTACATCATTTATCACTAGTTCAATCACATAATTTACATATACATACACGAGGGATGAATTAAAAAAATAAAATTAATTAAAAAATAAAAAATACGCCGTTGAAACCTCGAACACTAGGGTTCGGGGGCTAGGGGATGCCTCGAACCTCAGCGTTCGGGGCTTGGGGGATGCCCCGAACCTCGAGGTTCGGGGTTGGCCTCGAACCCTAGGGTTCGGGGGCTAGAGGATGCCCCAAACCTCGAGATTCGAGGGCTGGGGATGCCTTCGAATCTCGAGGTTCAGGGCTGGGAGATGCCCCCGAACCCTAAGGTTTGAGGGGTGGGAGATGCCCCGAACCTCGAGGTTCAGGGCTAGGGGATTCCCCCGAAGCTCGGGGTTCGAGGGCTAGGGGATGCCCTGAACCCCGGGGTTATGGGTGGTCAGGGAACCCCGAATCTCAGGGTTCAATAAACACCCCGAATCCATGGATTCGGGAAAAATCAATTCTCCCGAACCCTGAGGCTCAGGAGAATTGCATTATCCTAAATTCAATTATATAACATATTATATAATTAATATAATGTTAACATGTTATATAATTACTAAATATTATACTATCCATTCTCCCGAACCTCAGGGTTTGGGAGAATTGCAATCTCCCTAATTGTATATAATATATTATATTCTATTATATATTATATGTATATTATACTAATATATTATATACATATATATTATACTATATATATAATGATTATATATATAAATTATTTCAAATGTATATAAATTATTCTGAATGATCATGCCTCGAATTTTTGGAATAATATTATATTTATTTTTTCTTGAATTAATGTTGCTTTGATTTTAATTTTTTTGGAGTTAAATGTAAATCTTAATAAAATTATGTTTATTTTTATTTCTTTAAAATTTATATTAAATTTATGATATTTTGTCATAAATTAAATAAAGTTAAATTAAATAAAATCTAACAACAAATACTAAAATAAAATATTATTACAAATAATTTAATGTATATTGAAAAGTTATAATTATAATAATACAGCAAATAATAACAAATAATTCTAACAAGAAGAAGATGAAAGAAGAGGAGGATTGATGCGCGTGGGGTGTGTTTTTTGGGGGGATGGGTATGTTTGGAATAGAAATAGTTACAGAAAGTAATAAATGTGGTTGTAAATAGTAAAATTTAAAATTTTACTTACACCAGTTGCGACGAGCAAAAGTATGGTTACAAATAGAATTTCCCAATCCCTTTTGGTGAAAAATGAGATTTTAGTATTTATAAGAGAATTGTTTAGGGCTACAAGTAAAACAAGAACAAAAATAAGAAAGACAAATTCGGCTTAAACCAAGCCTAATCCACTACCTTACTTCTCATTGAGGATTTTTCAATCAATCCATTATAATCCTCTTATTTCTTTGGATATACCTTCTAGCAACAAGTTAGGAATTTACAATTTATTACTTGAACAAACAACCCCTCTAGCAATAAGTTAGGAATCACAATCCTCCTACAAACAATATATGCCCTCTAACAAATTAGTTAAGCAATACAACCTCCTACAATCAATGTAGGCCCTCTACCTATACAAGATAGGTAAATTGAGAATGATATAAAAGAAGAGAGGATTTGAGAGACGAAATTATCAGTTACAAATTCTCTCAAAAAAAGAATGCAAGGCTTGAAATTAGATTTTACAAAGTGAATGCAAAGCCTTGAAGAAAAAAATAAAGAACAAATGAGTATTTGAAAGATGGAGCACTTCAAGGCTTGTAAATAATTCTCTTGGTTAATTTGAATCATCCATTTGCCCTCTATTTATAGAGCTTCATGACCCCTTTCAAGAATCTTGTTGTTGGTAGTGAAAAGAGCACTTTGGGTGAGTGAAAAAACTAGACGTTGGAGATTCCTATGATAGAAACATTCAACAGATGAAGAACATCAGTCGATTGGTTAGCTAAAATTTAAAAATCGGTTGACAGTTTCATTGCAAATGTTTTGTTGGTCGATAGATCAAAGAAAAGAGTCAACAGATGTAAAAATGCATTATGTTGGTCGATAGATAGGAGCAAGTTAGTCGATAGATGGGAGCAAGTCAGTTGATAGATGCAAGGCAAACATTATGCCGGTCGACAGATTGGAACAAATGATCAACAGTTTGCTAAGGAAACTAATTCGGTTTACTATATAATTAATTTTGTGCGCAAGCATAGGTGAGAAGTGTTATAGATTGAGTGGTCTTGTGCATGCGCATAAGAGCCTGGGTGCCACTTGTAGGTGCCCTTAATTAGGGACCCACAATAAGATGACATAAATGCCAAAACTTATTAAAAAAATTACACATCCTCCTTGATATTGATACCGAAAACCACACTCATACATTATTACGCAGACATATACATTAGGGTCCACATACCAACATAAATAAACGTAACTCGCTATTACACACCACATCAGGGTCCATAAACCCACCATATCCCCTCAGGGGTACAACCTAAAACATAAACAATCATAACTTAATATTACACACCACAAAACACCCCCCAAGGACCTTTGATTGAGATGGCTTTATACATACTTCTACCCCAAATATCCAAATTCACTTGGCTTACCCTTTACTTTAGCCTTACCCTTACCTGGAATGATGCAAGCAAACATGAGTCACAAGACCCAACAAGTATAACTGGAAAAAAACGAGCATAAGAGTTATGGGTATCGAGAAGCAAAAGAGTCATGAATGCCATTTAACGTACTTTAACATGATAATATGATGAAACATACATCCATGCTCATATGTAATCTTTTTAAAACCATAATCATGAAACCAAAATCCAAAACCATGGGACCGAAGTCCATACCATAAACCTGAGACCGAAGTCCAACTCTGAGCCGAAGCTTTCTCTATGGATATATCCTGTGGACTCGTCCGCTGCGCACACCATGAGGCCTTTACACATTTTTTAAAAACCATTTTCATGCACATGTTTCATGCATTATCATAACATGCATATTTATACTAAGTTCTCATATATAATTGACATGCGAATAACGAAGCAATATGCACAATAAGGCAACATTCATGCAAGACAACATCAGACCATTGCATGTTCATAATAAAGCATCATTCCCAAAGAAAGATAGGGTGATTCAAAGCCATATTTGGGACCCAGAAGGCATAACTGAGAACCATAAAATAATTTACTAGAAAAGAAGAGTAACTTGCAAAATGACTCGTTAAAATAGAAGCATAAACTTGCAACAACGAGGAATAGAGAATGGAACTTGCATATTAATAAAAAGACTGAGATCTTGCCTCTCAAATGAACAAAGATGAGGAAGAACTTGCAAAAAGAGAAATTGAACTTGCAAGATAGGAATAAGAACTTGCCTTAAAATATTTCTCAATTCTTGCAGAGTACCGAGGTTGCTTATGCTACAACCCAAACTCATACGGGTAGAATTTCCCTTGATTTCTCTAAAATTCTCTCTAATTTTCCCAAAACCTTCCCCCCAAAATCTCCCCATCTTACTCAATACCATGGCTTATGTATAGGCCAAGATGAGGGAACCACGTAGGGTTAGTGGGTGCATAAAAAATTATTTTTTTAGTGAAAAAATGGTGGCTGGACAAGTGGCACGGGTGGGTAGCCATGTGGTTGGGCAACAAGGCCACGCAAGGCCCTGCGTGGCTTGGCCTAGCCGCACGCGTGGTCGAGTGGTTGCGTGCGCATGCCTGGCCGTGTGCGGGAGCGCCTTGAAACGACGTCATTGGTGCTTGCCTAGCTGGGAATAAGAATTCCCAATTTACTCCAGTCAAGGCTCGAACCCGAGCCTCCCATCTGCACACGCGCACCTCAACCATTACTCTTGCTGCCTCCTTTATTATATAAATGCACAACTTAATTTTTAAAGGTAATTCTAGTTTCCAAACTTACACTTTAACCCCAATAATTTCTGAAATTAACCCAAATCAATTTATTCTATTCTTTTCATAAATACTTTCAAACAAAATAATTAATTACCTATTTTCTCAAAATAACATAAACTATTATTTTTCCTTAAATTCCAAAATATTCCATAACGACCTCAAATAATTTTGAATAATTACCAAAACTCACTTGATAAATTTTAATTTTCTTCAATTAATTCCTTACATTCAAATTCACATTAATTCACTAATAAACGGGTTGTTACACGGCTAGTGGTGAGGGTTTGACCTTGGGGGTCAACAATATTGGTTTTATTTTCAAGCTCTTTGAAAATAATTTTTTTGGTACAAATTTTTTAATCAATTAAAAACCTAATATTCCAAATGCATCAAGAAATTTATCACAAGTTTTTTGGTATTTTTTTTAATCAAATAAAAACATAATATTCTAAATGCTATTAGGAAATTTATCACAAGATTTTTGACATTGGATTGCATGATGAATTTAATTTTTATTTTGGTGCTTAATGGAACATATAAAAGTAAATTGAAGCACCAAGTTAGTAACCATTAACAAAATAATTTCATCATCAAAACTATATCAAAGGAAATCATCATCAAAATAAGTATAAGTTGTTGCAAATCTCTATTTAAGATATATATGTGAATATAGCATATCCATTTAAGATATATATGAATATAGCTTTATTTTAACTAAGTATATGAAATTGATTTTTATTTAAAAACTATATACTTGACTTATGACTTGACGTATAAATCAATTTGTTTTTCATCATCAAAGTTAAATACAAGAGTAAGAAATCAAGCCTATGGGGTTTGGTAGGAGATTTTAGTGGATGCATGAAAGTCCTTAATGAAGAGTTAAGGTGGTGGATTAGACTTGATTTAATCAAACTACTATAAATCCTTGTATCCTATATCTTTTTTGCTTTACATTTTTCAAACATTTGTCTTTCTTGTCATTTTATATTTTGTCTTTTAACTCATTATAACCTCATTTCTAGTAAAAGATTTTTAAATCTTAAGTATTTTTTAAGTCACCCAATTCACCATTTCTCTTGGATATGTGGTGTCATTCATTGTGCTATTGTTATACAATTATATCAAGGGCATGGCAATGAGTGGTTGGGTGTACAGAGGCGCGGCTAGCACATGTGGGGCATAGATGGGTCTTCTGTAAGCCCAAATGGGTCTTTGGGGACTCTGTGCGCTGATGGATAGCGTGCATGGGTGAGTGTCATGGCAGCAGGTGTGATTAGGCTTGGCAGCAGGTGCATTAGGGTGCCCAAAAGAGTCTTTCATGTGCACGGCTACAGATGAGTCTTCGGGCACGCAAGGGTCTTCAGATGGCTAGTGCGCGGATAGCTGGCGTGGATGGGTCTTCATATGGCTGGCGTGTGGAAGAACCTTCTGCACACTCGGCCTAGGGCCATTGCGTGGCCAAAAAAAGGCCCTTCAGCAAGGCCGCCCACCTTTATTTATAGGGGCAAGTGTTGCCTTGGCCTTTTTCCTTCTTTTCTTTTATTTTGACTTTTCCCTTAGTATTGAAAGGAGGTACCCCAATGAATGCTTGTTTGGCCACGAGCACCCTTCTTGAGAATTGTCAATGTTCAATTTCAGCTGATCATGATTCGTTTCGGGCTGCTGTGAGTGAGTCCAAAAATGCCCAAAGGAAGAAAACAAAGATCCCATATATGAGTAAATACCAGCAATTTTCACATGGTTCGGCCAGAACGATGCCTACTCCACGATCGCACTTTGATTATTCTTTCAGAATGGCGGTGTCTGATTATTCTCCTTGTTTTTTTTTATACGCGTCATGATATCTTTGACACCTATTTATAATGAGGGGCCTTTACAATTTGGATAATATATAGAAATATAAAGATGATATAACGGGAGACAAATAGTTCATATCATCTGTACAAAACTGCGAGTGAGATCCTCATCACGAGGAGCATGGGCTGTTGCAGATAAAGTAAATGGACCCTACCTCTGACTTCTCAGCAGCTTTGCTATTTGTGCAAGCTGGAGGTTTTAGGCCAGCGATCTGACGGTCCAGCGAACTGAAGGTTTTACTAGGAGCTCATTAGTCAATCACGGAGAGCTCGCAAGAGGCTTTATCGGAAGCTCGTGAGGAGCTCGCTTTTATGACCTACGGATTTTGGTGGTGTATGGGCTTTCTTTGACGAGGTCGCATGGGCCTTTTAGGCTCCGGGCGATTGGGTTGGCCCATTAGACCGAGTTGGGCCCATAAAGAATGATGCGAGAAATGCATATAACACAAGCGCCCCTAGCTCGCAATGTGATCTTCAAACTGGGAGTTGACGTGTGTCGGCTATTAAACCACCTTGCTGACTTCTGCCCAATTGCTTCAAGTCTTGTCGTTCCACGCATCACGCCTTGTCTGTAGCATATCTAATGCACATGTTCCCCTATTACTACTCATGATTATGCCTGTGGGGCCCACAAGCTATCGTACGGCTGCTGGATGTGGAGCATGTGGTAAGTTATTTTTTGATCTGATAACTGGGATTGATTGGGCTCGAGGTATAAATGGTAGGGGGTGTCTCTATTTTCCCTTTTTCACGCTATTTTAAAATCCTTTCTTGCTTTTGCCTTCTTTTCTCAAGGCTTCTATCACTACCGTGCTTTCAGACGTTGACCATTCCCGTCCGGTGCTTGCTCCGACTTTCCATACAGACATCAGGCTTAGTGTTTGGTAAGTTTGCTACGACTTTTCTTTATTTTCTTCTTTTTTTGTAAGGCTGTCCATTGTCGGTTAGCTGTCGATGGTTTCTCTGGTCTTCCTGATTCAGTCGGTGTCGTTTCCATTCTCCGGGGAAGCGACTCAAACTGATTGTTTCGACATCTACTGAGTCTTCGGGCGTAATGACCTTAGGATTAGTTTTTCATGGAACACCAGGCTCGCAGTTGCAGCCTCCCCGCTTTAGGCTGGCCCGTTTGCAGAGCACATGGCCTATGAAAATAGGGGGTATTTTTAGGGCTTCTCTTCTTCTTTGAGGTCTAGCTCGTGACCTGTGACCTGACTATTTTTTCTATCCTTGTAGATGTCTGATTCTTTTCAAGAGAACTCAGGCCAAAAACGCTGCAAACACATCGTAGGAGAAAACGATACTTCGAATTTTGAAGATTGCCTCATGATGGAGACGCAAAACTTTGAGGAAATGAGTGCACGATCTAGGGAGGTCGTTAGCGTGACCTCTTCCAAAGCTGATCTGGAGGTCGAGGATCAGGTTGCTAAAGGAAGATAGGGGCGTGAAGTCTTCAAAAGATTTCCCTCTAAGGTTAAGTTTCCAGAGGTGGTGTAATACCCGGGAATGGTTTGAGGTTAAAGATAATATTTAATGATGCGCATAAATGGAATTTACGGAAAAGTGAGACTATAGGGTACACTAACGTAGTTTTGGACGACCGAATTAGTCGGAGGGAGTACCCTGGACCCTAGACGATTAAGGAGAATGGTATAATATCTATGAGTAATACGAGTTATGATTTTAGGCATCAAAAGAAGTTGGATCGGGAACAGTTTCTGGTACAGCTATCTACCAGGTTGAGAAAATCGAATGATTGTAAGGGATGTAATATTCGAGATTTTTTGATTCAAATACTTGAGGAAATAGGATGTTTTAAGGGATTGTGGATGTTTAGAGATAAAAGTTTAATTTCTGAGCCAAGGCAAAATCGTAATTTTTGAAGTTCGAGTAAAAGTGTAATTTACCTAAAAATTAGGGGCATTAGCGTAACTAGTCCATTTTTTAGGGACTAAAATGCAATTAAAAATTAGTTCGAGGACCATGTTAAAAAGGGTCTAAGTGCAATTATCCAAAAGTTCGGGTCAAAGTGTAATTCTTGAAACCTTTTTACTAGGGGCATTTGGGAGATTCAGGAAAAGTCTCATAAATGATTTAAAAGATAAGGATGAAGTCTTATGATAACGTTAGAGATAAGATAAAGGCTCATGATGGCGTTAGAGATAAGATGAAGGCTCATGATGACTTTAAATATAAGATTTGGATAAGATTTGATTAGATAAGATAAGATTTGGATAAGATTTAATTGAATAAGATTTTGTTGGATATGATTTGATTTGGATAAAGATTTGATTTGAATAAGATTTGATTCGGATAACAATGATTATATAAAATCTTAGAAGATTTGGAATGATTGTAGAATATCTTAGAAGATTTAGAATGATTGCAGAATATCTTAGAAGATTTGGTAATAATTATATAATATTTTGGAAGATTTAGAATGATTGTAGAATATATTAGAAGATTTAGTAGTGATTATATAATATCTTGGAAGATTTACAATGATTACAAAAGATCTTAGAGAGATTTGGAATGATTGGAAAAGATTTTGGAAGATTTGAAATGATTGCAGAATATATGTTTCTTGGTGGCTAAGTTTCCAAAACCTATAAATAGGGGTTCAGAGCCAAAGGTTTCTCATTCGAAATTGTGAGAAGTTCATGCTAGACAAGAGTGCTTCGGATTTAGTGGATAGAGGGATTTTTAAGCACACGCGAAGCATCACACGCGCAGAGCACTTGGGCAATGCATGAGAGCTTGTAAGAAGATGGTTTGATCAAAATACTTGAGGAGTTACGCAAAAGTCGAGGTTGGACACAAGATTCAAGGTGTTCTGAGTTTCATTCGAGGTGAGTTGTTCGCTACCAAAATTTGACTTTCTTGTGAGTGTTCTGGCTGGAAAACTACTTGATTTATTGTGAGTGTTCTACCTGAAAACTTAGTTTTAAGTTGTGAGTGTTCGCCCCCAAAACTTTGTTTTGACTTGTGGATGGTTCTATCCCAAAAGTTGGTTTTAACTTGTTCATGCAAATGGTTTTTGTTGCATGCAAATGATAACCGGTGACGGTTGGTTTTATGAGGGAGGTTCGTCCCTAAACATTTTGAACTTGTGTATTGCATTCTATAAAATGTTGTTTATATGATGCATTGAATTGTGAAATGTGGCTTTGTCTTGCGTTTTGTACGTTCGTATGGAATGTCAGCCTAAGATGTTGTTTGGATAGTGTAGCCATAATTCTCTAAGGGCATGACGGAATAATAGAGGTATCTAATGCTGGTGTGCTTGTTAGGATAACTGTCTTGGTTTCTGTGCCAGACCGTTTGGTCAGGGAAGTTGCACTAGGACGACTAGGTGGTCCATACTGTGTTGTTCATGTGGGATGTCAACCTAGGATGTTGTTTGGATAGTGTAGCCATAATTCTCTAAGGGCGTGACGGTATCTGATGCTGGTGTGCATGTCAGGATAGCCGCCTTGATTTTCGTACCAGGTTGTTTGGTCAGGGAAGTTGCACTAGGATGACTAGGTGGTCCATGTGAAATTTTGGAGTTGGGATTGTATAGTGGTTCTTGGATGCTTAAGGTGGGAACGTAATTTGGTGAGATGCGTTGGCAGCCCCATTTAAGCTAGAATCACGTCGCGTCATCGTGTTGTCGAGTCGTTATGGTGGCATAGCTTTTAGAGAGATTGCTCTTTTCCTGTGGTAGGGTTAAGCGCGTGGGATTCTCTTGAGCTAGGGTTTACCGGGTGTATTGATTTATTTCATGTCTTGCATTATTCATGAAAAATGTATTTTGAACTCTCACTTTGATAATTCATCATCTAATTTGGACTATGTCCCTGGAATATTCAAACGTTCCAGGTAAAGGCAGTGGTGCGAAAAGAAAGGGGATTACCGAGGAGTGACGGTGATTAGTTGATAGCTCGTAATATGTCGCTTTTAATAATGTTGTTTATTTTGAGGACATCTTGTAAGTGTTGGTTTGACTTTATATTATAAATAAAGTGGTTTCGGTTATAACCTGTTAAGGTTTCGATTTAGCTTCTGCATTTGTGTTGGTGAACCTGTCTCAGTTTATTGATGGTTCATAGTTGATATACTGAGAAGGTGTAACGGAATCTTCAGGGAACGATTTTTGTGATGGTTCTTTTATTTGGAAAAAAATTTATATCCCCAGAATCTTACGTTACGTAGCGCCCTTCCGGGAATTGGGGTGTTACAGGTGGGGACTTGTACACGAGAGTTTCGCCTTCCAACGAGCTGTCAAGTGTACGTCCCCACTTCGACCTCTCACGCGGCCTACCCCCCATCCGGTTATATAGCCATTAGCCCTCAGCACCTCGAGTCCGGCTTTAGGTTCCCTGTTCCTACCTACCTTCTGGACCTCTTGAATGATGTCAAACTTGCACCTTTTCAGTTGACACCAAATTCATACGCCCAACTTACCTCATTAGCTATCCTGCTTCTTTCGAATGACCTTTCTCCTGCATCGCCGAAATTAGTTAGATTTCTTTTTTCTTTTAGGAACGCCAAGGATGGGCTGAACTACTTTGTAGCTCTCCCTTCGTAATACAAATCCATCCTTTCTCAAGGTAGGGCAAAGGGCAAATCCAACGTGGGCGACTATAAGTCTAGTTGGTTCTTTATCACTTGCCCTTCGCTTTCGTCGCTCAAAAACACTAGCTTCATGCTTGCTCTAGGTAAAGGCATGCTTGCTCTAGGTAAAGGCACGTTGGTTAGCCTAGGTTGTTTCATTTTTCCTTATGTCTTTAACACTTTTGCTTTGCCATGCAGATGTTGCAGGCAGGAAACCAACCTTGTTAGCCGAGGAGACCGAGGTGCTGGACAAGCTCATCGCTGTGGGTTCGGGCTCGAAAGAATTAAAGATCACTAATGAGCTACTCATAAACCTCGAGCTCGTGCCCCATCTTAATTTTGGGGTTATCAAAGGGAACCACATCGAGGTCCTGGGTGCGAAGGTCCATCCATCCGCCTTCTAAGCGTCCGCGTTGAGCAACCAAATCGAAGCTATGGTGCACCTCGATCTCGTCGTGTCGAAGAGGTCCAGAGCTAGGTCGGGTGCTACTTTGCCAGCCACTTCATTTTCACCGGGTGGGAGATTGGGGCAGCCACAACCATGGCCGCAATCTCAACAGCAACATCTCACCCAACAATATCATCAGCAACAAAAACCTCACCAACAGCGACAATAGCAAAGAGCCCTTGTTCCCCACGACTATGGTTTAATCGGAACTCGAGGAAAAAAGGTCACAAGAGAGGCCCCCAACGCCTCCGCTGCCAGGTCAAAAAGAGGATCGGAGCAATAGCAGCGGGAGATCGGTAGAGAAAAAAGGGCCAAAGCCTCTGGGGAAGGGGCAAATCAAGAGCCCACGCAAGAGCTGATGCCTGGATTGGTCTACTTCCACGCCCTCATGGACGAGATGTTTGAAATCGTGGGCACATTTTCCAAGTCCCTGGATAAGGACGAGGTGAGTGGGGAGGTGCTCGATAACCACATTGCTAGCCACAGTTTACTGGTACGCTCGAGCTTCTCCTCCTCAAGTTTGTTGTTATTGTTGTTAATTTTTTTTTTTTAATCCTCTTTGTATTGCAGACTTCCCTTGCCGCTATGAAGACCAAAAAATGTTGGCAGGACCTTGAAGGGCGGCTCCGGGCAGCGAAGGTCACCTACGAAGGTGAAATAAGGAAACTTGAGGGGGACAAACAGGCTTAGCAGGCCGAGCTCCTTGCTGCGAAGAAGGAGGTCGAGAGTTCAGAGGTGTGCCTGAGGGAGGCGATTCAGAGGAATAAGGAACTCGATGAGGAACTTGGCCGTGCGAAGCATTTATGGGAGTCCACCAACTCCAAGCTCACTGATGAGCTGAATAAGGCTAAGGAGGAGCTGCAACAAGTCAGGGATGAGCAAAAACAGGCTGATGATTGGCCCGATTGGTGTGAGCAAATCGCGAAGCAGACTATTGAAGACATCAAGGTAGAGGTGGCAGCTCGGATAGATTCAGCATGCAACGAAACCAGATCCGACACCTGTTCAGCATTCTTGTACACCCTATGGTTGAATCATCTCGAAATGGATTTTTCTTTCCTTGGCGTGTAGGCCATTGAGGAGGTGAAACGGTATGCGACCGATGCTACTGAAGATGCCCAAACTGCCATCCTGCTTGATTCGTCAGAGGTCGCTATAGCAGCTGTTTGCGACCAGGTCGAACCATCCAGGGTCGCCGAAGCTCAGCCTTCTGAAGCTGCCGAGGCTTTTCCTACCGAGGCTATTGCTCCTCCTAGCTAGACTTCTTTTTGGTTTTTCTTTCTTTCTTTTTTTTTTTTTTTGTAACACAAGCATTTATTCAATGAAATGGAACTTTTTCTATACTCGTGTATCTTGCTTTAAATTTCTTCATGAATTCAAGCCAATCAAACTTAAATTCTAACGGAGTCCTGTCACAATAATTCTTGAACCAATCTTCATGATATAACTCGAAAAGAACTTTAGCAAACATCTGTATACTAGGATAAGCTCGAAAGATTAACTTTAAAAGAAGTTTCCCAAGAATATAACTTGAGAATGAATCGTCCGAACCTAAGTCTGGATAGACCTAGAGTAATCCCAACTCTTAGATTTAATAAGCTTGAAATAGCTCATCAACGATCAACTCATCAATATGTCATGTGGGTCGCGAACAGTTATACTTAGGCAGATTAAGGCAACCCTTGGCCAGTATGTCTTTATAAAATAATGAAAACCTCACTAAGATATATGTCCAAATAGGTCGCCTTGCGATCTCAGCTAACGTACCATGGCTGAGTGACTCGTGATTAGACGAATATGATAATTTTAGGGTGCGTGTCCAGTAGGTCGCGAATAGCCTTATCTAGGCGAATTAAGATGAACCTTAGCTAACATGTTTTATTTATGAAAACTTTGCTAGGATATGAGACTGTGTCGCGATCTCGGCTAGCAAATCATGGCTCCTGATAAGTTTAACGAATCGAGAGTGAACACCTGGGTAGGTCGTAGACCATGGCTTAAGCCAAGATAAAGGGACCCAGCTAGTGAAACTCCAACTTGTGTCGCCAAGCTATATGTTCAGGTGGATCATAGGGTAACCCCAGCTAACATATCATGGCATGTTATTTCGTTAACTTGCATTGTTGAGTTGTGCGTCCAGGTAGGCCGTATTACGACCTCAGCTAACACACCATGGCTTTTATAGGTTTTAATTGAACCGAGAGGGAACACCCAAGTGGGTCGCAGACCATGACCTGAGTCAAGATGAAGGGACCTCAGCTAGTAAACCCTAACTCGGAATCACTTATGGAAGTGGCTGCTCGGTAGGTTCCAAACCATGACATTAAGTCAAGATGAATGGTTCTCAGCTCACAATCCATGACCTGAGGGAGGACCAAGATGAATGCTCAGTTAAGCCGCAAACCGTAGCACAGTGGCTAGGTTGAATAGGCCCCAACTTGCAAACCATGGTTTTTCAACCCCTCACTTCAGGGATATTCAATCTAATACCAACAAGAATAAAGTACAATGAAAATTCATAAATTCTAATAAGATCTATGAAAATTACATGTAATAAAAAGACAAAGCAAAGGCAAGAACAGTTACATTCATTGGAAGTAAGGACGAAGGTGTTCCGCATTCCAAGCTCGCGGGAGACGAATCTCGCCCATGTTTGCTAGATGATATGCTCCATTACCCAGATTTTCCTTGATGATAAATGGACCTTCCCAGTTAGGGCCTAGGGTGTTATTGCTCTTCGTTCAAGCTACTGGGAGTACCAGGCATAATACCATGTCTCTGACGTTGTAATGTCGGATTCAAACCTTTCTGTTGTAATATTGCACCACCCTTTGTTGATAGACGACAGCCCTTATACGAGCTGCATCCCTTGATTCCTCAAGCAAGTCCAGATTTACCACTAGTAGCTTGTCATTGCTATCTGAATTAAATGTGGCCCTCCGGTGGCTGGCCACTTCATTCTCAGCAGGGATCATAGCCTCCGATCCATACGTCATTGAGAATGGGGTTTCTCTAGTGCTGTTTCGAGCTGTTATTCAATAGGCCCAGAGCACTGTTTGCAGTTTATCCACCCAAGCCCCCTTTCTAGCTTCAAGCTTTGTTTTTAAGGTCTGCTTGATTATTTTATAGACAGCTTCGACCTGTCCATTGGCCTAGGGGTGGTCCACGGTGATGAAACTTTTCTAGATCCCCATTGATTCACAGAATTGGACAAATTGGTCGCTGGTGAATTGGGTCCCGTTGTCCGTTATTATTTGTTGTGGCACTCCAAACCTGCAGACTATATTATCCCATGTAAATGCTTGTACCTTTGAACTGGTAATCTGTGCGAGCTCTTTGGTTTCTGATCATTTGATGAAGTAGTTAACTGCTACTATGGCATACTTGCACCCTCCGCGAGCTGTCGGAAGTGGCCCGATTAGATCTATGCCCCAAATAGCAAAGGGCCATAGGCTGTTCATCTACTGTAGATAAACTAGCAGAGCTCACGGAATCTTAGCGAATCTTTGCCATTTTTCGCATTTCTTGACTGTCTATACGACATCTTGCTTTATGGTGGGCCAATAAAACCCTTGCCGGAGGGCCTTCTGTGCCAATGAAAGTGCCCCGTCATGATTACCACAATGACTTGCATGAATTTCTCCCAGCACGATTTGGCAGTCGGTGCCGTCAATGCACCTCAAGAGTGGGGGCTGAGAACCCTCTCCTGTACAGTCTATCATCATAGATGCAATATTGAGCTGTTGAACTCACAACCGACGTGCTTTTAATTTGTCTTCCGATAGTTTCTCGTCTTGCTGATACTCCAGAATGGGAATCATCCATGAGTTTTGGGACACCGTGATCACTAACGTTTCAGTTCATTGTTTTGTGCTAGGAGTGGTTAAGAAATCCACAAGTATAGCTCCCAAGAATTTCACATCTCAGGTAGTTGCTAGGCAAGCTAACATGTTTGCATAAGAGTTCTGGGAGTGGGGAATCTGGCGCATTTCATATTTTTTGAAAGTGGCTAAGAGTTCGCGTACATTTTGTAAGTATGCTACCATCTTTGTATCTTTGGC
The DNA here is from genome assembly GCA_036245055.1 of Diospyros kaki. NCBI lineage: Eukaryota > Viridiplantae > Streptophyta > Magnoliopsida > Ericales > Ebenaceae > Diospyros > Diospyros kaki. The sequence continues at coordinate 23,537,306 of BSEG01000011.1, read as the reverse complement.
CTGGTATTCTCCTCGTACTTAATTGACAACCAGCTGAGAGTCACTGAAGATCTCCAAGGATTCAGCTCGTATTTCCTTTGCCAGGCGGAGCCCTGCTAATAGGGCCTCATACTCAAATTCATTATTAGTGGTCGGAAACCCAAACCTCAGGGCGTAGAGGATTTTGTGACCCTTGGGCCTTATTAACATAACCCCGGCTCCCGCTCCTTGTTCGTTTGATGATCCGTCGACGTATAATTCCCAAGATGGCCCTTTCAAGTTCTCCATTTCTTCGTCAATCGGTCTAGTGAACTCGGCAATGAAATCTGCCAACGCTTGACCCTTTATCGCCATAATTGGTTTGTACTTTATATTGAACTGAGCAAGCTCGATAGACCATTTTAGTAAGCGACCCGAGGTGTCCGGCTTTTGCAGGATTTGTTTTAGCGAGTATTTGGTCAAGACTTCGATCTCATAAGCTTGGAAATAAGGTCGTAGCTTCCTTGATGCCATTATTAAACAGTAAGTCAGTTTTTCAACTGGTGCGTACCTTCTTTCTACATCGATCATGCTTTTGGAAATGTAATATATAGGGTGTTGCACCCTTTCTTCCCCCCGGACGAGGGCCACACTAAGAGCCTGTTGGGATACTCCCAAGTATAAGGTCAACTTCTCTCCCTCCTTGGGTATGGTGAGCAGTGGGGCCCGTCCCATGTATTCCTTCAGTTACTAGAATGAAGACTCGCATTCTTCTATCCATCTGAAGTCTTGGGCCTTTTTCAGAAGCTCGAAAAGTGGGGCACACTTATCAGTTGCCTCAGAAATGAAACAACGCAGAGCCCCGACCTATCCATTGAGGCTCTATACCTCCTTCCTTACGGGGGACCTTATATTGAGCAAAGCCTTTATTTTGTCCGGATTAACTTTGATGCCTCTGTTATTTACCATAAACCTAAGAAATTTTTCAAAGGCTACCCCAAAAGCGCACTTGAGTGGATTGAGCTTCATCTGATAGCTCCTGAGGACTCCAAACATTTCCCTCAGATCGAAAACATGGTCTGTTACTTGCTCAAATTTTACCAGCATGTTGTCAACATACACTTCCATGGTTCTGCTGATCAGCGCTTCAAACATCGTGTTGACCAGCCTCTGGTAGGTCACACCAGCATTCTTCAACCCAAAAGGCATGACCTTATAATAATAAAGCTCCTGGTCGGTAATAAATGAGGTGTGCTCTTGGTCGGTGGGGTTCATGAGGATCTGATTGTAGCCCGAATAGGCATCCATGAAACTGAGGAGCTGGTGACCAGCCGTTGCATCCACGAGCTGATCGATTCTTGGGAGGGAGAAGTTGTCCTTAGGGCAAGCCTTGTTCAGGTTGGTGAAGTCGACGCAGGTCCTCCACTGCCCTTTTTTCTTTTTCACCAGGACTGGGTTAGCCACCCAGAAAGGATAGTGGGCCTCTTTAATAAAATTATTTGCTAAGAGCTTATCCACTTCTTCTTTGAGAGCGGCGTAACGCTCAGGAGTCATTGGCCTCCTCTTCTAGCGCACTGGCTTGTCGCTTGGATCAACGTTAAGCCTGTGCGACATGACCTCTGGAGCATTTCCTACCATATCCTCGTGGTTCCATGTGAATACATCGAGGTTAACTTTAGGGAAATTGGTAAGTTGGGATTTTATCTCGGGTGCTAGATTTTTTCCTAGATTGAGGTGTCTTTTTTCGTCCGCTTCGCTGATAGAGATATCTTCAAGCTCTTCCACTAGATTGGTGGGCCTATCACAGTCGACCTCGTAGGGATCCAAGTCGTGATTAGCTCCTCATTGGCTGGTCGATTACGGGCTATCTTTTGTGATGACATTTACTTTCTTTCCTTTGGGTCCCATTTTTAGGGCATCTTCATAGTAACGTCTTGCGAGTTGTTGTTCTCCTCGTACACACCATACTCCATTGGGGGTCGAGAATTTCATTGTTAGTGATTTGGTTGAAGTGACCAGATCCAAGTCGTTCATCGCCGGCCTTCCAATCATAACGTTGTATGCTGAGGTGCAGTCTATAATTAGGAACTCCGCCAAAGTGGTGGCCTAGTGATTCGCATCCCCAATGGTAATGGAAAGGCTAATTCGACCGACAAGGATCACTGCATCACCCGTGAATCCGTAGAGCGGTTCTGGGGACGAGCTCAACTGTTCTGGTCCCAAACCCATCTGATTGAAGCATACTCTGTACGTTACATTTACCGAGCTGTCCGTGTCCACCATTATCCTTCGCACTTCAGAATTATCGATCTGGGCTTGTATAACAAGTGCATCATTGTGCGGCCAATGGACGTTTCTGGCCTCTTCTTCCAAGAAGACTCTCTTTTCCAGAATTGGGTCACCCATAGCTCGCTTCGCGGGAACCGACTGCTTGTCCGATCTTGCCAACAAGACATGGTTAGCTTCACGCACGTACTTGTCGCATGATTTGTGGGAAGATCCGGCGGGGTGAGGTCCACTATGAATCGTGTATATAGTTTACATAGCCAGTGAGCGTTCATCATCGGAGGGGGGCGATTGTTGTGCCGGTGGTTGGCTTGATTGGTTGGTTGGTCGCACCACGTAATCTTTCAAGTGAGCTCTTCTTATCAGATCCTCAATGGCATCTTTTAGGGCCCAACATTTGGAGGTGTTGTGGCCCTCCTCGTGATACACACAGAATTTTTCCTTATTTTTGAATTTGTTGGGAGTTCTCAGCGAGTTGGGCTTCCGAACTCCTCTTTGTTCCTTTCCATGGCGAAGATCCTTTCTTGGGGGTCAGACATGATACAGTAGCTGTTAAAGCGCCACGACCTCGGAGGTCACTCATCTCTCTGTGCCTTGTGAGCTCGCTTGAAGATTTCATTGTTTGAGCGCTCCCCTCGAGCTTCCCTTCCGGTGTCTTCGTTATTCTTTCTTTTATTCTGGTTGGAGCCGCCAGCTTCTTCTTTCGGTCCGATGGGTTTCTTTAACCCAAAGGCGTCTTCCCATCCAATCCTTGGAAGCTCGTTCATAAAATTCCCCCAGATCCTTAACTGGGGTCCCGTAGATGCTCTCATAGAGTTTCCCATCTTTTCGAAGGCTGGCGGAGATCGCCGTTAGGATACTTTCATTGAAGGGATCCTCGACGTTGCTTACCTCAGGGAATATCACCCAAGATTGCCGGGAAGGCGCGACATTTAATCAGCGAGCTGGTTGTTTGCAAATCCATTTGTACGTTGTTTGCATCCAGGTAATCATAGGGGTTGTTGTCCCCATTGTACTATAGCATGGTTGGGACTTTAAATCTCCGAGGGAGGGGTTCGAGTTCAACCTCTCTGGTGAACGGCGTCCTGTCCCCATAGCCATTATTCTAGCTGTGAACTCCTTGTCGTTCTTCCAGCTGCCGAACTCTTTGATATATCTCCTCCACAGTTGAGTCCGGGCCTGCTGATTGTTGGGCCTGCGATCGCCTACTTCTTTCCCGAAATGGGGAGTGGTGATTTGGGAATGGATAGTTGTCCCCGATATCCTCTTCTGCAGGCGGGGGTCTTTCTTCTCTTGGTTGGCGGACCCTTCGAGGCGAAGCTGGTGGATCGTGGGCGGCCCAGGCTTGAGCTTGGGCCAGAATTCTAACCGTGTTAGCGAGCTACATCACTGTATTCTCTAACACCTCCTGGCGTTGCTTCCAGTCCCAGATCGCCCCTGTCCCGGTGATTTAGTTCGTGGGTTGAACAGGAAATCGTAGTGGTATGCCAATGGCGTCTCCAGTTGGCGGTGGTAAAGGGATATCTGTTATCGAAGCAACGGGCCCTCCATTTGGTAGAAAATCTCGCGGTCGATCGCGGTGATTTTCTGGTGGGTCAACCGCCGCCTCGGAACTTCGAGTATTCCTTCCTCTTGCCATGGCTACTGATCAGAGTGGGCCCCTTCTTCTAGCGCCAAAATGTCGACGTTCAATTTCAACCGACTGTGATTCGTTTTATGCTGCGGTGAGTGAGTCCAAAAATGCCCAGAGGAAGAAAACAAAGATCTCAGATATGAGTAAACACCAGCAATTTTCACGTGGTTCGGCCAGAACGATACCTACTCCACGACCGCATTCTAATTATTCTTTCAGAATGGGGGTGTGTGATTATTCTCCTTATTTTTTTTTTTTGTACCCCTCATGATATCTCTGACTCCTATTTATAATGAGGGGCCTTTACAATTTGGATAACATATAGAAATATAAAGATAATATAACGGGGGACAAACAATCTTTATCATCTGTACAAAACTACGAGTGGGATCCTCGTCACGAGGAGCATGGACTATTGCAGATAAAGTAAATAAGCCTTACCTCTGACTTCTCAGCAGCTTTGTTATTTGTGCGAGCTGGAGGTTTTGGCGCAGCAATCTGACAGTCCAGCGAACTGAGGGTTTTATTGGGAGCTCGTTAGTCAATCGCGGAGAGCTCGCAAGAGGCTTTATCGGAAGCTCGTGAGGAGCTCACTTTTATGAGCTGTGGATTTTGGTGGTATATGGGCTTTCTTTAACGAGGTCACATGGGCCTTCTAGGCTCCGGGCGATTGGGCCGGCCCATTAGATTGAGTCTGGCCCATAAAAAATGATGCGAAAAATGCGTATAACAAGAATATTCTCAAGTACTTTTCCTGGGGAACTGTCCTGGGCTAGGCTACAACATTATCTATTTATTAATAAATGCATTTGTTACACTTTATTTTTAATCTCCTATACACTCTTCTTGGTTAATAAAATATTTCAAAATATAATGTGTTTAGTACCGATCAATAAAAAAGTATAAAGATTAAAAATAAGATATAACAAATACCCATAATTTAAAAATAAAAGCATTTATTGCACTTTAAACTGTACCTAAGATTCCTGGTTAAAAAAAAACCGGAGAAGACTCAGAAGAGGTCTTTGACCTTTCGAAGTTCGGTCGGAAGGTGTAATTGAAATCGCTGATATGGAGAAGAGCTTTTCAAGTCTCCCAAGTGGTACAGAATGAATGCCAAACGACGCTGCTGCTGCTGACTAGACCCCCCAACCATTGCCGATTCCATTGGAAGGTCGCCTTAAAACAATTCTCTGTGCAATTCCCTAATTATTATTGCCGCTGCTTCGGTTCGTATCGCCAGAGATTCACCATCATCTGTTTCTTCATCATCGTCTTCTTCTCCACAAGCCAATTATGGCAGACCACACATGCAATTAATTGTCTCTTACCATTTTCTTATATCTGGCTCAGCTCACATATAATTAATTACATATATAAGTCTCCAAATTAAAATATAAACGATAGGGCGAAGGCGACCTCTCTCTCTATCTCTCTCTATATATAGAATTGTTAGTGCCTACTGCAAGGCTACGAAGCTAATTAAGAAGATATGGCATCTGTTTCCAAGTTCTGGGTATGCATTATTAGCTTGTTCTTGTTTTTGCTTTTGCTTTTGCTGGATAGCTCGGAAGCTCGGCTTCTCGAGCCCTCTCTTCCGAGGAAGAGCCTCATCGAACCATTCCGAGCATTGTTCAAGCGGCGTCAAGAAGAGCTTGAGCCCGGGTTAGGGAGAGAAAACTGGCCTTCGCGGGTGAGTCCCGGCGGGCCTGACCCTAAACATCATCACTAGCTAGTTCCACTGGAGTTCATGAGTTAATGCCACCGGGATTGTAGCCAGTCCTACAGGTGGACGATAGATGGTCCTTGGTGCGTCCCGAGCCCTCAAGTTCAAGTTTCTTGAGAGCCTTAATTGCTCCTCTACTAAATCCTCCTTAATTCTCGATCCCAAGTGATACAAGATGCTTGGGGCTAGAGTTGTGGAAGGAAAGACAATAACATCTGCGCGTGCATGTGCAATTTTACTTCTTCTCTTGTGTCCTCGTTTTCCTTGACGGGTCCTTAATTATTGCTCCAAGCATTGCCTGGACAGGTATTTTCCGGCCCAACCTTGTGGGTCTGGACTTGTTGCTGCCTTAATCTTAATATATATTAAAGTAATAGAGTTGTTGCACAAAACTTTCTAGCCCAAAATTAGCTTCTATTTTTTTTTCTTTTTAAGAAATAAATTAATATTTAAAAGGTATACACAATTTGTTTGGAATGATCATTAATCAGCTGCAACTTCTATGCCATTATATTAATTATTCATTACCATTATTAATCAACTGGAATAATCAGACAATTAATATTTTAAATTTATGTTATTATAAGGAGATATCATTTAATTTTTAATGTGACATTCATAGTTCATAACAGTCACACATTTTGAGATAATCAAATAAAATTAATTTAATTACAACTTCTATGCAATCTTTATTATATATATAAAAAGTAAGATAGTCATTGTTAATAGAAAACTTACATAGTTTCCTGCTTAAAATGTGTTAATTTATTTCTTTTTCCCAAGTTATTACTCTACCTACATTCAATTTATTGAATACAACGTCAAAAAATAAATTATTCAATTTATTGAATATAATAGGTTCCAATGCATCGAAAAATTAATTATTCAATTTAGTGAATCCAGTCGTTCCAATGCATCAAAATATAAATTATTCAATTTATTGAATATAGTAAATAAATATTTAGGAATTAAAAAATAAAAAAATATATCTTAGACACATTAAACAGTTTATTCAGCTTTGTAAGTATGGTTAATGATGGTTTGAACGTTAATTCTTCAAATAGATAAATATTACCGAATGTACAACTATTAATTAAAACTAGGAAGACAAAGACTTAATAAGTTGACTCTACTAATTTATTTATTTTTTTTCAAAGCTCTACATTCAATTTATTGAATATAACAAGTTCCAATGCACCAAAAAATAAATTATTCAATAATGATTTATTCAATTTATTGAATACACCAAGTTTTAATGCATCAAAAAATAAATTATTCAATTTATTGAATATAGTAGATAAATATTTAGGAAATAAAAAATAAAAAAAATATATCTTAGACACATTAAATAACAGATAAATATGGATAATGATGATTTTAATGTTAATTCTTCAAGTAAATAAATATAATTGAATGTACAACTATCAATTAAAACTAGGAAGTCGAAGACTTAATAAGTTGATTATGCTAATTTATTTGTTTTTTTTCAAACTATTACTGTGTCTACATTCAATTTATTAAACACAACAGGTTCTAACGCACCAAAAAATGAATTATTCAATAATGATTTATTCAATTTATTGAATAAGCATGTTCCAATGCACCAAAAAATGAATTATTCAATTTATTGAATACAGCAGTTTCAATACATAAAAAAATAAATTATTCAATTTAATGAATACAATAGACAAATATTTAGGAATTAAAAAATAAAAAATAAATCTTAGACACATTAAACAATAGATAAATATGGTTAATGATGGTTTAAATGTTAATTCTTCAAACAAATAATATTACCGAATGTGTCTACATTCAATTTATTGAATACAGTAGGTTTCAATACACCAAAAAATGAATTATTCAATAATATTTTATTTAATTTATTGAATACAGCAGATTTCAATGCACTAAAAAATGAATTATTCAATAAGTTCCAATGCACCAAAAAATAAATTATTCAATAATGATTTATTCAATTTATTGAATATAGCAGATTCAATGTACTAAAAACGGAATTATTCAATAATGATTTATTCAATTTATTGAATACAACAGGTTTCAATGCATCAAAAAACAAATTATTCAATAAGTTCCAATGCACCAAAAAATGAATTATTCAATAATGATTTATTCAATTTATTGAATACAGTAGATTCCAATGTACTAAAAAATGAATTATTCAATTTATTGAATACAACAGTTCTAATGCATTAAAAAATAAATTGTTCAATTTATTGAATACAACAGATAAATATTTAGGAATTAAAAAATAAAAAATATATCTTAGACACATTAAACAACAGATAAATATGGTTAATGATGGTTTCAACGTTAATTCTTCAAGCAAATAAATATTACCGAATGTGCCTAGATTCAATTTATTGAATACAACAGGTTCCAATGCAGTAAAAAATGAATTATTCAATAATGATTTATTCAATTTATTGAATATAGCAGGTTCTAATGCATCAAAAAATGAATCATTTAATTTATTGAATACAACAATTCTAATACATCAAAAAATAAATTATTCAATTTATTGAATACAACAGATAAATAGTTAGGAATTAAAAAATAAAAAAATATATCTTATACACATTAAACAACAGATAAATATGGTTAATGATGGTTTAAACGTTAATTCTTCAAGTAGATAAATATTATGAAATGTGTCTACATTCAATTTATTGAATACAGAAGGTTTCAATGAACCAAAAAATAAATTATTCAATAATGATTTATTCAATTTATTGGATACAATAAGTTTCAATGCACCAAAAATTGAATTATTCAATAATGATTTATTCAATTTATTGAATACAGCAGGTTTCAATGCAGCAAAAAATAAATTATTCAATTTATTGAATACAGCAGATAAATATTTAGGAATAAAAAAATATATCTTTGACACATTAAACAACAGATAAATATGGTTAATGATGGTTTCAACGTTAATTTTTCAAACAGATAAATATTACCGAATGTGTCTACATTCAATTTATTGAATACACTGAGTTTTAATGCACTAAAAAATGAATTATTCAATAATGATTTATTCAATTTATTGAATATAGTAGGTTTCAATGCATCAAAAAAATGAATTATTCAATTTATTGAATCACCAGTTCCAATGCATCAAAAAAAAAAATTATTCAATTTATTGAATACAATAGATAAATATTTAAGAATTAAAAAATAAAAAAAAATATATCTTAAACACATTAAACAACAGATAAATATGGTTAATGATGGTTTAAATGTTAATTCTTCAAACAGATAAAAGAGCAACTGTACGTTGCAATATCAAGAGTCACAAGTTGCAGTGGGTTGAACATGTTAATATGTGATAAAGAGGGTGAACAAACAATTTCGATCACAAATGTTGTAACTTGTATACAAAGAAGTCTTCCAAAATTTATTTGAATCACAATGAAATAAAATTTTTATTTCTTCACGAATTCATATAGTATATTAAATTTGCTATAATGTACATATTTTTGTTGGATATTGTATCCCGTGCGATGCACGGTCGAGAACTAGTTTGTAATTAAGTTAATTAGGGCGGGCTGATAGTGATGTTAGAGGCAATAAGAGGGATATTGAATTAGGAATGAATTCACTTTCACAGCTTGTGCTTTTGTCTCGTGCTTGTAATGTCAATCATTTTCTTGTGAATGACCAACTATTTGTTCTTTTCCAAGTTTTTCACAGCATAAATTTATATAGAATAATAATATAACGATCATAATTATTAAAATAAATGTGCCTGAATACTGATTTATTGGTCTCATTGATTGTTTATTAATGGTGGAATCACTGGTTCAGAAATCTATATGTAAAGTTTAATAATATCATTATTCAGGTATACGAATACGTTATTCACAATTATACATAAATGTCAAAGCAACAGAAAAACATAAATCACTAATTAAATAATCAAATTTTAGAATTATAAATGAATTAAAAATGTAAATCTTATTATAACAATGCAACTGGAAGAGAAGTTATGGCTGCACGGTGATGGCATTTATAAAGAAAATGGATTAGGGTTAGGGATTTGAGGTTTAGAATAGAAATTTAAAACTTTAATCAGAGAATGAAAGATTCAGACTACCTAAATTTTCACCTTTTTTGCCTTTTTTTTTTTTTTTGGCAAAATTTTTCACACAAAAACTAATTTATCTATTAAAGAAAAATATTTTTAAATTATGAGCTATTAAGTAGTAGAAAAATGTTACTTGTACAAATAAGTGGGTTACCAAGAGAATGACTGAAAGGGCTAAATCAAAAAAATGCCCCCACCCAATTTACAAATTCACCACCTTTGCCTTTGGTTGTCTCCTCTCTCCTTAGCTATGGCCGCCTTCAGCAAGCTCTGCCTCATCTCACCTCATCATCGCCCTGCATCACATTGTGACGTGACTCGCCGCCTTCACACCACCTTGCGACTCGCCTCATCGCCTTCACGCGCCTTGTCGGTCGTCTATGCATCTTGTTGTTGCCCTGTTGCAGCACCTCATGCAATCACCGTTGCATCCTGTCGTCACTTTATCGTAGCGCCTCGCGTAGACTGTCGTTGCACCTTCTTATCACCCCATCGCTGCCACCTTTGGATGAAGTCTGATTAGGCTTTATGAATTAAGCCCGATTAGGCTTCATGAATCAAGCTCGATCGAGCTTTATTCGCGAATTAAGGCCAGTCGTGTTCATCCAGGATAAAGCTCGAGCAATGAAGTCCGGACTTCATCTGATGAAGTCTGATCAGACTTCATCATCGGATGAAGTTCGATTCAATCATTGAGTTTGTACATGTTCTCGGTACATATAACACGGTCCTAAGTAGTATGTTTAAGGGCCCCAGGGCATAGATTGAGAAGTCGAATAAGTAATGTGTCAGTGTCAATCCGGTAGGTTGGGAGTTCGATCTTTGCCCTGCGTAAGGGTCAAAATCTCAACTTGCAATTTATCTCTCCTGACGTAATCGAGAGCACGAACATCGAGAACTGCATAAGAACGATCATCCCAAATAATACGTTATTCATACATAAGATATGTTGCAATAATCTTTGAAAAGAAAAAATTATATATTTACTCATCATACAAAAAAAAGATCTAGACTTTAGGTAGGTTTGTTAGGTTAAAAACTAATCTTAATAGATTTTTGTACAATTAATAATAAATTTAATAAAAAGTGAATATTGTGATAAACTTTGAGTTAATTTCTAAAATTATTCATTGTCAAATAATATAAACTAATAAAGAAAGATATTACATAACAATCCCAAATTGAAGCTCTAAAATTCACAAACTCCTGCTTAAATTGTATCCCTCAAACTCTCCTTTAGACATATCAAGTATCCTAAATTACCTCTTAACTAAAAATTAACTTAAAAACTACTTTAATTATTAAGAATACAAAATATTTTCTTTCTCTCACATTTTTCTTTATTCATACTCCAATATATATATATATATATATATATTTAATTCTTGGTATCATTCAATCAGTTGCTATGACTTTTCTTTAGAATTATTAAGAATTAGTTAGATTTAGTCTTGAAAATGATAAATAATATACATTCAATCAAAACTTTTTTACAAGATTATGAGATTATATTATTTTTAATATTTTGGTGGAAATGAAAAGAATATTTTCTCCAAAAAATAATACCTTATTCAAGGCTAATATATTAATGTGTAATTTTTTTTTCTATTAATAAATAAGAATTTCAATGAGAACAATTAAGAAATCATCTACAACTTTAAGTTAAGGGCATATTTCAAGCTTCACAACAAAAGATCACACTAGAAGATCTAAACAACTAATAAAAATAAATAATCCTCATAACATTAAAATATACAACTTCCCAAGAATCACATTAGATTTGATCATCTAAGATTAACAATTGTGTTGCCAACCCCAAGGTATTCACCAAAATAATCACTTAAGGTGCATAAGTATACTTGTAACTCAAGCCACCGTTTTACGTGAGTGTCGGCATTTGTGATGTCAACCTCCAGTTATTGAACAACCCAAACATGCGAAGTAGACAACGAACACTAGAAAGAACTATGTTGGCGTGAAAATTGCAAAAACCAACCATGTCTCAAACAAAAAAATTCATTTTTAACTCTTTTCCTGAACAAAAAAAAAATGATTTTAGCCCCTCAAACAAATTAATTGTACTCTATAGCCACTTTACTAATTTTGACCATGCCAACTAATTTTATAAATATACCCTTTTACTTAAACATTTTGACCCTATCATATTACTAGCTTAGGTACCTTCTTTGAAAAAAAGTGATTATAGAGTGTAACTAAGTTTGTTTGAGTGGCTATAGAGTATAATTAGTTTGTTTGATTGGCAAAAAATATATTTTTTTTAGGGAAGGGGTTAAAAATTATTATGTCCATTTTTTTGGTTAATTACGAATTATGTTGGCTTTGGTTGTCTAGAAGCCACCAAAAGTGTTGCAGAGCTCATTTCTCTAAAGTAAAAGGGAAAGAAACAATAGCTAACCTCATCTAGATAGCATAGTGGATCTGATGCACTAATTGGGACACATATTGCTTTTGCTCCCTAAAACATCTATTATTATGCTTGCAACATAGAAAATAAATCATATCCTGCAAAGTGAAATGATTAGCAATTTGTTGTTGCCCATAATATTCTTGTCTCCATTGACACTAATGTCACCCAATTTCTTCGAACAAAAAAAAAAAAAAAAGACAGCTCTTAACGGGAATAAGAATAGTCAAAGAAAAGATGATTGTGATAGTCCACTGTGCAAAGAAAGCATTCATTCGAAAAAATCAAAAAGAGATTAATATGATCAAAAGTAAATAATCGATCCCAAATTGCTAACCAAAAAGTAAACATATGAGCAGGAATACCATTTGTATGCCATACCAAACAATGTCAGGGGATAAGTGGGCATTGCATTAGAAGACCCTACAAAGCAAAGTGTACAAAAAAACACCCTATTCGAGATTGGTAGCCATCTCAACTCATCCCAATGCCCAACTCAATGAGAGGGCCAAGCAGTTGGTCCTGAATAATGTCCAAATATAGCTATGAAGCCATCTTTGGCCATACCTAAGAACCATCGACAATGATTTTTGAGACATGAGTAGTGATAGATACCCATGGTAGCCGGGACAATTGGCGAGTGAATCTATCTACAAGTACCACAAGAGGATGCCACTAGTCATGCCAATAAAAACTTTTCTACCATCTCTAATGTAATGGCTCGAATCTAATTATTTAATGTTGTACCATGCCTTGAGGTTGTGTGGGTTAGTCGTGAGGGTAATATGTTATTTTTTGTGATTATTTATTAAGTGTTGCGTGCATGTTGGGAGTATCTAGTTAAGTTTAATTTATATTCGAATAGGATCTTGGGATATCTGGATATGGTGGTGAGGCATCCGGGTATAGGCAGAAAGCATCCGGATATGATGTGTTAATATTCGGATATAAGTTTTTGTATTCAGATACCCCATATTTCAGAATTTTAATTTTCCTTTGTAGTCCGATTTTCACCTTGATGGAGCCCAAATCTCTTAAAACCCAAAACACAAAAATTGTAAATATTTCTCTTATCTTTCCATAGCATATTGAATCAGCTTAATCGGATCTTGGACGAAAAAGTTATTCCCAAAATTAGAAAATGTGTCAAATCTGCCAGAAATTCCGATTTTTCATTTAACCCCTCTCATGTCCAAATATCTTCTTAATCCAGCCACGGCGTGTTTCTGGAACAAGTCTCCAAGCCACTTTCTGATCGAACCACACAAATTCGGTGGTGGGCATCTCTCTCCCAATGTTGCCACGTAGTCCCTTCCACTATTTTATGTCCCTTGTATATATATAAATCTTGTGAAAATGAGGAGGAGGAGATTGTATTCAGCCGAGAAATAGAGAAGAGGAAGAAGAATGAGGAATTTTCAAGCAAGCTTTTCTCCTTCCAGTTATCTTTGATTTCCAAGCCTCTTTGTTCTTCCTCTTTGTAGCCTGCCTCCTCCCTCTTGTTGTTACGCGATTTATATAGCAGTGGGTTATATATATATATATACACACACATATATCTTCGTGTGGCTGCCATGGCTGGGGAGTGCAAGTGTATATATATGTATGTACTGATGGGCAGCAACGTGACCGTGGGTGAGGGACTCTGCTGTGTGAGTGTTTGAGTGTGTGTTTAAAGCTAAAGAAAGTGTGCTGTGTGTGTGCGCATTTAAGTGTTAGGTGCAGGAGAAGGCCCTTGGCTGAGAGGTTGCTGTGTGTGTAAATCACCATGCGTGAGTGTATATATATATATAGGTGCAGTGAGTGTTTTGTGTGTTGTGAGTGTGTGCATCTTAGAGCTAGAGGTGTTGAGTGCAAGCCAGAGCATGTAAATTTATTAATAAACAAATTAATGCATGCATTCAAGTTTCTATTATGGAGAATGGCCTGTAGCCGTGAGTGTAAGGGGTGAAATGGGTTACTGTGGGTGTGTTTTAATATAATAATAATAACTAGAGTGTATATATGCATATATATATATATTCATATTTAATTTTAAAAGTTGAGTGTTAGGCTACAGAAGATAGTATTTGGCCGTGAGTGCAAGGATTGGGGGGGGGTAATAGTAATTAATATTATTATTATTATTATTATTATTATTATTATGTTTACTATTTTGCTCCATTTAATCCTCAACAATTGTTGGTAAATCATCCTTGTCCTTATATGGTTAAACCATGATCGATCGGGATAAGTTTTGATAAATAGTAACCGAGCCGTGAATAGTAATCGGGTTGTGAATAGTAACTTGGCCGTGAATAGTAAACTGGGTCTTGTTCTTATTTCAACGGAGAGTTAGTTTCCTCTCCTATTCATTTGTGGAATGAAGCTAGGAACCCGTGAGTAGGTTCTTGTTAGAGGTTGTTGTAGCCGAGAGTATTTGCATGTCTCTTTTATTATTAGTATCTTGACAGTTCATGTGCATGCATGGGCTTGGGATATGCATATGGTGGGTTTTATGTGATTGTGTGCTTAGCCATGGGGCATATTGTTGCATGTGTGTCTTCCTTTCGGGGCGAGCAGGGCACGATGCATGGCTTATGGGGGCTATGTATCATCGTTTGTGCTCACTATGCCTCTGCATTACATGAGCATTGCATTGTATCTGATTTCCTATATGGGCGAGCAGGGCTTGATGCATGGCTTATGGGGGCTTTGTATCCTGTTCGGTCTACCACACCATCCCTTATTTGTTGCATTTGCATAGTCTTGGCGCTAGTTTTTGAGATACAGCTGTACGGTGTCAGGTTTTCCTAACTGAGTTATTTAGGGACGCCTCATCATGCCCAATTTTTATTTTGGTCGCTTATGCAGGCCAGAGGGTGTGGTCGCTCCCACCCAGGTGAGCTTCAGCTCGTAGTACAGGTACAGTTTTCCTTAAGGGCAGTAGCAGGTTTGTGATAAGGACTTGGTGCTAGTGCATTCTTTATTTAGGCCCCAAGATCCTATATATGTGCATTGTTACTTATGCAGTTTGTACCTGTGACAGTTTATGAGATTGCATGGCATGTTATGCATGAGTTTTGATTTGTTATACGTTTGAGATGTAGGGTTACTCTTAGCACCTACTCTATCCATCCTTCCTTCCTTTATGAGCTTACTGAGTCATTTGGACTCACCTTGTTTTCTCTTCATTCCAGGTAAAGGTAAGAATCCAGTTGTGGGCGAGTCTAGTGGGTCCCGACTTCTGGGTTAGATGGTGTACAGGGCCATGCAGACCTAGCAGATGTCAGTCTGGGGGTTTCTTTTTGTTCATTTTACCACTTTCGGACTGTATTTTTCTTCGGTCTATTCAGGTTTGTATGGATTGTGTTTATTTTGTGGCCAGTATGCCAGTGTTGTATGTTATGTGTGCCTGGGCTATGCAAGCCTAGAGATCAGTTGTTGTATAGCAGGTTTAGGTTTTGATATATATACCGTGATGGCAAGTTTCTTTTTTCAGTTTTCTCTTGATATTTATTAGTGGCATGCATGACAGGTCCTATTAGATCAGGTTGCCTCTATTATAGTAGGGCACCTGCTTTGGTTCTTTGGGGACCTAGGTGGGGGCCTTACATCCAATCCTTTTGGTAAAATTATGCCTCACCACACTGCGAATTGACAATAATTTGCTCCAATACCAAGGACAAGAGAAAGGTACTGGAAGTAACTAAAAACACATATCTTCCACTCAATAAGTATGAACCCATTTAACCCAAAGAGACTCATTGTCGCCCAAGAGCAATTGCCAAATTAATTTTGCAATGAGGGCTTGGTTCCAAACATATAATAGTTTGATACCCAAGCCCCACTACTCCTTTGGGCAATTCACATCCCTCCAAGTAACATTCGCCTTGTCAGAATTAGCCTTATTGCCACTCTAGAGGGAGTTGCACATGATTTGTTTGAGCTCTTTAATTACTCATTTTGGTAAAATGAAGACCGAGGCCTAATATAATATATAATGGTAAGAACCAAGTGTCCTAACTGGAGTAAACCTCCAAATGATAACAATCTACAGTGCTACAAGCACATTTCATTCCTCACCTTATCTATAATAGGCTTACAGTCCCTATATGATGACTTAGTGGACAAAAGAGGAATCCCCAAGTATCTCATGGGCAATGAACCCCTCTTGAAACTTCCTTCAAGGTCTCATCCTTACATGATACAAAATAGTCACTTTTTGAGGTATTAGCACAAAGACTTGATAAAGAAAATAATTTTTCCAAGCAAGACTTCAAAATAGTAGAGGAAGAGTCCCCATAAGAGAACAATAATAAATCATCTGCAAACATAAGCATCACCATACGCATTTGCTCATATTTCCAATGAACTTGGAAATTAGCAGACTGAGTGTACTAACTCACAATGCCTTTCAGGACCTGCATAACCAAAAAAAATAGGTTGGGAAACAAAAAATTCCCCTACCTCAAACCTCGATTTCTAGGAAAAAAGCCATGTAACGACTCGTTAATCTTAACAGCATAACAGGGAGTCATAATGTACTCATTTATCCAACCACAAAACTAAGGGGGGAAATTCATTAAACAGGGAACCATAAGAAGAAATCTGACTCCACAGAATCATAGGCTTTTAGAAGGTCAACCTTTATAGCACAACAAGGAAGGTCGTTATGAAGGTGGAATTGATAAACCAACTCCTAAGCTAGTAAAACATTATCCTAAATTACTCTGACTGGAACAAAAGTAGTTTGGACTCATCCACCAACCCTACTAGTACCACTCTAAGCCTATTCAATAATATCTTGGTAATGACCTTATAAAGGACATTACAACAAGAAATTAGTCTAAACTAGCTAGGCATCTCTAGGTGAGGAACCTTTGGAATGAAGCTAATGATGATAGAATTAAGCGTCCCTAAAAGCTGGCCTATGGAAAAAAAAACTCCTAATAGTTTCTACCACATCAGAGCCTACCACGCCCTAGGCTTGCTTAAAGAATTTGACAATAAACCTATTAGGCTTAGGTGTTTTATCATCACTCATACCAAACAATGACTGCTTGACTTCTTTAAGGATCATCATAGCAGTAAGCCTTATCCATTGGTCTTGTGTTAGCTGCCTATCCACAAAGGGAGCAACTTCCATAGGATGCAAACATTCCAAGTGAGTACTACTTCCCAAGAGTTGTTAATAGTAGGATAAAATGATGTCCACTACCTCTTCCCTAGATTATACAATCAAGCCATCAAACCTCTAGAGGCTGAGAACATGATGATTATTTTGCCGAGCCATCATAGTTTGGAAGAAGAAGCAGGAGCATCGATCCCCTATTTGTAGAGCACTTAACTTGTGCTCAAAAGACGAAAAAATTCTGATTCATGAGATAAGACAACCATATAGTCCCTATTCAACTCCAAGTTTCGTTAACGAAGGAAAAAATCTTGAGGGTTATCTAGAATACCTTGTTGCATAATAGCTAATCTACCCTGAAGATCCATGACTTTTTTAGAAACATGACCTCTGGTGCTATTAAGTTGTTTTATGACACCTTTTACCATCTTGAGCTCTCGTACCAGCTAGAACATAGGGGACCCCTTCACTCGCATATTTCAACTCTTGCCCACTCTAACCAAAAATAGATGATATTAAGCCAAGTGACTGAGGAAATGAAAGGGGCTCCCATTATTCCTAAGGCCATCAAGCAAGTTAACCACCACAGGACTATGAAATTTCATTTCATTATGTCATTTATACTATGAAATTTGAAATTCCAATTTTGTTTGTTTGGATAGTTGTTGGAACCATTCGAATTTAAGACCAAATTCACTATGTATTCCCATAAAAAATCATTCTAGTTCTAAAGTCAAAGAATAAAATGATATGAAATTTTAAATGAAAGAGTTTAAATTTAAAAGGATATATTGCACTTAAGATTCTCTCTCATTTGGGTTACTCTATAAAGACTTTAAGGGTATTTCTGGTTTTAATTTTTTGTTTAGATACTCTCTTAATTACTAATTCAATTAATTAAACCTTAATTAAGTTAATTAAATGATAATTAAGTAAATTAAAACTAAATTTAATCAAACAAAATTAAAAAACAAAAATTGAAAGAAAACTATAATGTCGGTTGTTCCTACTTGGCAGTAGGTTCTAGAACATTGGTGGGTGAAAGAACACACAAGAGGGGGTGAATTGGATGTATTGAAGTTTTTTACAATATTAAAAAAATATGTATCAAGGTTGATTTGAAAAGATATATTTCATAATATAAAACGAGATGCAACAACTCAATATAAATTTATATGCATTAATATATTTTTTATAAAGATTATCCCAGACATATTTTAGATATAGAATATATATAAAAATGTGGTTGTATTTGAAAAAAGGAATAAGGAAACTGTTATGCTGGCAGTAATAATATTATGATTGCTTTTCTAAATTTTAATCTTCAAACCTCACGGACAACATATGCATGCAAAAAGTATGCATGAAAGTAGTGACGTTAAAAAATCTTTTATGCTCGCAATGAAAACTGAAATTGTTATACTTGAAACTAATGAGCTAAATTCAAATATGTAAACACTGCATGGTAGGTGAAAAACTACACCATTAAAACATAAGAAGCAATCCACAAAACACAACAATTTATAGCGGTTTGGCTAATAAGCCAAGTCCACTACCTTACCTCCTCATTAAAGATTTAAAATGTCCACTAAGAGATTAGATTTTAAGGGATCAATTACAACCCATACACAATTTTCATGAGTTAAGTAGAAACCCCAGCTTCTATAGAAGCAGTTGTAACCTCCACTTTTGCAAGCTAAGTGTAACACCCCTGACTTTAAAATAACAAATTTATGGGTTTACATGTAATTTTTATTATATAATAAATTGTATAAATTATAAATGTATAATATATATATGTGGCGGTGCATGTCCTTAGAGGCTAAGCTTCCTAGAGTGCTTTTATCTGATATTTTGAAACGTAGAGAGAGGGAGTGGGAGAGAGATAGGGAGCCGAGAGTAGAGAAAGAGAGATCAAGAGATTGAGTGGGAGCAAGAAGCGGCCGGCCAGAGGTGGTAGCCTGGAGCAGCGGCCATGGTTGTGCCGCGATGAAGCCCGGGCGGAGCCGGAGCAACCATGGAGGTCGGTCGGGGCAGCAGAAGCGCAGAGGCAGCCAGCGGTGGTCGAGGCAGTTATAGCGGCGGCACAGGAGGCTGGCTTGGCCGGCGTTGGTGGCTAGAGCAGCCATGGAAGTTGCGCGCGGGAGCTGCTAGTCGTGGGTTGCTGCGTCGGAGGTGGCCGGTAATGGCGGCTGCGATGCAGTTGGAGGCGGTCGGCGATGGCATAGCTGGCAAACGGTAACAGCGGTGGCCAGCGGCGGTCGTGCGCGGGTGCAGGCGTGACACTATGCGCGGGTGCGGGAGGAAGAAGAAGGATGAGAAGAAATAAAGAAAGGAAAAAAATTAAAAAAAATGGAAAAAAGTACAGAAAAATAACTAGAAATTCTTGAAAAATTGAAAAAAAAAATAGAAGTTAATTTGGGGCTCGAGGAACGTGCCAGAGACTCGAAAATAGGAATTTGGACACGAGATGACAACTTAGAAGGCAACGCCAGGTGGGTGTTTTCCCGATTACTCCTCCAGATTGATCAAGGTAAGGGTTTAATATGCTATGTGTGTAAATTTACGTTTGTTATGACTTGCATAAGACATTGAGGAAGTGCCTAGGCATGAGGCTGTAGATTTGGACCATGTGAGTCTCGAGATGGGGTTCTAGATGGAATCAATGGGCCACCAAAATCCAGACCAGGGTGCGGTGGACAGGCTTGGATGCACGCTGCACTTCATTTTTATCTATGATGTCATGCTTATTAATTTATTACACTGCATATTGTTTTTACTAAGTCCCTGACTCATTCCTTTACCCCCATTAACCCCTATGTTAATAATGTCATGTATCTACTGTGTGTTAATCATGGGTGATGGTTATGGTTTAACTAAAAGTGAATTGGAGTCAAGTTAAGGTTCCCGCTACGAGTAAGCCCAGTAGGTGTAGGGAACTTGTACTGGTCGGTTACAGCTGGAATCTGAGATATGTATAAATATGTTTGGCTATTGGGATTTTATTATACATGTTGGTGTTTGTTTATTTGATATTGGATATATACTCTAAGGGCCTAATCAAGTTTGGGATTCGGATGGGTTTTCGCTGCCTACACATTTTACTCTCGAGTTCTCGACTGATCGAAGGCAGCGAAGCCAGGACCCACCCAGGGCGTCCATATTATTTTAATACTTTATATTGGCAGGGGCATAACCATCCTTCGTAGCAGGCTAGGGTTTTATTGTGAGTTATGGTGACACCTGGTAGTGGGGCCCGAGGCATTACACTAAGCAGTAACCTCTGCTTTTAAGGAGAAAGCAACACAAATATGTACCTTTTACGAGTAAAGGTGGAACCCTTACAAACACTTGTTGGAAGATGAAATAAAGATTAAGCTCACAACAAGAATTACTGTAAAACCCAGGAATGATTTGAGGATATAAACGGTATTTAGTGAAGGGCATAAATGGACTTTGTGGAAAATAAGACTATAGGGTACACTAACGCAACTTTGGACGATCGAATTAGTCAGAGGGAGTACCCTGGACCCTAGATAGCCAAGGAAAATTGTATAGTATCGACAAGTAATACGAGTTATGATTTTAGGCATCAAAAGAAATTGGGTCGAGAACGGTTCCCGGTACAACTAAGAAGGCAATTGTGATTTAGGTTGAAATACCGAATTATCGTACGGGGCATCCGGAAAGTCAATGGAACCCCGAGGAAGTTCATATTTGGCATATAAAGTAACCCTTCAGTAGTTTTTGGAAGAAACAAAAGGGTTTATAGCTAAAACGAAGATTCGGGCCTAAGTGCAGTTTTTTCGAAATTGACAGAGGGAGATCGAAACGATATTTTTTCGGAATTTTAAAGAGAATGTTTTAGGTTATTTCAAAGGGTTATAAAGGTCTTTAAAGAGAAGTTCAGTTTTTGAGCCAGAGGTAAAATCATAATTTTTGAAGTTCGGGTAAAAGTGTAATTTACCTAAAAATCAGGGGTATTAGTGTAATTAGTCTATTTTTTAGGGACTAAAATGCAATTAAAAATTAGTCCGAGGACCATGTTGAAAAGGGTCTAAGTGCAATTATCTAAAAGTTTAGGCCAAAGTGTAATTCTTGAAACCTTTTTACTAGGGGCATTTGGGAGATTCAGGAAAAGTCTCATAAATGACTTTAGAGATAAGGATGAAGGCTCATGATGACGTTAGAGATAAGATGAAGGCTCATGATGACTTTAAGGATAAGATTTGAATAAGATTTGATTGGATAAGATAAGATTTGGATAAGATTTGATTCGGATATCAATGATTATATAATATCTTAAAAGATTTGATAATGATTATATAAAATCTTAGAAGATTTGGAATGATTGCAGAATATCTTAGAAGATTTGATAATTATTATATAATATCTTGGAAGATTTACAGTGATTGTAGAAGATCTTTAGAAGATTTGGAATGATTACAGAATATCTTAGAAGATTTGGTAATAATTATATAATATCTTGGAAGATTTACAATGATTGCAGAAGATCTTTAGAAGATTTGGAATGATTGTAAAAGATTTTGGAAGATTTGAAATGATTGCAGAATATATGTTTCTTAGTGGCTAAGTTTCCTAAACATATAAATAGGGGCTCAAGGCTAAGGATTCTCTCATTCGAAGTTGTGATACATTTGTGCTAGATGATAGTACTTCGGGTTTAGTGGATAGAGGGCTTTTTAAGCATACGCGAAGCATCACACGTGCTGAGCACTTGGGCAGCGCGTGAGGACGTGTAAGGAGGTGGTTTGGTTAAAATACTTGAGGAGTTGCATAAAAGTCGAGGTTCGACACAAGATTCAAGGTGTTTTGAATTTCGTTCAAGGTGAGTGGTTCCAACCCAAAAATTTGGTTTAAAGTTGTGAGTGTTCTGTCTAGAAAACTACTTGATTTATTGTGCTTGTTCTATTTGAACATGTGGTGATTTCATGCAAAATGGTTTTGTGCATTGAAATGGTAACAGGTGACGGTTGGTTTTACGAGGGAGGTTCGTCCCTAAACGTTTTGAACTGTGCATTGCATTTTATAAATGTTGTTTATATGATGCATTGAATTGTGAAGTGTTGCATTGTCTTGAGTTTTATGTGTACGTATGGAATGTCAGCCTCGGATGTTGTCTGGATAGTGTAGCCATAATTCTCCAAGGGCGTGACGGAATAATAGGGGTATCTGATGTTGGTGTGCATGTCAGGATAGCCGTCTTGGTTTCCATGCCAGGTCGTTTGACCAGGGAAGTTGCACTAGGATGACTAGGTGGTCCATATTGTGTTGTTCATGTGGGATGTCAGCCTAGGATGTTGTCTGGATAGTGTAGCCGTAATTCTCCAAGGGCGTGAGGGAATAATAGGGGTATCTGATGCTAGGTGTGCATGTCAGGATAGCCGCCTTGATTTCTGCGCCAGGCCGTTTTGCCAGGGAAGTTGCACTAGGACGACTAGGTGGTCCATGTGAAATTTTGGAGTTGGGATTGTATGGTGGTTCCTGGATGCTTAAGGTGGGTACGTATTCTGGTGAGATGCGTTGGCAGCCCCATTTAAGCTAGAATCGCGTCGTGTCGTCGAGTCGGTGTGGTGGCATAGCTTTTAGAGAGATTGCTCTTTTCCTGTGATAGAGTTAAGCGCGCGGGAATTCTCTTGAGCTAGGGCTTACCGGGTGTATTGGTTTATTTCATGTCTTGCATTATTCATGAAAAATGTGTTTTGAACTCTCACTTAGATGATTCATCATCTAATTTGGACTTTGTCCCTAGAATATTCAAACGTTCCAGGTGAAGGCAGCGGTGCAAAAAGGAAAGGGATCGTCGAGAAGTGACGGCGATTAATGGATAGTTTACATTATGTCTTATCAGTTATGTTATTTACTTTTGAAAACGTCATGTAAACGTGGTTTCAATTATGACCTGTTGAGGTTTCGATCTAGCTTCCGCATTTGTGTTGGTGAACCTGTCTTGGTTTATTAATGGTTCATAGTTGATATACTGAGAAGGTGTAACGGGATCTTCGGGGAATGGTTTTTGTGATGGGTTTTTATTTGAAAAATTTTTATCCCCGGAATCTTTCGTTACGGTAACGCCCTCCCGACAAGTGGGGTGTTACAATTACCCTCAAAGAATAAGAAATACAACACATGAGAGAATAAACAAGAGAAATGAAAATAATATGAATGGTAAAGCATTCCACTCTCGTGTTCTTAATTTTTTATTCAAGAAGATCTTATGAGACTCGACTAGATAATGGCTTGAGGTGAAGGAATATGAGCATAAAAGACTATCACTTAAGCAACGTAGTTTGGCCTGAAAATGGATACAACTTGGTTGTGTCTAGGTTTTGATGAGAATCATGAAGGGCTAACTAACAATGATGTAATCGGATTCATCAATCCAGTCAATCGTGTCGGAATTGGATGAATAGTATGTGTTTTCCAAACAAAAACGAGCCACTAAGAAGAACTCATGGGCTATAGCCCTTGAGTCCACTGATATTTTGGCCAAATTTTGTCATTTAGGGTGTCAAATTGGCACTTTAATTATTCTAAAGAAAAATTTGTTATTTTCCTAGATTTTTGAATTTTTGTTTCCTTTTTAATTTAGAAGTCTAATTATTTGACTTATAATTCCTTTTTGACTAGGATTCTTGCTTAGCAAGTTATTTACTTATTTCCTATGTAATTTAAGATTTTTAATAATTTTATTATTCCAACTTGTAGTTGGATTGGGATAACTAAAACTCATTAGGTTTAGAATTTTGTTTACGATTAGGTTTAGGATTTTTTATTAGTTTTCAAGTAGAATTAGGATTTAATTATTTTCCCTAATTTAAAGGCTTTTCCATTGTAAACAAGAATGAGAGGAGAAGATTATGAATTGAATTGGAGAGATTTCTTTTTTTCAATCTTGTTCTTCAATGAACAAAACTTCGAACTTATCAAAAGATTTTTTTGTGGCATTCAAGACTTGAACTTATCAAAGATTTGGGCAGTCTTTGTGGCGTTCAACAACACAATTCTTGTTTCTTGTTTTCGGATATCAACGGGTCTAGATTTTAATATAATATAGGTTCTTGATTCGTGAATTAACGGGTCAAGAATTCTTTGCCATATATCGGATTTTAGCTTTTTTGGACTTCGTTTCAATTTTTCGTGGGTTCCTTTGGTTTCGTTCCATCGCGGGTTCACATTAGTTGGTATCAGAGCTTTGGTTCTAAAATTGGGTATTTATCTATCCTTATTTTCTTCTTTTTCATTCTTATATCAAAAAAGATGCTTGAAAGTTTGGAAAGGAGGCAACCACAAAAATTTCCTGATGTTGGGTGGCAACATAGGCGTCTTGTTTGGGCTGAATTTGAAGAAGAATTAAAGTTCATGGGAGTGTTGCTGAAATGTCTAGAAGAATAGAAGATCAAAGTGGAGCGTGAGAAAAAAATGTTGATTGAAAGGGAAAGGGAGTAGAAATATGAGATTGAGAGTTCAGAAAAAAAGTGAGGATAATAGTGGCGATTAGAATGTTCATACTATTAAGGTTGAAGAAAAAGACGATGGCGAGATAAAAAGAATTCTCATTGTTGAAGAAAGTTAGGTTGAGAAGGCTTTCGTGGAAAATCAACAAATAATTTTGCATGAGTACGAGGAGCTCTATGAAACTAACAAATTCTTCTCAAGTTTGGTTAATTCTTTGTTGCAGGATTTCGAGGATGTGACCTTTGAACTTGGTGAACCATTGCAAGTGCTTGGGGAGATTCATGACTATGCCGATAAGTTGATTGTTCTAGTTTACGATTCGATGACGAATCATCTTGAAGAGGGAGGGAATGATGAGAATCATGGAAGGCTAACTAATAATGACGCAATCGGATCCGTCAATCCAATCAACCATGTCAGAATTGGATGAATAGTATATATTTTCCAAACAAAAACAAGCCACTGAGAAGAACTTATGGGCTAAAGCCCACTGATATTTTGGCCAAATTCTGTCGTTTAGGGTGTCAAATTGGCACTTTAATTATTCTAAAGAAAAATTTGTTATTTTCCTAGATTTTTGAATTTTTGTTTCCTTTTTAGTTTAAAAGTCTAATTGTTTGACTTCTAATTCATTTTTGACTAGGATTCTTGTTTAGCAAATTATTTACTTATTTCCTATATAATTTAGGATTTTTAATAGTTTTATTATTCTAACTTGTAGTTGGATTGGGATAACTAAAACCCATTAGGTTTAGGATTTGGTTGATGATTAGGTTTAGGATTTTTTATTAGTTTTCAAGTAGAATTAGGATTTAATTATTTTCGCCTATTTAAAAGTTTTTCCATTGTAAACAAGAATGAGAGGAGAAGATTATAAATTGAATTGGAGAGATTTCTCTTTTTCTATCTTGTTCTTCAATGAACAAAATTTCAAACTTCTCAAATAATTTCTTTGTGACGTTCAAGATCTGAACTTATCAAAAATTTGGGCAGTTTTTGTGTCATTTAACAACACAATTCTTGATTCTTGTTTTCGCATATCAACGGGTCTAGATTTTAATATAATATAAGTTCTTGGTTCGTGAATCAATGGGTTGAGAATTCTTTGCCTTATATCCGATTTTGGCTTTTCTGGGGTTTGTTTCAATCTTTCGTGGGTTTCTTTAGCTTCGTTCCATCGCGGGTTCACATCAGGTTTAGGTTGGCTCGACATTATCTTATAATCACAAGATAATAGCCTTTTGATCTTGTGCAACACTTAGCATTCTATAGAAGTTTTAAAACTTGAATTTAGCACATGTTATCTGCACATACTCAAAGCTTCTTTTAGTTTGACTTATAATAGTCGAATTAGCTAAGAAAAATATGCATGCTATTAAGATAAAATATTTTTCACACAATAGATAAGCATATTTATCATTCTATTATATGATAACATAATCAAACCTCATAAAATGCTAAAATAAAGGTTAAACGGTTGAAATTGTTCTATTTGATATCTCTAAGCATCGGTTATAAAATTTAAAATCTATCAAACATTACTTGAGTACAAATTGTAGTTTAATCGACTAAGTTACATCCTTACTCGAGTATTAATGTTTTGTAATTGACTATTTTTCATATTTACTTGATTATAAATTGCTTTTACTCAATTAAAATTTTGAGACAAAAAATTATAAAGCTTACTCGATTGAAAAACTTTATTTACTTGAGTATATTAAAACTTTTACTCGATTGATAGTTCAAGTACTCAATTACACTAAGGGTCTTGAGACTTTAACACGTTTTTGGAAGATATATACTTAATTACAAAATCTGTTTACTTGAGTACACTTAGATGATTACTTGATTATAAAGTTTAAATACTTGATTAATTTTGTTTAACCAGAAACTTGAATTGACTACTCAAGTACAAAACTTATTTAGTCAAGTATATATAATCTTTATTCGAATATATTATGATTTGTAATCAATTACATTTAGAACAACTTTTACTTACTCAATTATAAATAAGATTTATTTGATTAACATGATATACCTTATTTGATATTATTTTAAGATTTATCTAAAGAGAATATTACTTGAGTATAACAGATTTTTACTCGAATAAAAGATTTAATTCAGAAGATTACTCAATTACACAGAACTTCATACTCGATTATAAGAACCAACTTTTTGGCATAATATGAGTGATCACTATATTACTCGAGGAACAAGGATTTGTACTTGATTAAGAAAGGTGATTTACTCGATTGGTATATATACATTACTCAATTATTTTCACTAATATATTTTCATTTTTAATACACTATTTCGATTATCATCATTAATAGATATTCTCCTAGATTCTTATCAATTCAAAACTTATCAGATTACTCAATAGTAGATTTTGGATTTATGGTTTTGGGTGAAAGTTTCAAAACCTACTGATAGTGAAATTAGAGAATGAACCAAAATTACAAAAACACAAAAAAACAGGGAGGACTCGCCATTATTGCATCTTTTTTTTTTATTGCCAAAGTTGTTGGGCCTTTTTTTCATTGCACAATGAAGTTGCAAGTGAATGATGACAATTTTTTGTTCTTTACACCTATTCATTTTTTTTTTGTTAATTTTTTTTCTTATTCTTCCTCTACGCTAATAAGTCTCCATCTTCTTGATCAATTATTCCTTTTATTTTCAATGATTCCCCCTCCAAACCCAACATTGCTTAATGGGTGATGGGCTCTCTCTAGAACTTATCAATGATGGATTCCAAAAATAACTAATTCAAGATCGCTTGGTTAGACAACATTGTTAAAGGACATGGACAGAAGGTAACATAATTGACGACATCTAGATATAAAATTTTTGACTCATTGACCATCTCTCTTTCTTTCTTCCCATGTTTTTCTCCTTCTAGTTGCCATAGTGACAATCTTTGGTGTTAACTTTTTTTAATATTTTTTTTTCAATTTTATTTGATTAAATTTAGTTTTAATTTTATTTAATTATCATTTAAATAACTTAATTTTACTTAATTAGACTTTAAATAACAGAATTAGTAACAGAAAGGGTCCTTGAGTAAAAAATTTAAATCATGGGACCTCTGAAGCTATTTTTAAAGTATAGGAGACATAGATCATAAAAAGATCCACACAATTTACCCTCTTAAAAATCTTTATCCGAACAGAATTTGAAAAGGTTTTGAAAAAAATATGTTTAATCTTCTTGTGTCAGTTTATGTGCTGCATTTGTTGGGAAAAAAATAATGATATTTAATTTTAAATTGGTAATGTCCATTTACAATAATTATTAAAATCAATACAAAATTATATTAAATATTTTATGCAGTAAAATTACTAATTTGAATTTATTTTATGGACCAAATATCATTTAAGATCGAAATACGTTTGAGTCCCCAAAAAGATTAATGAACGTTTGAACAAGGCAATTGATCAATGACCAGAAAGTGAGAAGGCTTCGCCGGTGACTGGAGATCTTGTAGAACTGCATGAGAAAGGCAGCTTCCGGCTCTTTACTGCCCTTCAAGTTCCACAAAATCTTCTCTTCTTCCAAGCTACATCTCTTCTCGGTCCCTCTTTACCATTTCCATTCTCATGTCGCCGTGCCTCTCCAACCGGCCAATGGAGAACTCAATCAGCAAAGGCTTGTTCAGCTACTCCAAGAGGGCTCAGGATCAGGAATCCGATCGTTGGAAGCAGTCAAGTCTGTCCACGCGCTCTCCATTACAATGGCGTCGGTTTTCCGACAACCCATCTTTCTTAACAACAATATCATCACGGCATATGCGACATCGGGCGAGTTATTGGCTGCCCGTAAGCTGTTCGACGAAATGCTTCAACGGAACGTAGTGTCTTACAATGTGATGATTGGTGCTTATGCTCGTTATGGGAATGCAGAAGAAGCTTGGAAGTTATTTTCTGAGATGAGGGTTTGTGGGTTTGAGGCTAGCCAGCACACGTTCGGGGGGCTTTTGTCGTGTGCTTCTTTGGATCTTTGCCAAGGGCTATACTTGCAGGCACTGTCTATAAAAAGTGGGTTGCTTTACACAGATGCTTTTGCTGGAACTTCATTGTTGGGTCTGTTCGGGAGGCATGGGTGCTTAGATGAGGCCATTAAAGTTTTTGAAGAAATGCCTCATAAGAACTTGGTCACTTGGAACTCGATGCTTTCTTTGTTTGGCCATCATGGGCTTGCTGAAGAGTCTTTTTTTATGCTCCGTGAACTCATGAGGACCGATGTGGCTTTGTCTGAATATTCTTACGTGGGTGTTTTATCAACATTTGCTTCAGATCAGGATCTTGATTTTGCAGAACAAATACATGGTGTATTGATTAAAAATGGGTTGAATTGCGAAGTTTTAGTTGGAAATGCCCTGATAAGTATGTATGTGAAGTCCTGTGGGCCTCATGCAGCCGAGAAAATGTTTGGGGATGTTGTAGTTCGGGATACTGTGTCATGGAATACAATTATTGGAGCATTTGCAAAAAGTGATAGGCCAGACAAAGCCTTGGATCTTTTCTTGAGAATGGATGGAGATGAAGTGTGGCCTAACCAGGCAACATTTGTTAGTGTAGTTAACTCCTGTACCAGCTCGCATATTCTGATGTGTGGAAAATTTGTCCATGCTAAAATAATCAAATACATGTTTGAATCTGATGTGTTTGTTGGCAGTGCATTGGTTGATTTGTACGCTAAACACGATGAGTTAGAAGATGCATATCATTGTTTCGGTGATATAGAGGAGAAGAATGTGGTTTCTTGGAATGCTTTGATTTTTGGTTACTCAAATAAATGCTGCCTATCCTCTGTTTCACTGCTACGAGAAATGATTCAGTCTGATTGTTGCCCAAATGAGTTTACATTTTCTTCTGCACTTAAATCCTCTTTCATCATAGAGTTGCAGCAGCTTCATTCTTTAATCACAAAAATGGGTTACCACCAAAATGAGTATGTGTCATGCTCCCTCATCACATCATATGCCAAAAATGGCTTGGTATCTGATGCCCTAACCTTGGTTCCTGTTTCTGACACACCATTTTCTGTTGTCCCTACCAATGTAATTGCTGGAATTTACAATAGGACAGGTCAATATGATAGAGCACAAGACTTATTCTCTCTACTTGAGGAACCTGATCTTATATCTTGGAATATCTTGATTGCAGCTTGTTCTCGTAATGGTGATTACAAGGAGGT
Organism: Diospyros kaki; assembly: GCA_036245055.1. Classification (NCBI taxonomy): domain Eukaryota; kingdom Viridiplantae; phylum Streptophyta; class Magnoliopsida; order Ericales; family Ebenaceae; genus Diospyros; species Diospyros kaki. The sequence continues at coordinate 23,507,382 of BSEG01000011.1, read as the reverse complement.
TTTCAAACTGTTTGGACATATGCAGGTAGCTTCCATTTATCCTGACAACTATACATATGTTAGCCTTCTGAGTGTTTGCACGAAACTTTGCAACTTTGCTTTGGGTAGTTCGCTACATGGCTATATCATAAAAACTCATTTTGAATGCTGTGACACATTTGTTTACAATGTGATGATAGACATGTATGGAAAATGTGGGAGCCTTGAGAGTTCATTGAAAATTTTCAATGAAATGACAGATAGAAACCTTATCTCCTGGACTGCTATAATTTCATCACTTGGACTTCATGGTCATGCAGCCAAGGCATTACAGAGGTTTAGAGAAATGGAGGTGGTTGGGTTGAGGCCAGATGGAATGGCTTTTAAAGCTGTGCTTTCAGCATGCAGGCATGGTGGTCTGGTTGATGCAGGAAAAGTTCTTTTTATGCAAATGAGAACAAATTGGGGGATTGAACCAGACATGGATCACTATATTCTTATGGTGGACTTATTGACCAGACATGGACATCTGAAGGAAGCAGAACAACTAATTGCTAGCATGCCTTTCCTGCCAAATTCCCTGATATGGCGTAGTTTCCTGGAAGGTTGTAATAGAAAAAAACACAGTGCACAGACTCTGGCACTGGAACATGTACACTTGGAATCCAGTGTATGAACTCATGGAAGTATTTATTATACTCTTCAGGGCTGATGACATGGCATTTTCCTGCGTCCTCTGATCTTCTGGCTTTAGTTCAAAAAGGTAAAATTGAGATTTGTTCTGTAAAGGGAGTCTCCAGTGCAGGAGGCTTCCTACTTTGCGGGGAACGGGATAGGGTCATCTTCATGCAGCCTTACCCTTGCTTTGTAAGTTCATCTTCTTAATTCCTGGAGTTCTTCTTTCTTTATTTGTGAGAAAACAACTTGTAGATAACTTAAACCAAACAACTTAAAAAGATTTCTTTACTCTATTCTCAAATGTGGGAATTTTTTTCTGAAAATCAGATTCTTTGTTTTCCATCTCTTGTTTAATCATCTTTTAAATCTCATACATGCTAAATTCTTCAAGTGAGGTTGATCCAGATTTTGAGCATAATTTCATTGAATTTCCATAAATAAATCATGCACTTCAATGGGTTAAATAAGGTCTGTCTGTCCATGATCTTTGTTACTCAAAAGGTGCATAATCTTCATCAATTGGCCTGTGAAGTTACAATTTTTTGGTTTTCTCTAAGAATACTATTCTAGTTTCCACAAAAAGTAATGCAAAATATGATATATATTTTACTGAAAGCAGACTTATCTAGAAGTCAAAGCAACAACATGCCACCAAGTAACATGTCAGCCGGTCTACCTTCCTGTGGTGCTAGTCCTTGCCAAGGTCTTTCCAAGACCAAATTAGGTTTTCTGACTTTTTCAATGCAACAAAAGTAATCACAAGCCTTAATCTCACTAGGTAGTCTCCAACTTTTTCAATGAACACTTGAAAATCTAAGACGTGATAATACTCTGTCCTTCTCTGATGTTAGATGCATCTCAATATGTCCTTTCCATATCATGTTAGATAGGAAAGTCACCAAGTCCTAGTAGTGGTTTGTTAGTCCAAGTGAATGTAGGCCATTGCCATTGGGGGAGTTAAGTTGTTAGATCTTTGATTTGACATTGAATTCTCACTGATCAGATGTGATTCGAGAAAATTCTGTAAGGGAATGGAAAGAAATAGAGAGAGAAATGAAGAGAGAGATATAGGGAGAGAGAGAGAATTGGTGAGGGAGAATGTAGATCAATTTCAATTGAATTTCCAAATGTCTCTAGGCAGCTAGGCTCAGTCCTTTATATATTGAATCCCTACGCCTCAAATCCCACCAAAACTGAAAAGAGTAGAATTGTATATAGCCTTCTCTAGGTACAAGTCACATCATCTATAACTACCCTCACATGTAAGTCACCCCAGCCGTTAGAACGTGACAAATTCCCCCTTGCTTGAAAAATTTCTTGCCCCCAAGAAATGTTCAGTAGGCTATTTGCTTGCGGAAACTATCAAAGTAGATCAAGAAAATATTCCTAGGTATTATAATCACGGTGAAGGTTGGACCCCTTCACTAATACTTATATGATAGAGGCTCCTTGCTTGTGTATAACCCTTCGGTCCAATATAGCGCTTGGCTCCATAATAACATTAGTTTCCTTAGTGATTTGGGGTAAAGTAGGGTTTACCTGCTGTGTTCCTACTGATCTACTGAGTAAAGAGACATGGAAGACGGGATGGGTTCGTGAATCTTCTAGTAATTGAAGTTTATAAGCCATATTTCCCTCCTTAGCTAGTATAGGAAATGGTCCATAGTACCGTGGGCTCAACTTGGTCACTTGCCTTTGTGCGACAACCTTAAGATGAGCAGGCTTGAGTTTTAGGTAGACTTCCTCCCCTATTGTGAACTCCCTTTCACTTCTTTGATCCGCAAATTGCTTCATGTGATTTTGTGCCATGGCCAACTCTTTCTTTAATTGCTATAGGACTTGCTCCCTTTGCTCCAAGTAGGACTTTACTGTAGCTACTGTAGTATGCTTCCCCACTGCAGGAAGTAGTAGTGGTTTATAGCCAAATAAAGCTTCAAACAAGGACCTTTTGAGCAAGCTATGGTGGCTAGAATTATACCACCACTGTGCAAGTGATATCCACTTGTGCCAGCTCTTAGGATGAAGGAAGCATAGGCAACGTAGGTAAGTCTTTACACATTAATTCACCCTCTCCATCTGCCCATCCGTTTAGAGGTGGTAGATTGTAGACATGTTAACTCCCAATGATTGCATCAACTACTGCCAGAACAAGCTAGTAAATATCTTATCTCTAATAACGCAATATTTGTTCACAGTCAATAACATCTTCACCATCTAGAGTAACGATGAGCTCAGAAATTATGGATTGGGGAATCCCATGTAACTTCACCACTTGATCAAAAAAAGTCCTTGCCACTTCCTGTGTGGTATAGGGGTGAGTGAGGCTCAAGAAATGTGCAAATTTTGTGAATCGATCTACCACGACCATGATACCGTCCTTGCCCTTAGATTTAGGTAACCCTTCTATAAAATCCATTGTTGCACTATCCCATGCCTGTGCAGGTATAACTAGGGTTGTAACAAGCCCAGATAGGCCACAGTCTCATATTTGCACCTCCTACATGTGTCACAAGCCATTACAAAATCTGTCACAAATTTCTTGAGTTGGAGCCAATGGAAAAGCTATTTCACCTTATGGTATGTGTTTTGGATTCCCGAGTGTCCCCCTAAGGGGAATTCATGGAGTGAGTGCAGTATTTTCTTCTTAAGTGGCTCACAGTTCCCAATCATTAGCCTCCCATGATATTGAATCACCCCTTTGGTGAGTGTGTACCTTGGCCTTCCATTGGGATCAAATATCAGGTGTTCCAACAACTCCATAATTTTCTCATCTCCTTCATAATTGGTCACCACCACCTGATACCAATTAGGGGTTTTGACTGTAATGGCAGCTGAGGATCCTTCCTCGTGGCATCTGGATAGAGTATCAATGGCCATATTCTCGCTTCCTTTCGTATACTGTATGATATAGTCCAAACTCATCAGTTTAGCCATTCCATTCTTTTGTAAGTGCATATGAAGCCTCTGTTGTAGCAAAACTTTAGACTCTCATAATCCATTTTAATTATGAATTGACTCCCCTCTAGGTAGTGCCTCTATTTCTCCGTAGCCATTAAGACAACCAGTAGCTCTTTCTCATAGATACTGTAATCCCAGTCTTCGGCCTCACACAATCAATCTCTCAATCCACAAGAACAGTAGGAAACACTCCACACACGAAAGAAAAAACACAGAATATAGAAAAGAACAAGCACACATAAGAAGTCGGGATTTTATCTTGGTTCAGTTCTCCAAATGAAGAACCTACATCCAGACTGCCTTTGGCCTTTCTTCCACTATCTTGAAAACACAGTAGATGATTACATCCATTGCTCACAGTTATCTCACAACCTTATACACGCAGGCTATACAGAATTTTGAGATTACAAACCAAACTACTTTTCTCTCACACACAAGACATACTCAATCTCTTCCTGCTCGAGATAGAAAAATCAATGTCTCAAATAAGACCCCCCTGACCCCCTATTTATAATCCATAAGGAGTGGACATTACAAGGTAACAAACTGGCTGTTATAATAGTCATTACAATACTAACCAACCTTCTAGAAACTAACCCTTGAAATACTGAATACATCTCTGACCAATATCCTCCCAAGACTTTTAACTAATCGAAGACAAATGATTTAACAAATTCTCCACCCATTTGAGTTAGATTAGGCTTCCTCAGGATTGCTACCTGCACCCTCCCATATTGCCATGCTCTTCTTTACTCAAGAACTTGAATTACCTGCATTATCTTCATGCAATGCTTTAGCTTTGCAATAGGTACAACTTTTGTAAACATGACAGCTGCATTCTCTTCACCTGAAATTTTGGTTAATATAACATCTTGTTTTTCAATTATTCCCCTAATGAAGTGGAGCCTAATGTTTATATGCTTAGTCCTTTAATGGTGAGCCTGGTTCTTTGACAATTGTATGGCACTTTGACTATCACACGTCAAAGTAGCTTTCACATCTGACCGTAAGAGCTCGCTAACTAGACCCTTAAGCCACATAACTTCTTTTATAGCTTCTGATATAGCTATGTATTTAGCTTCGGTTGTAGATAAAGCCACCACATGCTGGAGGCTTGATTTCCAACTGATTGTTGAGTTCCACAACTTAAATACATAGTTGGTTGTGGATCTCCTCTTGTCTAAATCAACAACATAGTCTGCATTCGAGAACCCGATGATGCTAGCTAGTTCTCCTATGTTTACTCCACCATAAGAAAAAACAGTGTTATATGAGCCCTTTAGATACCTAAATACCTATTTTACAACATTCCAATGGGTTTTACCTGGGTTTTCCATAAACCGACTTACAACACTCATTGCATGAGCTAAGTCAGGTCGAGTACACACCATACTATGCATTAAGCTTCCCACAACACTTGAGAATGGAATATTTTCCATTTCCTTCATACTTTCTTCATCCTTGGGAGATTGATCTGAGGAGAACTTAAAATGAGAGGCAAATGGCACATTCATTGCCTTAGCATTTGCCATTCCAAACCTAGATATCAGCTTTTCTAGATAGGATTTTTGAGATAGATAAATTTTCCTTTGCTGTTTGCTTCTAGAGATTCCTATCCCTAGAATTTTCTTTGCTTCACTTAGTTCTTTTGTCTCAAATTCAAATTTTAGTCTCAGTTTTAGTTGCTGAATCTCTTGCTCGAATTGACTTGTTATGAGCATGTCATCAACATAGAGAAGCAAGTAGATTGAGATGTTAGGTGAGATATGTTTAAAGTAAACACAACAATCATAGGAACTTCTAAGATACCTTTGTTTCATCATACCAGTATCAAATTTTCTATATCATTGTCTTGGAGACTGCTTAAGCCCATAAAAGGATTTCTTAAAAAAACACACCTTCTCCACCTTTCCTCTAGACTCAAAGCCTTTAGGTTGATCAATTAGAATTCTCTCATGTAAGTCTCCATGAAGGAAAGCTGTTGTTACATCCATTTGCTCCAATTTTAGGTTTAAGTGAATAGTGATGGCCAACAACACCCTGATTGAGGTATGTCTCACAACAGGTGCGAAAACCTCATTGAAATATATTCCTTGAACTTGGGTAAAGCCCTTAGCAACTAACCTAGCCTTATACCTAGGTTTAAGGTTATCTCCAGCACCTTCCTTTATTTTGTAAAGCCATTTACAACCCACTTTATACTGTCCTTTTGGCTTATCAACCAGATCCCCGATCTAGTTCTTCCTTAAGGATGCAATTTTTGATTTCAGGGCTTTTATCCACTTTCTTGATTCTTTAGAGGCCATTGCCTCTTCATAGGTGTGGGGTTCATCTCCTACACTTTCTGATGCACTTGATAGTGCATATGCCACCAAGTCTGAGAAACCATATTGCTGGGGAGGCCTTCGACTCCTTTGCTGCTTGTCCCTAGCCACACTGTATCTAGATGTGTCTGGTTGATCTCCTAGGCTAGAGTCTGCATCACTACCTTCTTCACTCTCCTCATATTGAGTTGAGTCCTAGCCTTGATTCTTTTCATGGACCTGATCATCCAAATCTTGATCATTTTCAGATAGTTCTTGGGTGTTTTCAGACACTACTCCTTTAATTTCCACATCTATGGACTTGGCATTTTCCCCTAAGTCTGGTTGGGTTTCCTTATTTCTTGTTTTCATGGTAGAACCTTCATCAAATGTCACTTCTCTTGTGATTATTGCTCTTGGCCTTTTTGGTTTAAAGTTTCATAATTTGTAGCCTTTTACACCAGTGGGGTATCCTATGAATAAGCATTTCTTGGCCTCAGGTTCCAGCTTGCCTTGCTTCACATGAGCATAGGTTAATCATCCAAATACCCTAAGGTGACTTAGACTTGGCTTATGCCTTGTCCATCTTTCATAGGGGATTTGAAATTCAATGGCACCTGATGGTGATCTGTTTATCACATGGATTGCAGTTGAAACTGCCTCTCCCCAGAATGACTTGGTCATATTTGCATGGAAGAGCATGCATCTTACCTTTTCCAATTGGGTCCTATTTATTCTTTTGGCCAACCCATTTTGTTTAGGGTTACCCGAGGCAGTCAGGTGTCTAACAATCCTACTGTCCTTGCACATTTGGTTGAACTCCCTATTGCAAAATTCAAGTCCATTATCAATTCTTATAGTTTTGATAGACCTGCGCTTTTGGTTCTCTACCATCTTTTTCCATGTCCTAAACGCCTCAAAGGTATGATCCTTTGTTTTTAAGACATAAACCCATAACATTCTAGAGTAGTCATCAATGATTGATAGGAAATACTGAGAGCCACCATGGGTTAGGGTTTGAGCTGGCCCCCACAAATTCGAGTGAATATAATCTGGGGGTGATTTAGATGAATGAATGGCTGTCTTGCTAAACTTTACTTTGGCAGTTTTGCCATAGATATAGGACTCACATTTATTTAGTCCAGTAACTTGACCATGCCCTAAAATACCTTGCTTGGCAAATTCCTTGAGCCCTTGCTCACTTATGTGTGACATCTGTAGATGCCATTGCCTTGTCTGTTTTTGGACATTGCTGCTTGCCACTGCAGCTTCACCACTCAAGGCGGTTGCTTGTAGAAGGTATATGCCATTCTGCAGCACTGCCTTCATGCATACTAGGGATCCCTTTGATATTTTCAATACTGCACCCGCACCCTTAAATTTAAGGCCATTCCTATCCAACTCACCAAGAGAAATTAAGTTTCTCTTGAGTTCTGGAACGTGCCTCACTGCATTGAGGGTTCTGTATGATCCATCATGCATTTTCAGCCTTACATCACCAATCCCTAATACTTTACACTCATGGTCATTGCCTAGCAAGACCTTTCCCCCATTTATTTCTTGATAATTAAGTAACCAATGCTTCTTAGGGGTCATGTGGTAAGAGTAGTCGGAGTCCATAACCCAATCATTAGACTTGGCTTTTTCTGAAAGTACCAGTGCATCAACACTGTCATACCCAAATTCACACACATTTACACCTCCATCAGCTTTCTCCTTATCGAGAAAGGCCTTTTTCTTGGGGCACTGTCTCTTAATGTGGCTTTCTTCATGACAATGCTAACATCTTATAGGATTCTTTCTTGTCTTAGACCTCGACCTAAATTTTCCCCTGCCTCTAGGGTCTCTCTTAAAGCTTCTAGATCTTACAGTTAGGACATTCCTTGTGGAGGATTTTCCCTCCACCTCGCTCCTTAAATCCTTAGAATTTAAGGCACTTATCACATCCTCTAGTGTTAAGGTGTCTCTACTGTGTTTCAAGATATCAACAAAAGTCTCATAAGACCCAGGTAAAGAATGGAGCAAGACTAAAGCCTTGTCCTCATTATTGTATTTGACATCTATGTTTTCAAGATCTAAACAGAATTTATTAAACTCATCTATGTGATCTTGAAATTTTTGATTATCATGCATTTTAAAAATAAAGAACCTAGCCTTTAGGTAGAGACGGCTGGAAAGGGACTTTGTCATGTAGAGACTCTAGCTTGAGCTAAATCTTCATTGCCGTCTTCATTTTGGACACCTCCCTTAAAACCTTATCACCGAGGCTTAGAATTACCATATTGTAGGCCTTCTTGAGGATATCCTTCTTTTGTTCTTCTGTGTAGGTTTTAGGCATTTTAGATTCTCCTTCCAATGCCTCCTTAAGGCCAAGATTGCTGAGGAGAGCACTTATCTTCATCTTCCAGAGAGAAAAGTTGTTTTGCCCATCAAACTTCTCAATGTCATGCCTTGATACAGATGAAGAAGAAGCCATGATTGCCCTTATCAATTCCCTTTTCATGAGTTTCTTGATTTCTTGAAAAGTGATGACACATGCTCTGATACCAAATTGTAATCCCAGTCTTCAGCCTCACATAATCAATCTCTCAATTTGAAAGAACAATAGGAAACACTCCACACACGAAAGAGAAAACACAGAATATAGAAAAGAACACACACACACACACACACACACCAGAAGTAGGGATTTTATCCTAGTTCAGTTCTCCAAATGAAGAACCTACGTCTAGATTGCCCTTAGCCTTTCTTCCACTATCTTGAAAACACAGTAGATGATTACATGCACTGCTCACAGTTCTCTCACAACCCTATTTTGAGATTACAAAGCCAAACTACTTTTCTCTCACACATAGCACATACTCAATCTCTTCCCGCTCAAGATAGAAAAATCAATGTCTCAAATGAGACCCCCCCCCCCTCGACCCCCTATTTATAATACATAAGGAGACATTACAAGGTAACAAACCAGCCGTTATAATAGCTGTTACAATATTAACCAACCTTCTAGAAACTAACCCTTGAAATACCGAATACATCCCTAACCAATATGCTCCCGAGCCCTTTAACTAATCTAAGACAAATGATTTAACAAATACTCAGCCCCAAGAGCTTGGGGGATAAGGCTTGGTTGAGGTATGCCAAAGGCCTTCCCTTCTGCATCAGAACCGCCCCAACTCCAGTGCTGTAGGCACCAGTCTCCAGGGCGAAGGGTTTACTGAAATCCGATAATCCCATCATTGGTGCTTTGCTCATAGCCTTCTTCAACTATACAAAAGTTGTTTTAGCTTCTGGATCCTTTTTAAACCCATCCTTCTTCAACAACTCCGTCAAAGGCTTGCTTATGATTCCATAATGTTTCACAAATCTCCTGTAGTATCCTATCAGCCCGAGAGACCCTCTCAATGCCTTTATGTTAGTAGGTCTCGGCCATGTAACCATTATTGCCACCTTCCTTGGGTTTGTGCTCGCCCCTACTCCAGAAATAACATACCCAAGGTACTTCGCTTGCCCTTGACCGAAGGCACACTTCGACCTCTTAATATACAATTGATTAAACTTGAGAATCTCAAATGTACTACTTAGGTGATCTAGGTGCTGGCTAAAGGTTTGGTTGTATACAAGAATGTCATAAAAAAAGACCAAGATAAATTGGCATAGGAATGGCTCAAATACTCGGTTCATTAGGGATTGAAATGTAGCAGGGACATTGGTGAACCCGAATGGCATCACCAAGAACTCGTAATGGCTATGATGGGTTTTGAAAGCTGTCTTGGGGATGTCATCCGGTTTCATTCAAATTTGGTGATAAACTGAACGTAGGTCTAGTTTGGAGAAAATAGTGGCATCCTTTAGCTCATCTAGCAAATCTTCAATAATTGGTATGGGAAACTTGTTTTTAATGGTTAGGGTGTTGAGTTGACAGTAGTCAATGCAAAAACACCATGATTCGTTCTTTTTCTTGACAAGCAGGACAGGGGATGCATAGGGTCTTTGACTAGGTCTAATTAAGGATTTGTGCAACATTAATTTCCTTAACCATCTTTTCGATCTCCGTCTTTTGTTTTGGAGGATAACGGTAAGATCTGATGTTGATAGTGTCATGACCCTAGGAGCAATAGAAGGGCAAATTGTAATAGGGTTATAGTAGTTTGTTAGGAGATATTTTGCAATTTGTTAGGAGCCAGGTATGCCTATAAAAGGGCAACTGTAAGAGGATGGGATTATCTTGTGAAATGAAATTGAATTCCTGTTTTTTCTAATTCTCTCTATTCCTCTCTCGGTTCTCTCTAATTTCTCCTTCTCTTTCTAGTGATTTCTCTCCCTCCTTCAATTTTATCATTGTGATTTCTCCCCCTAATTCCAATCAAAACCCTAGCTAACCCTAGGAATGTGACAAATAGGCTTAGCATTGGGTTTAAGGTTGATGGAATGGTCAAATAATCACTTAGGTGGTAGGAAGTGAGGTTCCACAAAGAGATCCTCGAATTCAACCAAGATTATATTAAGTAGGTGTAATTGGTGTACCTCTAAGTTTTTCTGAGTCTGAGTGTTGATAGCTAGTTGTAACTCCCCTTCTTGCTCCATATTCTCCTCTGTCACATCCATAGTCTGAATGGAAAATAGTTCAACAACTTTGGCCCATTTGTTTTTGAACATCTTTTGAAGTTTCTTACCAGTGATCATCTTACAAGTCCCTATCTCTCTACTGCTTGTAAGTGTAAGCTTCTTACCTTTCTTCTCAAAGGTTACTTACATCCTGTTTAAATCAAAGCTTATTGGGCTCATGTGTTTCATCCAATCCAACCCCAACACTACATCACAACCCCCCAGTTTTAGAAGCCTCAGGTCAGCCTCAAACGATTCCCCTTGCATCTCTTAGCAAAAACTTGCACAAGCTGAATTACTCAACACCTTATTGCCATTAGCCACAGTGACTGTCAATGGATGGGCTCTCGTGAGTCGACAATTTAATCTTTTATTCGTGCTTTCATCTAAAAAATTGTGGGTACTCCCACTGTCAATCAAAATCATAATGCTACAATCTTGTACCTTCCCTTCCAACTTTGATGATTTTGTTGTTAGCTAACCCCTTAAGAGCATGTAGGAAGATCTCCCCATTGTCCTCCCTTTTAATTCCATTGGTTCTTCTATTTCCTCTTCCTTTACCATAATTCCATCCTCCCCTTTAAGCAAGAGAAGTTGCCTCTTGCATTGATGTTCAGAGAAGTACCTGTCCCCACATTTGAAACACAACCTTGCTTGCCTTCTCTATTTGATCATCTTTTCACCCTGCATTGCTATAGGGTTAGTAGGGGTGGGGATCATCACCCTTTTTGATCCCTGGTTCACCTTGATCATTTCCTGACCATACCCCTTATTCGCTTGTGACATAGTACAAATGATCATTCCCCTCGACTGCTGTCTCTGTTTCTTTATTATTGCTTCCACCATTAACTCTTGTAGCCTAGCACTCTCAGCTGCTTGTTCCACCGTTCCAAGTTGTAGCATCTTCACCATGAGCCTAAGTTCTTTACTCAACCTGCTCACGAAGCTGAAAACAAGGTATGCTTCAGAGAGGTGTGGGTTGAGATTGAGCATGAGGGACTTCAACTCCTTAGATTGGAGTTGGTAGGATTGTATTCCTCGCTTAAGTTTGTTAAATTCTTCTACTACATCCATCCTATTTCTGTCCTCAAATCTCTCACACAATTTTTCTGCAAATTCATCCCATGGACACTCTCCCCTTACCTTCAACCAGCCTTAATACCAGACATCCCCAGCATCATTGAAATAAGTAGCTGCTAGAGCTACCTGGAGTCTTTCTAGCACATTATACCAATTGAACATCTGTTTACATCTCCTCACCCACCACTGTGGGTTAACCCCATCAAACATAGGGATCTCTAATTTAAGCATCCGAAACCCTTGCTAATTTGGAACAACCGGTCCCTCTTGCCATTGTTCTACCACATTCTCCTCTATTTCTGTCAAATCCACCTCTATTTCTAAGGGGCTGGCATTTGTATTACCCATTCCATGTCTAATTAAGATTGGTTATGTCCTTTTTCTCGGAGGAAAGTCGAGGGAGATTCTTACCTAGTTTTGTTGAGTAAACATCACCATGAAACTCTAGAGCTGGTCCCGGATCTGGTTTCCCACCTCATCTCTAATTTGTGAGATCACTCTATTCAATCTCCTTTCCAATCCTTCGATGGAATTATCCATTTTCCTATCCATCGCCATGATCGCCTCATGGTTCCTGATTGATCCAATCTCCCACAATTCCACTCGAACTTGCAGATCTGAAACAGTTGAGTTGAACTGTTGTAGTTGTGACTCCAAATTCTTCATCTACATCCCCTCCGCCATGGAGACTCCTCTGAATTCTCATTGGCCCGGGTCGAGCTCTGATACCAAAATTGTCAGATCTCTAATATGACATTGAATTCTCATTGATCGGATGTGATCCGAGAGAATTTTGTAAGGGAATGGGAAGAAACAGAGAGGGAAATGAAGAGAGAGATATAGGGAGAGAGAGAGAAATGGTGAGGGAGAATGCGGATCAATTTCAATTGAATTTCTAGATGTCTCTAGGCGGCTAGGATCAGTCCTTTATATACTGAATCCCCACGCCTCAAATCCTGCCAAAATCGAAAAGAGTTCGGTTGCATATAGCCTTCTCTAGGTACAATTCACATCATCTATAACTACCCTCACATGTAAGTCACCCAAGCCATTAGAACATGACATAGTACATTCAAGATCCAAACCAGTCTAGGGAAATCAGCCAAATGCCCCAACATTAGTTCAATGGCATAATTCTCACACTAGGGTGCATGCAGCTCATGGTTTTGGACCGTTTCATAGTTAAGCTAAGAGAGTCTCTCTCTAACACCATTTTGTGCCATCTTTGTTTTTGGACAGTTAGAAGGCCTCTCAAGCCAAAAAATAAAAAAATAAAAAAATGTCCTCTTGAGTAGCTATAATTTCAAAAGAACGTGCTAACTTCTTTGATATATTCATGTCCATGCTCCTAGGACTTGACCTTCATGGTTCCTTGCCACTAGGCCCCAAAAATCTTTTCCTTTTGACACAACTACATTTATATTAAGTTTGATTACTCCTGGGGAAGGAGGGATTCGAGATTGTTAGCTTATGGACTGATTGGCACATAGTAGACACTTGGCCTGGTAGTAAGCCTTCTATAGCTCCCTGGAGCATCATTTTAAGCCTGTTGTGTAGATTACACTTCCAGTCTGATCTGCTAAATGCAAGGATGGGAATTTTGAGGATCCATTCCACTGTTTGAGCCGAAAACAACTCCTTCTGTTGGGTCGAGACAAGTCTCGGCCACCTCTAACAATCAGAATCCCAGAAATAGGGCCTCAAAAACACAGAACAAACGATAGAAGAATACTTGCATGAAAACAAAAATAGTAATAAGAATGCAAGAACGAACACAAAACGATTTATCGTGGTTCACCCATTAATGAGGGGTACATCCATGTTGAGCTTCACCAAAGAGAGCTCATTGAACTATCGGGAAATAAGAATGCAAGAACAAACACAAAATGATTTACCGTGGTTCACCCGTTAATGAGGGCTACATTCACGTTGAGATCCGGCAAAAAGAGCTTACTGAACTATAGGGAAAAATGGTTATAGCCTCAATATACACATCTCACTCATTCACTCACTGTACAAACTAAAGCTCTCTAATAAAAAATGTCCCATAACCACAAGAATACACATTAGAGGCAAAACCCTAGAGTGAAAACAGAAAAGATGAATTGTACAGAGAGATATTGCAAAAATGAGGAGAATGAAGAAACCCTAAATGGAATAACCGATCGGAGCCTGTGCTACGCAGATCTCGAGGTGACGGAGAATATAAATAAGTAAAGGTAGCGGTGAGGATTTGATCTGAAAAAGGAAGGATCAACGGCCAAAAAGAGCAGCAGGCTAAACGACAAGCGAAACATGCCAGCTGGTGAAACGGCTGGGGAGGTTGCCGTTTTGGCCCTCTAGCTCATGGGTCCAAAACACAGTCGTTTTGGGCTGCCAATGGACGGTTGCCAAAAGGCCTTCCATCCCCCTTCAATCTTCAAAACGGCATCGTATGGAGCTTCATTGAATTCCAACACCTTCAATCTCTCTAATTAATTAGCTCTTGTAGACTTATAGGTATCTCTACACCAGGAAGCTACTTTGTGGGTTTTGCCGGAGGGGGAAATTAGGCATTGGTGTTATCCATAGATCTTTCCAAACATCAATGGATCACCCATTGCGTAGCAGCTTAGAAACACTCTTTTAAGTTATAACTTGCTTTGCCTTGAGGGGAGTTCTCCACATTAGGGAACGAGACTGAGAGCTTCCTACTTCCAAAAAATGTTTATTCTTGCAATACTTCAAGATCATAACTTTACTCCATGGGTTCCTTGGATCTCCTCCTTATTAAGAATTTTCCATCCCTACTTAGCTAAAAGTCACTATTCATCTGGTTTAGACTATTGAAACCCAGACCCCCTTCAACTTGGGCTTGCAAAAGCCACCAGAGCCAACCCTTCCCCCAATGAAATTCTTCAAAACTAACCACTAAGATGGACAAAACAAGTAATGATTAAGCAATCAAAGCAAGCTACCTACAACCTTCTGAACCTGAAGCAATCTTACCACCATGAGCATCCTGCTTACAAATTAGGTTCATTTAACTGCAAGATCATATGTGATCAATCACCACTTCTACCCCAATAGATTTTTCCCAAGTTGCTAATATGAGCAGCTTCATTGCTTTTTCTGGGAAGACCGGAAGTGGGCTTTGCTTATAGAGTGCCCTTTTTGCCGAATGTTGCCACCTGAAATCTTTTAGTGATAAGTAATTGGTTTCCATGTCAAGAATTAGGGTATTGATTGGAATTTTCTAATTAAATTTCATGTGGCAATACTTGTTTGAGAAAAACTTTGATCCAGCGGATAATCCAACCGCAGCAGAACATTGGTGTTCCTTTTGGCTGTATCTGGACTTTGGTGAATTGCAAGCATCTGATTAGCTGCAAACAAGAATACAGAGCCACACTGTTCTGTGAAACCTATGTGATGAGCATATGCTGTTTGTCCTTGACATGGGGGCCAAAGTAGAGTGATATTTTAGTTTCTGAATGCATTTATATTCTTCATCCTTCTATTTCTCTGATATGAGTGATCAAATATGTGTGTTTGTGTGTGTTGGGTTGGTGGTGGGGGTTCAGTGCATGGGTAGCTTATAATTGATAGACATTGATAAGAGGTTCCATTCTCTTATCGTCGAACTTAGCTGTGTTTCTGTTGGCAGATAGTTTTCTAAGTTAACTGAGTTATTTGTTTATTTTCAGGAAGGATAGATTCTCCTCATGTAACATGGAAGGCATTATTGTCTGTTGGGTGAGCCAAAGAATCCCATATACCTAGCAATTCTGTCTTTCTCTTACTATGTTCTTGTCATAGACTGTCCTCAAGTGACCCTTCAAAATATCTCATCTGAATTGTCAAGTATCTGTGGCGAGAAGGCATCCCATGTGATGTTTTCTGTTAGTTTAAAGCTCAGACTACCAAGACATGCTCCTGGCTGGCTTTGTTTTTAGTTTAATACATCTTGTAGGTTCACACATTTACCTAAATTTCATTTTATGTCGTAATTTAGTTGAACTTGCACTTGAACCCCGGTAATAAGATTTTTGCATCAAACATAATAGTATACGATACTCTTTAAAAATGGCATTCTAGTGCATAAAACTCTTTGTTACGAGGGTTGGAGAGTGCTTATAGTGTGTCTGTGTTTTTAAGTAAAGATTCATAGAATACAGCAAAAACACTAGGGTACAACATAGCGAAGGCAACTTGCTTCACAACCAATTGATGACCAAGCAGAGGAATATCTAACGAAGTTGAGGGTGGGCCTACCCTTTGATCCTCTATACAGTGCTCTACAACTCTGCAAATGATGTTATTTGAACTTGCGTTGGGATAGGGATAGGGATATTTCAAATGATGTTATTTGAACTTTGCACTTTGAAATGCTCTCTCTTTTGTAATGACGCGTGTGTGAGCATCATTTGAAATTTCCTCTATATATAATTTTTTTTGGGTTCAAATTCAAGATGAATTTGTACTCAAATTCAAATGCTTTTAATAAAAATATATCTAAACAATGAATTTAAAATTTCAAGTGAGTTTCAACAATAAATCTGGGATGGGTTTGTTGTTTTTTCATTGTCGCCTTCATATCATTCTTCTATGTGTGTGTGTATATATATATATATATATATCCTTCTCGTGAGATTGACGAGTGGGGAAGATTTATATTAGGTTGACAACAAAGAGTTGTTTAAAAGTGAAGTTTGGCTCTTGGGACCATGAGAAGTGCTCCATGTATAGAAGAAGAATAAATAAAGGTTGAATAACATGGAGGCAACTGTATAAGCTGAGTGAGACGTGTCATCGTTATCTCACCTTCGTTCCTTTTGGGGAGTGGCTGTCTGAATCTGAATATACCATGCATGTCCATGTGGGGCTGTCCAATATTTTTTTATACGTGGCGATTCGTTTTGTTGTTGAACAGATTAAGAAGATTATCTCCATTGCACAAATCCTCTCCCCATTAAACAATTCCTTCACTTTCAGCGGCATTTGATTTCATTTTCTTCCTTTCCTTTCCTTTCCTTTCTTTTAAGTATGGCTTATAATTAGCACCGCCCAACCACTCACATGAAACGAAAAGAGTTGCAGACCAACAACGATCAGGATCAACCATATTTGACAAAGTAGAGAGTGATTCAAACAGGGTAAAGGATATTCAAGTGATAATACGTATTAGTATTACTTTGGATCAAAGGATTTTATATGATATTATTTTAATTTTTTTATTTGAAATAATTGAATTTTAATTTTCCTTTTCTACTAATGTCTAATTTTGTCTTTTGAAATGACATCTGTACGTGCATGTAGATGTCATTTCAAGTCTTCCTATTTCTTGGGTTTAAATTTAGGATGGATTCTAGATTTGGATTCAAATTCAAGTGTGTGACTAAATAATAGATTTAAAATTTCAAATGAGGAAAATAACCCAATTCAAATGCAATTTTAAGGAAAATGAGTACACCATTTTGTTTTTTGTTTTTTTTTCAAGTTTTAAAAAATATTTTAGTGAATTTTACATTTTTGGATTGGAGACCTAAAACAGACAATAAAAAATGATACAAACTCACCCCCACAAGAGAGATGAAACTTAGGCTAGAAAAACTCCAAAGAATTGACAAGATTGCAAAGAACCATATAATCCTACGCGAACAAATAGAAGAAAACGTACCACATGAACCTCTAGTCTAAGACATAAAACAAAATACATATGAACATTGGTTGTGGGTACCATTGCTAGCAAAACTCAGAACAAAAAAAAAAAAAAAAATCCCAACAAAACACAGTCAAAACTACAGACAAGATAAAAAAACCATCAAAGAACAAGTTCGAGCTTCGATTTCCGTCCAATCAACTTCCTCAAATCAAAGCATAATAATGGTGACAAACTAGAGCACCTGCAATTAATTGGGTTTGATGCATGGGCCATTTGAGAGACAACCAAATCATTTGGTGGAAACACTTGCAAGACGTGGGTCTATCTTTGTTGCTTCTTAGTATAAATCCTAACTATTTAGCTACTCAAGTTCGATCCTTATTTCTGTTGATTAAGGATTTTTATAATGCCTGAGGTTGTAAATAACACGTATTGAATATCATACTGAAATCAGAAATATAGGCATAGGTGTTATTGAGACAAATCAGAAAATTAGATTACAATTTGTGTTAAGAGATAATTAGATTACAACTAGATTAGATTATTCAAAATTAAATGAGTAAAGATTAAGTTAAATTTATCTCTTAAGTTTGATTATTTCTTGATAAGATTTATCTTTAAAGAGAATTACATTTTATTTTATGTAGCATATAAATAAGGTTGTACATCAAGTTAATTAGTCATTTAATTCAATATGAGTTTTTTAATTGATTTGAATCCGCGAGTTCCAATGGTATCAAAATACCATGAAGCTAGAGATCTAATGAAGAATTTTAATATCATACCATGAATTTAAATCAAGGATCAAACTAGTACCTCTATTGGTATTAGACGATTTTGGCCTGATGCAAAAAACTCAACGGGGAAGGGAAACTCAAAACACTAGAGCTACAACTGCAACATAAGCAATGGTGACGGGGCAGAGTAGCTGCGGAGGTTGAACGTAGATCGTTAATATTATTTAAAAAAAAACACAACCAACTATGGCAATTCCAAGATTTACATCCAAACAAAATCAAAGAAACGAAAAATACGAACAAAACACACACAATACACAACCCAAACAAAAAATGAACATGTCGTCTACGTGTTCGGATCAAAACAATCTTATTCACGATAGGGCTTCACCTTAGTCAATTCACTAATAATATAAAATGGATTACATAAATATACAACACGAATTAGAACTATCTTATTGAATCAAGAAGATGAATCAAACAAAGTACAAAGCTTGTGAAAATCAGAGCTATTCCCAACACTCTCAAACTATCGTCTCCGCCTCTCTCACACATAACCCCGTGAATATTCCAGTGAAAGAATCAATACCTAATTAGGGTTAGGGCTCTGATCGTTTCTCTCTTGTGTGCGTTTTTTCTATTGTTTGTGTGCATCGAGTTCTTTTATTCGTGTGTGCAAAAACAATGTATATTGAAATGCCAAGAGAAAAGCCTTATATATAAGGAAAATGCTACACGAACAAAAGGGTGGACAACTCTAAGGAAATTATATTTCTAACCCTCAGGGGGTGTTTGGTATGAGAGAAATTTTTAAATTCCTGGGATTCATGATTCTTGGGAATGTTCTTGAAAATCTTTGATTCTCAAGATTTATATAATTCTATATTTGGTTAGATTTAAATATTCTCAAGAATGTTGAGTATTCTTTTTTGAGAATCTTATATTCCTATGTTTGGTTTAAATATAACATTTTTGAGAATTCATGTTCTTTTTTCAAAATTACTTTTATTTAATTTTTTATATAAAAATGATAAATTTTTTCTACTATATAAAATATTGGACCCACAGCATCTTTAGAAAGTAAAAAAAATGTCATTTTTTTACACATTATGTATATATATACATGTGCATATATATAATATATATACATAATATATATGTTTATATGAATATCTACTTTAATATATATAATATTTTATAATAAATAATATAAATATATTATAATATATTTTTATATTTAATATATAATACATAAATATATATACATATATGTATATATAATATATTTAATATAACTATATTACATATATATAATATATATAATATGTTTGTATGGGGTTATAAAAAGGTAAGGGTGCTTTAGTCTTTTTATTTGTTAAAAACATTCTCAAGTTCATGGGAAACTTAGATTCCCAACCCCCTCCTATGGAAATCTTTTTGTTGGAAAGTTGCTTAAAAATCATTCTCGAGAATCCTATTTCCCAAGATTCTTCTTATAAAAAAATTGTACCAAACATGGGAATACTGATTTCCAACCTAATATTCTCAGGAATCATAAAATTTCTCATGTACCAAACGCTCCCTCAGTGTAAAATACAACTTCACCCTTGACTTCTCACTCTCTTTTTCATTCTCACCTCTCACTCTTTCTTTCACTTTTACCTCTCGGAGACCCCATTACCGACCTCATTCTCTCTTTCACTCTCACTTCTCGGAGACCCCATTACCTTTCTATTTTCACTACATCACCTATTCCCTTTGATGCCATATGTTGCAATCTTTTTTGGTCGTTTCATTGTATTTCTATATTTTTGGTTTACTTTAGATTCCTTACTCTTTAGTTGGTATGTTTTTGCTACCAGTTTCTGGCTTTCAAAGTCTTTCTTCCAGTGTACAAAGCACCCTAGAAAAAAATGGACACTTAGATGATGCTTTAAGAAGTCCAAAACTTTACAAGAATTTTTGAAATTAGGTACCAAAAATGACCTCTTAAGGGCTTGCATTGATAAGGAAAAGAAATACACAGCTTCATCTAAATGCAAAATGACTAAACAATCTCCAAAGACTAAAAAAAAAATTTAAAGGATTGGCCTTCTTTTAGAAAGCATCAGAGAAAGGGGAGAAAACTCTATTCGAATTCCACCAGTTTCAGAGCAAAATTTTAATGGTAGGCATTCAAATGCTTGGATCTATAAGAATGCTGCATGCAGAGCCACTCTATCTATGAAAATGGGGGTGTCCAATGGCAAGGGAGGCAGCAATGGGTGCTTCCGCCAACAGTAATGGGGGTTTCCGAATGTGAGAGTGCCTTAGAGTGAAAAGAGAGACGATGAGAATAAAAGAGAGAGTTAGATTGTGAGTTCTACATTTGGGTGGGTATTCAAAAACATGTCAAGTTCTTGCAATATTTTGGTGTCAAAATATCGTGAGAACTTGGAGTTATCCACCAAGTTGTCCACCCTTTTGTTCATATAGCATTGTCCTATATACAAAGGGGCTTTTGACATGGGCCATTGGATGTGCCCACAAACAAATCAATGGTTCACAATATAACCGACCAAATAATATACAAATAAAACTAAAATTAAATGTCACGTGCAAATGAAATACACGCGAAATATATCTTTGTCAATTTATTTAACATAAAAATATAATATCATATGTCATATGTCATTTACATGAATTAATCAAGTAACATATAACATATCAATTTGTTTTGAATCATATATCAACATAGATAGATAGAAGATTGCACAACAGCGGTGATCTGGACAGAAATGGGTAAAGAAGATATGAACATGGCAATGTCTAGAGAATTTAATTTGGGCTTGGCATAAAATCAGTCTCATGAGATTTTAGATTACGCTCGACTTTCAAATTTCATATAGCTTTTAGCAGACTTCATATTTCAATCCTTCGCTTCTAAGCAAACTCAAGTTGTTCTCATGAAATAACTTGGAATTTGGGAGAATGTGTCAGAGATGAGTTGGAAGATTAGATTGCAATTTGTCTTGGAGATAAATTAGATTATAATTAGATTAGATTATTCAAAATTAAATTAAATGTGTTATATATTAAGTTTACATTTATCTTCTGAATTTGATTATTTCTTGACATGATTTATCTGTAGATAAGGTTACATTTTATGTTCATGTTAAGTAACTTAAAAATAGATTTGTATATTAGTCAAATCAGTCTTTAATTCAATGATAGTCTTTTATTAATTTGAATCTCGCTTTCCATTAGAAAACAAACTTGAAATGTACGAATGAAGAGAATGATGTACCAGCTGAAGTAATAATACACACCCACATATATATAATAAACATATTTGGATTAAAGGCCCCAAATCTATGTGATCTTGACCTTATGAATTTTAAAATTTCAAAGCTCTCCTCTAAAAGATTGCCACTCAGAGAGAGAGAGAGAGAGAGAGAGAGAGAGAGAGTTGCATTGGCCAAGAAACTAAAGATAGTATTTGAAGAGATTAAGAATTCAAATTAAGGTTGGAATGAGAGACATGATCCTGAAGCTGGAGTTGAATTATTGATCATGATGACAGAACACAAGATCAACCATGGGAAACCCCGATTGCGAGAGAGACAAAAAGAAACGAGTCACCAGAAATTGAGGCGTATTATAATATATATGATTCACTATCATCTTAATTTGTTTCATTCAAAATTAAAGGCAAGGTGGTTGCTTACTTGCTTTGCCAGAAAGAAACAACAAATACATGCTGCTACTGGTGTTTCTTCCACTAATTAAGAATGGCCTGCCGGCCTTACATATATATATATATATAGATGAATGTTTGTGTGAACAGTTGGATGATGATATATTATTCGTATCCCTTCTACATGGCACAATTATTTCCACCGGAATCTCTACCTGAAGCCTTCCACAAGGATCAAGGACCTTTCTTTCACTCTGCAGGGCTTGTAAGTTGAAACACTTCAAAAGTTCACATTTAAGGATTTGTTTATGGTCACGACTTCTACATTTTAAGGACCCTCGTGTCTATGTTCGCAACTCAACGATAGGAAAGGAATTTTTGGATAAGGGAATTGAATTATATAGTATTTTCAAATACGAATTATTTTGTGCCTAATGATAGACTTGACCATATAAGGCGAACATAAAGACTCACGTTATGTACCATTGTGGAGCTAGAGTGATAAGCTTACCTTCACTGATAGTAGCAATGGCTCAAACAAGACATTTTCTAGCGAAAAATGGCTTTTGTGGTCACGCTTGGAGGTGATTGCTCCCATGGCCGGATTCAAAAATTTATATAGGGGAGGCTAAAATTTTGTTTGAGGTATAAAATTACACATTACAGATTTTGGGGTCGGTTGTAAATTATTTTATTTAATTATTATTAAAAATTATTTTTTAATATTAAAAAAATTAATTTTAATTGTGAGTTGCTTGGGCTCTGATGCATGCATAGATCCGCCCCTGATTGCTCCACTAATTATTCTACCTATCCTTTCTATTTAGCGAAAAGAAAAACATTCTGCATTTAAGGACCTTTCTTTCAACTACGATAACAAACTATGATCATATTGAACTTTTAAGTTTGTTATAATTTTAAAATATTTTTTTAATTCACTGTAACCAAATTTTTAGACTCATTACAATTTTGCAATGAACGTTTACTGTTTGCAATTTAGTAATTGAAATTATACATTTATTTTAATTATAGAACATTGTTAAGAACTATTAGTTTTTTTCCCTCAAATGACGACTTGATGGATGAGGTGGAAAAATAAAAATATGACGGGAATAGTGATATGATTTTTTTTCTATAATTTTTTGTTTGAATATTAGAATTATATTGCAAATATGACATGATAATTAAAAATCACATTAGTGCTTATATATGTCATGCTTTTCTCTACCTATCTCATCTGTCAAGGCATTATTTCTCGATAAAGACTAACAATTTTTAATGACATTCTACGATGGTAATTGATACACTACAATACAAAAAGACAAAATAAAAAACATAATTAAAAAAATTAGCCCAAGACAAATGGGCAGAATTAAAACGAAGGGGATAGCTGCGGAGAGGCACTCCCCAAGTAACTTGAATAGCATAAGGGAAGCCCGTAGTCTCAAAAGGCACGCGAAGTCCTTGCAACCCCAAGGGGCACGTGGAGGGGAAATTCTATTCGCAGTGAACTTTTTACTCTTCGCAGCAATAATTAAAATAAATTTAATAAATACTCTTCATGCCTACTATTATTACTTGTTACAGCCACCTATATTCCAAAATTATCCTCATATATCTCATACATCACGTCGTTCCCTTTTCTACAGCCATTCGCTGTCGTTCCCTTCTCTACAGCATTTGTTACTTCTCTGCAACCACCACTAACCGTCGTCACCTTCCCTATAGCCGCGTCTCTCTGCTCTGCACTTGTTGATAACACAGGTAATTTTTACATGTTTGAACTTGGAGACTAGAAGAGGAGAGGTTCGATGGGCAAATGTGGTGGCCACCTGGGTTCGGATCGGTCACCGCCATCGAACCAGAGGCAGCATGGCCTTCGAACTGGGTTTGGAGGTGACCCACGCCTCCGAAACCTAGATTTCAAAGACGGCCTATGCCTCCAAACTCTAGGGTTCGGAGGCGTTAAACCTGAATTTCGGAAGGTTGGGCCACTTCCGAAACCTGGGTTTCGGAAATGGCCCGTGCCTCCGAACTCTGGAGTTCGGAGGCGTTGGCTACCCTCGAACTCTGGAGTTCGGAGGTGCTGGGAGCCTCCGAAATCTGGAGTTCGGAGGCTCTCAATTTTTATTTTATATATTATATAATATAATATATTACAAATTTCAATTTACATGGACGCTCCACTATTTTAATTTGTAATTAAGTTAATATAATGCTATAATATGTATATAATATATATTATGATAATAATAATAATAATTGAAATTTTCACTATTTTAATTGATAATATTATTATTATTATTATTATTATTATTAAAATTTTCACTATTTTAATTGCAAAATGCTATAATATGTATATAATTTATATATTATGATAATAATAACAATAATAATAATATTATTATTATTAAAATTACTACCTCCGAACTCTGGAGTTCGGAGGCTCATAAAATATATAATATATTAATATATAATATATTATATTATATTATATATTTTTTTACACTTAATTTCTTATTTATGTATTACAGTAGAATAATTTAATTTTTAATACAAATAAATACATATTTTTTAGTTTATTTTTTTAATCTAATAACGGATTTTTCAAACCCGTGGGTTCGGAAAATCCGCAGTTCCCCAAACTCCAGGGTTCGGGGAACATATATTTTACTTTTTTATATTTGATATTTTATATAATTGTATTAACATATTTTTTATATAACATATTTTATATTAACATTATATTAACATATTTTTATACTTAATTTTTTATTTAAGTTTTGGATTCGAATAACTTAATTTTTTTAAAAAATAAATATATAATTTTTTACTTAATTTTTTTTTTATCCCACTATGATTTCCCGAACATGTGGGTTCAGGAATGGATAGAGAGACAGAAAGGAAGGAAGCTCGACGACCATTCCCCGAACCCTGGAGTTCGGGGAGTTTCAAGCTCCCCGAACTCCAGCTTTCAGGGGAGTGATTGATGAAGCCGCCGAGCTTCCTTCCTATATATATATCTATATATATGTTTGTGTGCTTCCTTTTGTGTGCGTGTGTATATATATATATGTTTGCTGTGTTAATGTATATATGTATATATATATATGTGTATTTTTTGTTGTATTGACATTTTTTTTGTTGTATTATATATATTGGATATGATATTTTTTTTGTTATATTGTCTTTGATTTGGAAGGAATGGATGGTGGTTTTGAAAGGAATGGGTGACGGGTAATTGATTGAGGAAGAAAGTGAATGTAAGGGTAAAAATGAGTTTTTAAAATAGGATATTTTAGGTATATTAAAATATAGCTGCGAAGAGTAAAACTTTCGCTGTAAATAGAATTTCCTCACGCGGAGACCTTACGGCCCCAAAAAGGCTCGTGACCTTTTTGTCCCTCAAGACCCGTGGGAAAATCCTACGACACCTCATCCCCTAAAACAGCGACACCATTGCCAAAGCATTTTCCTAAAAATGGGGGGGGGGGAGGGCACATAATGTGTAAATTAGATAATTTTGATATTATAAAATTCTTCTAGGAAAATGATAGACAATCATCCCAAAGGAATTCTACTCCGAAAGGGCAAGATAAACATCATCTCCAAAAATCATAATCTCATCCAGATTAGGAAAAATCAAGATAAACATTATCTATGAGAATCCTAATTCTGGACTATTTCAAATTATTCCATGTTCCTCTATAAATAGGCAAACACTCATTCTTAAAAAGGTATATCTTTTATACTGATGCAAAGACTGATCTCGGGCTTTCATCATCCATAGTGTTTGACTTAAACATCGAAGTGTTTGAACAGGGAATCTCCAGTGCTCTCTGACTATTTTCTTTCCTTGCAGACTTAGGTGGCTTAACGACGACATTTCCCGTCAAATAAATTTATTGTTGTATCTAGCTAACAACAATTGGTATCGTCTGTGAGAACTTGTACGAAAAGCCAATAAATTAGTTTGCAATTGCCCAAACCAGGAATACCACCTATTAATAGCAACAAGATGGAATAGAAGTTCAGTCAAAAGGACCCTGGGGGACTCTAAGGCCAGCTAGGGAAGCACCCCCAAGGCCCGTCAGAGGCTCCTTCCCAGGGTAGCTAAGGGTTATTTCTTAAGGCCAACCAGGAGCTCACTCCCACGGCTTGTTGGGAGCTTTTCCCAAAAGTAGTTGACAATTCCATCCCAAGGCCAACTGGGAACTCACCCATACAACCCATTGGGAGCTACTCCCTAGGGGCAATTAATGGTCATTTCCTAGGTCTAGCTTGGAGCACATCCCTAGGGCCCGTTGAAGGCTCCTCCCTAGGGGCAGTTGGGGGCTCTTCCCCAAAGCCAGCCAAGTATTTACCTTTAGGGCCAGTTGGAGGTTCCCCCCTAGATTCAATCGGGGATATTGTCAAGTAGCCGACCTAGTTTCCATCCCCAAGGCTTGTCTGGGGTTCATCCCCAAGGGGCAGTATGGTGCGTAGCCTCAAGGTCATCTGGGATTTTACTCCCAAGGCCAATTGGGAATTTATTCTAGAACCAATAAGATGCTCGTCCCACATAATTCATAGATCCTTCAGGGCATACCTTCTCCATGATACCATGAGCAAAATATGAAGCTTTACAACTCCAACACGAGGAAGAGATGTGAGTGTTGCGAGATGTTACTGATCTATTGAAAAGTATAACCCCATAAATAGCTCTACCATCAACCCTCAAGAAATTTGCGGACGGTTCGAGCCATCCCCTAGAAGCACAAGAAAAAAGCTTAGAGACTACACCTGATCAATCTCATCACACCACTTCTCGAAGAACTCATGCACGAGAGCCTTCTCATTCCCAAATATATGATGGGGAAGGGGAATGAATACCAAAAAGATACAAGAGGACCCAAAGAAACTCTCAAAAGAGAAAATACATGGAGAGTGTCGAAAGTACATCCACAGACAAAGAATGACCACCCCTAGAGGTTTGGTACAAAAAATTAACAAAATTGAGGAACCATCAGCGTTTAGTGTTCGTGAAACCTTAAACATGGAAAAAATGATTGAAAGGGTCCTGGAACGAAATAAATTGTTACCCACACCGGATGACGAGTCTAGGAAAAGAGTCTTCTTAATGCCGGCTATCATGAATAAGCCTTTACTAAGAAAATTCAAGATGCCTCAAGTGAGTATGTACTAAGGCAAGGGTGATCCTCATGGTTACATCCAAAATTATAAGTCCCTAATCATACTACAAGGATGGGGAGTTGAAATCATGTGTCGAGCTTTCCCCTTAACTCTAACAGAGCATGCTCAAGCTTGGTATAACTGTCTATCGGAACATTCTATATCCACTTTTGAGCAGTCAAAATTCGAGTTCACAAAAGCCTTCATCATTAACAACCAACGAAAGACGAACGTCACATATCTTCTTAGTATTAAGCAAAGTAGTAGAGAAACTTTACGCCAATACATTGACAGATTTTGAAATGAAACATTAAAGGTGTGAGACTTGCAAGTAAGGGTAGCTATGGTGACTTTGTTACATGGAACCTAGTCTACATCACTACAAAAATACTTAGGTCAACACCAATTTCTCTAGCAAATTTGTTTGTAAGGGCAAGCAAATATATTTTGCAATCATAAGTCATGAAGACTGTGGGAACAAGTGAAGAAAAAAACTGAAAATGGAATGGACAAGACTCTAAAGACTGTGAAAACAGAAGAGTAGATAGTGCGAGGAGAAATGATGGCACTCCAAAGTTACAATAAAAGAACTAGACTCCACTCTTTGAATCCCGTTCTCATATCTTGGCAGCCATTGAAATGGTTGATCAACTGAAATTTCCTAAAAGATTACACAAGAGGGGGGGCTGAATTGGGTGTTTTTGACTATTTTATAGAAACAATGAAAATATATTCTAAATTTATGATGTAGTAAAGTTATTTGCAGAATACATTTTTATTAAACTACAAATAAATACAGTAGCGGATGGAACAAACATGAATGAGTATGTAACATACGAGATCTTTTATAAAAATGGTTTGATAAAACTTTATGCATTTGAAAAGTTTATATATGAAAATATTAATATGAAGATGTATGCATTTTAGAGAAATGTTTTAGGAAACATTTTTTAATGAAGAAGAATATAAGAGACATTTTGGGATGATAGAAATTAGTTTGAAATACATGAGTTGAATGCATTGGAAGGTTAAACGAGTAGTTAATAAAGATTTTTTGTATATGCAATGAAACAATGTTTGAGAGGACTGTCATGCATAAAAGATATGTTTTTGAAAAATGAATGCCATTTAGAGAAAAATGTATGCCAATGAAAAGAAACTCTTTATGCATGCATGAAAGTTGACACTGAAAAGACTTTAAGGTGATTCCAATCAAGAAACACACTTAAACGACCAATATGAAAGCAATGCAATTTGTGATTTTATGAATGAGGAAAATATGCATAACAGATAAAGATTAATGATAAAATGAAGATGGTAAAAAGGAAGCAATTTGAACACAACAATTTAGAGTGGTCCGGCCAACTACTTAGTCCACTACCTTAATTCTTCACTAAGGATTTGAAAAACATCCACTAAGGATAGTAGTTTTTATAGGTTCAACTATAACCTTCACTTTGAAAGGTTAAGTAAAAGCCCCTGCTTTTACAGGCTAAACAGTAACCTCCATTTTTACAGACTAAGTTGGAATCTTCACTTTTACAAGTTAAGTAAGAACTCTTACATGAGGTTTTTTCATAAGAGTCTTAGCTACAACCAATACATTGTCTTTCAACGTGTAAGCATAACCTTTACAAGTTTACATAGAACACATGTAAGGATTTTTTAACAGAAAAATACAAGATGTACAAAGATGTTACTTGTCTTTTAGACAAAAAAGAGTTCAAAAGAATGAATGAATAAAGCACTCAATTCTCTTAATAAATCTAGTCTAAAAATATATACAACTAATCTCACTAGATATTAGTTTGGAAGTTAAAAGGTTTAAGAATGAAGAACGCTCACTTCAAGCATTGGCCCGAAAAAAAATAGGCTAGCTGAGTTTGAAACAACACCAGTAACCTACAATGATTCTTCAATGGCCATGGCATCATCATTGGCTTCTTTGAAGCACTTCACCTTTTATAGAAGCTTAACGGTTGGATTCAACATCGAGTCCTATGCAACTTACAACTTTTTTTATTTGACCATTAACGGTCAAGTTAGTTAGAAATATATGCATAATATATGTGGGAAGCATTAAGAACACCTTCATAAATATATTCTAACATTCTTTTATAAGAGAGCACAGTTAGATGCAAAGGAATAAGCAAATAAATCTCTAACGGTTAAAACTGTTTCCTTTTTGCTTTTTGAGTAATAGCTATAAAATTTTAAATCAAATGCCAGTTACTCAACTAACTCCTTGAGATACTTAACTAATTAATGAAGCACATACTTTATTGGACATTTCTCGTAATCAATTATAGATAAGCCTCACTTGATTAAGACAAAGTCATTACTTGACTCACAAGCCATAGAGACTTTGCATTAAGCACTTGACTACTTAGCTAGGCTCACTCTACTAACAGAAGCATATATTCGAGTACAGATAATTGATACTCGATTAAGATTAAGCTCAGAGACGTAGCCATATTCTATCCAATCTTTACTCAATTAAAAACATATAGATAATTGATTATAAAAATACATTAGTTAATTGAGAGAAAGATATACATGACTTAAGGAGATATTTAGACTTTTTGAAAACAGAAAGATACTCAATTAAAAATGTAATACCCGGGAATTATTTGAGGCTATAAATAGTATTTTATGAAGGGCATAAATGGAATTTTTGAAAAAATGAGGCTATAGGGTACACTAACACAATTTTAGGATACCGAATCAGCCGAAGGGAGTAACTCGGACCATAGATGCTTAAGGAAAATGGTATAGTAAGGACGAGTGATTTGAGTTATGATTTTAGGTGATGAAAGAAATGGGATCGAGAACAGTTTTCGGTACAACTGTCAACTAGGCTGAGAAAATCGAATCGACGTAGGGATCACCCAAAAAGTCAACGGAGCATGTTAACGAACAATATTTTATGTGTACAACAACCCTTAAGCGATATCGAGTTGAAACGAATGGATTTAGGGTCAAAACGGGCAACCGGGCCAAAGTGTAATTTTTCAATTTTGCCTAGGGGAGGTCAAAAGGGTAATTTTTCAAAAGTTTTGGGGGTGGAATGAGAAGTACTAAACTTGTGGGCCTTAGTGATGGTGTTGGAAAGATCAGAGGTATCATGGAAAAGGCCAAAATGAGATTTGATAAAATCAAGGGGTCAAAGTGTAATAAATGAAAACCAGCAGTATGAATGCAAGGGAATTTGGCTGCCGCAAATCCACCGCACGTGGAGGCCGATCTTGGCAATGGGACGGCCGGGGAGGAGCTGGGGGAGGTCGTATACCGTGTGGGCTGGCTTAGGGGCCAAGCCTTGGCCGTTGATTGGCCAGAATTTGCCCAAATTTTTGCTATAAATAGCAAGGGTTAGGGTTGAAACTTAGCAAGCAAATCGATAGCGATTTTAGATGTTTTTGAGAGAGTGGTTAAGGGGCTTTTGATCCTTGCATCAAGGAGAAGATTTTGGGGGCATTTGGAAGCATTTTGGTGTGCATTTGAAGCTATTTCAAGCTTTGTCAGAATCGGGTGGCAGATCGCCTACCGCCACCTGCAACTAGACTTCTGGTGGCCTTTTTGGTGTCCTTTCGACTTGAAACCGATTCTATTGGAATCGATTTGTCAAGAGCTTCAAGGGGGTACTCTTTTCGTGGCCATCGGAGCACCCGTCAGCGGCCCAAAAAATGAGCAAGATGGTGGCGCGTGGCTGCACATGCCAGCTTCCACTTGTACCCACACGCTGAGCACGTGAGGGTGCATGACAAGGGTATTTTTGTAATTTCTTCTTCTAATATTTTCCTTTAATTATTTTAGGAATTATTGTGTTGAAAATTTGAGAAAAATGGTTGAGGAAATAATTATTTTGGAATTATTGAGGTGAAAATTGGGAGAAAATAGAGAAAATTATGGAAAAATTGAGGAAAATAGATTTTAATGCTTCCTTAAGTAATTATGGTCTTTAGGGAATATTGTGGCTCGAGGTTAAGTATTAAGTACGAGTATTTGTGATTTGACACGCAAATCGAGGTCATGCACGAGGATCGAGGCAATCCGAATACGTTAAGATGAGTGTTCTACCTGGAAACTTGGTTTTAAGTTGTGAGTTGTTCACTACCAAACTTGACTTGTTCATGTAAACGGTTTTGTTGCATGCAAACGATAACTTGTGACGGTTGGTTTTATGAGGGAAGTTCATCCCTAAACGTTTTATACCAGTGCATTGCATTATATAAATTGATGTTTTTATAATGCATTAAATTGTGAAATGTGGCATTGTCTTATGTTTTGTGTGTTCATATGGAATGTCAGCTTAAGATGTTGTCTGGATAGTGTGGCCATAATTCTCCAAGGGCATGACAGAATAATAGTGGTATCTAATGCTAGTATGCATGTCAGGATAGTCGCTTTGGTTTCTGTGCCAGACCATTTGGTCAGGGAAGTTGCACTAGGACGACTAGGTGGTCCATATTGTGTTGTTCATGTGGGATGTCAACCTAGGATGTTGTCTGGATAGTGTAGCCATAATTCTCCAAGGGCATGATGGAATAATAGAGGTATCTTATGCTGGTGAGTATGCCGGGATAGCTACCTTGGTTTTCGTGCCAGGCCGTTTGGTCAGGGAAGTTGCACTAGGATGACTAGGTGGTCCATGTGAAATTTTGGAGTTATAGGTGGTCCATGTGAAATTTTGGAGTTAGGATTGTATGGTGGTTCCCTGATGCTTAGAGTGGGAACGTAATCTAGAGAGATGCGTTGGCTTGCCCTCTTAAGCTAGAATCGCATTGTGTCATCGAGTCGGTATGGTGGCATAGCTTTTAGAGAGATTATTCTTTTCTCGTGGTAGGGTTAAGTGCTAGGGATTCTTTTGGGCTAGGGCTTGCCGGGTGTATTGGTTTATTTCATGTCTTACATTCATTTATGAAAAATATGTTTTTGAACTCTCACTTAGATGATTCATCATCTAACTTAGACTTTGTCCCTGCAATATTCAAACGTTCCAAGTAAAGGCAGCAGTGCGAAAGGAAAGGGAATTGCCGAGGAGTGACGGCGATTAGTGAATAGCTTATATTATGTTGCTTTCAATTGTGTTGTTTATTTTAAGGACATCCTGAAGTGTTGGTTCAACTTTATATTATGAATAAAGTGGTATCGATTATGTCTACTGAGGTTTCGATTTAGCTTTCGCATTTGAGGTGATGTACCTGTCTTAGTTTATCGATGGTTCATAGTTGATATACTAAGAAGGTGTAACGGGATCTTCGGGGAACGGTTTTGTATTGTGTTTCCGTTGCTTGAAAAAAAAATGTATCCCCGAAATCTTACGTTACGGATCGCCCTGGGAAGGCGGGGAGTTACAAAAAACATCCTTACTCGATTGAGTTTTGAAATACACAGAGTTTGCATAAAATACTTGAGTATAAAACCTTAGTAATAGTTGATTGAAAGAATGATTTGTTAAAGCATTTAATTGATTGATTTGAAACACACAAAGGAATACTCGACTAAAAATATTCTCAGATTTTACAAGCTACAAAAGTACTTAATTATACCATACTCAATTACAGTTTTGAAGATATAGATTTTATATAACACATACTCAAGTAGCTTTTTATAAAACTTGATTAAATACTTGAATATACTAAAAAATATACCAAATAGTATTTGATTTATAAAAATAGTATTTGATCGAAGGCAAGTGAAGAAGGTTTAAAAGAATGTTTAAATACTTTGACTTCAAAAGTTTCAAATATATATATACTAAGTTTATCAAAAGGGCTTTTATACTTAGTTAAACTTTCGAAGTGTTTTCTCAAACATTTTACATAAAGCTCTATTAGTACACAACTATATTTTTCAATTTTGAAGAGTATATAAGAGTATATGAGCTAAAGTTCTCCAATTTAAAGAAACATATATTTATAAGCTTTATACTCTTTGATCAACCAAAAACAATACTTATTTGTTTTGAAAAACATCCATAAATATATGAGTAAGAGAGTTTTCAATATATGAATGTATATATGTATAAGAATTTATAAAATGTTTTAGAAATCATCACTAGGTAAAGTTTATTGAAAAACCATTTTCTAAGATTATTTTCTCTATAAATCAAAATACAAATTTCTCAACATTTCCCAAGAAAACAGATCAACCTATGGGAAAGATAGAGATGTTTGTTACAAGTTTCATAAGATGTATGGGTACAACACTGACTATTGTCGATATTTGATGAACTAAATCAAATCTCTAATCAAGAATAGGGGATTGCAAAGGTATGTACAAATGGAGGAAAGGGATTGGAGAAGGCGTGAAAATGAAGTAGGTAGAAGAGATCAATAGGTAGATGAAAGGCAAGAAGACGATCAGGGAATAGAGGAAAGAGGAAATCCCTTAATGAACAACCAACCGACCAATCAGGCAATCTATATGATATTGGGGGCAAGAAACTATGGTTGGCTATACCTCATCTTCTAGGATGGCATATGCATGATGTAACATCCCGTATCGAATGATAGAAAGGACTGGATCAACTTACCCTGATGGGCCTACACAAACTTTCCAAGGGTCACCCATCCTTGAGCTACCCTAGCTTAAGCACGCTTAACCCAAGAGTTTCTTATCCACATTCAACCCAAAAGGTATTCAGCTGGTGTTGTTTCCTTCCTTACTATCCTCGATATATATACTAGCTTCTTTAGAGTCCCTTCTTAGACTTGACATTGGGCTCTTGGGGTATTACACATGACAAGCTTACCAAGTTAATTCAGTAATGCCAATACAAGCTAATGATGAAGCCATCATCTTCATGACCGCTAATTAAGAAGAGGTCATAATACCCCACAACAACCCTTTAGTCATTTCAGCAATAATAGCTAAACACCCAATCGAAAAAATATTGGTGGACCACGGTAGCTCGGTCAATCTAATATATTGGAATTGTTTTGAAAAGATGAATATTTTTAGGGATCGCCTAAATCTAGTACAGTCCCACCTGTTCAGCTTTATGGGAGAATCAGTCCCTATAATTGGAGCAATACAACTTACTGTTACCTTAGGGACGAAACCCTTGAGCACTACCAGAATGGCTATTTTCATGGTTATTAACACACCTTTATTAGCATACCATGTTATATTAGGGCATCCACTCCTCAATGACATGAGGGCAGTGATATCTTTCGGATTTTTGTTAATGAAGTTCCCAACGGCTCATGAAATAGGGCAAGTTCAAGGGCATCGGTTTAGGACCAGAACTCAGGCCAAAGAGATAAGAAAAAGATGGGTGATAATGGTGAGCAGAGGAAGGGGCCTATAAGTACGAATCCAACCCCCCCAAGAGTGTCAACGATGCAGATAGTCGCCTGGAATGTCAGTGGTTTGAACCAAGCCACTAAGCAGTGGGAGGTTCGATCCTTTATCTCTCAATAGAAGTTGTCTCTTATTTCTCTTCTAGAGACCAGGGTCTAGGAAAGGCAAGCTATGGATGTTTCTCTTAACATAATGCCTTCTTGGAATTGGGATTTCAATTATGATAGGTGTAATGGGGGTTGCATCTAGATTGGTTTTGACCCAATCGCCCTCAATGTGCAAACGTTGTCCAAGTTAGACCAATTTATCCATATCAAAGTGATGGGATCTGAGATCCCAAATCCTTTAACTCTGTCGTGCATTTATGCTAGGAATGATGAGATGGGACAAGCTAGATTATGGGACTTCCTCAACAGAGTTGTGGGGGTCAACAACGTCTAATCCTTGGCTCTTATTATGGGATTTTAATGTGTGTCGCAACTACTCTGAGATGAGGGGTGGCAACACCAATTTCTCTCTAGGTATGTGCAGGTTCAATGATTTCCTTTCCTCTACTTCGCTTTAGGATTTAACGTATAGTCGCCCCAAATTAACTTGGAGCAATAAAAGATTTGATGAAGATTGTATTTTTTGAAAGCTGGATAAAACCTTGGTTAATGATGGCTGGCTTGGCCATTATCTGGAAAGCAAGACTTCCTTCCTTTAACCCAGGATCTCTAACCATAGCCTCATTGTGGTGTCTCTATTTGTCGAGTATCAACATAATATGAGCCCTTTTAGATTCCTTAACCATCTTGTTGATCACCCCCTCTTCTTGGATGGGGTGGCAGTTAGTTGGGATAGGTGGACTCCTGGCGTTCCCATGTTTTGTGTTGTCCAAAAGCTTAGACTTGTTAAGGATGCTATGAAGATCCTTAATAGGTCTAGAGGCCATGTCTCTGACCTGGTTGTGTCCCTTAGAACTAATTTAAGTTGCATCCAACATATGAGATAGGATAACCCCCATGACCTTGTCCTTCACCAAAAAGTGCTTAAGTTGAATAGGGATTACTTAGTGGCTCTTGAGCAAGAGTCACACCACTATCGCCTCTGTGCTCAGATCAGGTGGTCGTTTGAGGGGGACTAGTGCTCTCGATTCTTTTTTCAATCTATACTCGCTAGGTGTAACGACCCGATCGAGCAATAGGAAGGATCGGAACAACTTACCCAGATGAGCCTACGCGAACTTCCTAGGGGGTTCACCCATCCTTGGATTACCCTAGGTTAAGCACGTTTAACTTGGGAGTTCTTTGCCAACATTCAGCCTAAAAGGTATCCAGCTGGTGTTGTTTTCTTTCTTACACTATCCTCGATATATATTAACTTCTTTGGGCTCTCGGGGTATTACATTCTCCCCCCCTTAAGCACATGACGTCCTCGTCATGCGACCTTACAACTGGTCCCAGATCTCCCCCCTTGCATGGCCGATGTGAGATTCGCCTAAGGTGCCTACACGCCCCCCTCGGGACTTAGCCTCCTCACTGAGGTTTGCCCCACCACCGCGCTCAGAGGCTTGGGGGTCGGCTCTGATACCACTGTAACATCCCGCTCGAGCGATAGGAAGAACCGGAACAACTTACCCTGATGGGCCTACACGAACTTCCCAGGGGGGTCACCCATCCCTGGATTACCCTAGGTCAAGCACGCTTAACTTGGGAGTCCTTTGCTAACATTCAGCCCAAAAGGTATCTAGCTGGTGTTGTTTCCTTTCTTACACTATCCTCGATATATACTAACTTCTCTGGGCTCCCGGGGTATTACATTCTCTCCCTCTTGAGCACATGACGTCCTCGTCATGCAACCTTACAACCGATCTCAGATCTCCCCCCGTGCATGGCTGATGTGGGATTCGCCTAAGGTGCCTACATGCACCCCCTATAGGGGCCTACACGCCCCCCTCGGGACTCAGCCTCCTCGCTGAGGTTTACCCCACCATCGCCCTCAGAGGCTCGGGGGTCGGCTCTGATACCACTTGTAACGACCCAATCGAGTGATAGGAAGGATCGGAACAACTTACCCAGATGGGCCTATGCGAACTTCCCAGGGGGTCACCCATCCTTGGATTACCCCAGGTTAAGCACGCTTAACTTGGGAGTTCTTTGCCAACATTCAGCCCAAAAGGTATCCAGCTGGTGTTGTTTCCTTTCTTATACTATCCTCGATATATATTAACTTCTTTAGGCTCTTGGGGTATTACACTAGGCATAATAACCACCACATTATGAACCTCTTGAGAGATGATGGCACCTTTACAAAGTCTAAAGAGGAGGTGGTGGATGTCATAGTCGCTTACTTCCAAAACTTTTATGGTCAAAGATCTCATCATGCTCCCCTTAACCTTCTTGATGTGGCCCCCTTTATTGATAAGTGCCTAGAGTAGGACCAATGGGTTGGTCTTGTTGCTAAGGTTTTAGCCAAAGAGGTTAAGTTAGCCCTTTTCAGTATGGGCGATGATAAAGCCCTTGGGTCTAATGGGTTTGCGACTAAGTTTTTAAAAAAATAGTGGGAGATCATGGGCCTGGATGTGGTGAAGGCGGTCCAAATCTTTTTCTCTTCCAGTCGCCTTTTGGGGCAGGTTAATGCAACCATTATTAGCCTTATTCCCAAAGTGCCTCACCTTGAATCTTCATCCCAATTCAGGCCAATCTCTTGCTGTAATGTCTTGTATAAAGTCATTACCAAGATATTGGCGAATAGGATTAAGCCGAAGCTCTCAAGATTGGTGGATGTGTCTCAAGCGGCATTTGTGCCTGGGTGTTCGATTGGGGATAATGTTATGCTTGCTCAAGAGTTGGTTTTCCAATACCACCTTCATAAAGGACCTCCTCGCTGTGCTATGAAAGTTGATATAACTAAGGCTTATGATATGATGGAGTGGAATTTTCTCATGATGGTTCTTCAATTGATGAACTTCCTTCCCCAATTTTGCAGCTAGATCCGAGAATGTATCACGACTCCTCGCTATTCAGTTAAGATCAACAGCGAGTTAAATGGTTTATTTCCTGGGAGTAGGGGTTGAGGTAAGGAGATTCTTTATCCCCATACCTCTTTATTATCGTGATGCAAATCCTTAAAGGCATTGTTAGGCATCACTCGTAGTCCTCGGACTTTCAATTCCATTGGAAATGCGAGCAGCCTCAGTTAGTGATGCTTATACTCGCTGATGATTTACTCTTGTTCTCTCATGGCGACCCTAACTCGGTTAGAATCTTGAAGTCTTACTTGGAGCTCTTTTCTTCATTGTTTGGCCAACGGCCAGCTCGTTGAAGAGTGATTGCTTTGCCTCATGTAAGGATGCTTCTCTTCATGAGGCTATCTACAATGCCTCAGGGTTTAGAAGAGGGACCCTGCCTATGTGGT
Organism: Diospyros kaki; assembly: GCA_036245055.1. Classification (NCBI taxonomy): domain Eukaryota; kingdom Viridiplantae; phylum Streptophyta; class Magnoliopsida; order Ericales; family Ebenaceae; genus Diospyros; species Diospyros kaki. The sequence continues at coordinate 23,469,843 of BSEG01000011.1, read as the reverse complement.
ATTTGGGAGTTCCGTTGCTCTCTTCTAAGCTCTCTTATGGGGACTGTCAGACCATTATTGATCAAGTTAGGAATAAAATTTGTACTTGGTGAAACAGAGCCCTCTCATTTGGGGGCCACTTACAATTAGCTTAGTCAGTTATGTCCACAATCTATGTGTATTGGGCCTCGATCTTCATCCTTTCGAAGAAGGTTGATGTGTGATTTATGCACAATTAATTCGAGCAAGTGTACCCTAGTCAAATATGCATATGGTGATGAAAAGAGTGTTGATCCCATGAGGACTAGATCACAATACCAAAACTATTTTAATTAGCCTAAGTAGAACTAATTAATTAATCGGATAAATAAAAAAGAAAATAAATGAAAAACTGAATTCTTTATGAGAAAAATTAATTAATTAATGCACTAGAGTTTATATTTCATTTAATCTAGGTTATGTAATTATCTATTCAACTCGATTCAAAACCACAAATACCTTTACAGTATTTTATAATTATTTACATGTGATGGTGGATTTCCCTCAATTAATTAATAAGTTTTCTCAAGTTATATTAATCCTTTATTAATTTAATCTCATTATCAGATTTCTGAACAGATATCAATGAAATAAATAAGCATTAAGTTATTTGAAAATCTCTAATCTCGAAAGGGGATTTGACTCACTAAATTTCCTTGATTCCCACACATGAACTAATCATCTTTCGATCTCATAGTCTAGCATGTGATTTATATTGCCTATGAATCTAATTTATAACAATCTTTTAGTCAGTCATGCATAAATCATTAAATCATTAAAATGTGCCCAATCTTTTAAAGTATTAAGAATAACAATATAAATTTCTCATACAAATAATAAACGACTTTTGAATTGAACTAACCAAATAATCACATAATCTCAATATTAAAATCCATCCAAACCCTAACTAAAACAATTTAACTAGACATTATTAAAGTAAAAATAAAACCTGAAATTGAGTGGAGAAGCGAGAAGTTCCTTGCCCAGATCTGGGTTGCGTTGTTGGGTCGTACGCCTGCTTCTGTTTAATCTTTGGCCGTTGTAGTGCTTTAATCCTCAATTCCTTCCTCCTGTATTGCAGCTTCGCTTCTCTAAAATTTTTGCCTTCATATTGTGTGCCTCTCTGTGCGCCACTTCCTTCTGTGCGCCGCTTCTCCTTCCTCCCAATCTCCCATTCATCCCCTCAATTATAATATAATAATATATATGAACATGGCTGCCCTAGTCTTTCTCTATGTTGCACAAAAACACCTCATAGGAGTTGTTTCCCCATTTTAGAAACGTTTCCGAAATATTTTCTATTTCTGTTTCAGGCCCTATTTATGTCTAATTTTTTAAGAAGAATGTTCGTTTCTCCGTTTCCTATCGAAAACGTTTCCCATTTCCGTTTCCGTGTAACATAGGCCTTTCTTATGTTGGACTTCAAGTCCAATTACAATTCAACCTCAATTATAATATTATTATTATTATGATGGCCACCCACTACTCCATGTACACCTTACTTTATTATCATATATAATACATATATATAAATAATATAATATAATATAATGTAATATTTAATATAGTATATATATATTTAATTATTTAATAAATAAATAATTTATTATATTATATTATATTATTAAGTAAATATAATAATATATTTATAATATTATTTTAAATTTATAGATTAATTTATATCTTTTTACATCCAAATCTTTGAATTAAAATCCTTTGCTGAGTTCCTACAAAAAAAAAAAAGAAGATAAAAATAATGTAAAATCCACATAAACACACATTTTAAGCAAGAATAATAACACAAGGTTTAGATGAAAATTATATAGAAATATGTGTATTATTAAGCTCTATCAAAGGTGATTCATGAGATTGAGCAGTTTATTCGTAACTTCCTTCGGAGTGGCAACAAGATGGACACCCATAAAGCGAAAGTTGCCTGGAGTGACATTTATTGCCTAAAGAAGTAGGGTGGCCTGGGCGTTAAGCCTCTTTATGTTTGAAATAAAGCCTTGGTAGCTAAGCTTATGTGGCGTTTACTGGTTGGGGATAAGACATCTCTATGGGTGCAGTAGGTGCACACCTATAGAGTTAAAAGAGAATGCTTTTGGCTCCTCAAGACTCCATATGCTTGCCCGTGGTATTGGAAGAAGTTGCTCTCATTGCAGGGAATTCTGAAACCCTTTTTTGGGTAGAGGATTGGGGAAGGACGAAGTACGTTCTTTTGATTGCAAGGAATGCTTGCCCGTTAGGTGTTCTTATTGATCGTTTCTCTCGCCAGTTACCTCAACAATTAGGCATTCCTATTTTCGCTAAGGTTTCTAATTTTATTGATGATGGTTATTGGACTCGGATGGAGACTTTTCTTTCTCTATCCCCTGATCTTTTTTGGAACTGTTTGCCCAGCTTACCTCGACCTGATCGCCATGATGAGCCTTGTTGGCTTCCAGCCTCGAATGGGCTTTTCTCAGTAAGGGTCGCTTTATAGGCGATTCAAGCCTAATGCCCCCCAGGTTTTATGGTACCATTTAGTATGATCGTCTGCTGGTATTCCTTCTTACTCATTTATTCTGTGGTTACCAATTTGGGAACGTTTGTTTACCTTTGATGGTATTAACCTATTCTTGTCTTTTTTGAATAGATGTTTTCTTTGTAGGGCGGATGCTGAGAGACACGATCACCTGTTCTTCTAATGTAGCTATTCCAGAGAGGTGTTGTCTTTTTTTCGTAGATCGAAAAAATTCAGTTGACCCTGGCATAGATGAGATATTTGTGTCCTTTGGGCAGTGGCTAGATGGAGTGGTAAGAGTCCCTAGCAAATGGCGAACAGATTGGTTCTTCAAGCCCTGGTGTATTTCATTTGGAGGGAACGCAATAATAGGTGTTTTCGTGATCAGGAAAAACCAGCATCCCAGCTGGCTTACTTGATTCAGTGTGCAGTGTGGGCTCGTCTGGCAACTATTCACTTTAGGGCTTCTCTTTAGAGTTATGCTCTTCGTTATGTCTAGCGGCTTCTAAGAGATCAGATCTCTTCTCCGCATTGAGATGGCTTTGCTTTGGAGGCAGACCTTAATGGCCATGGAGTTTCATCTTTGGTGTCAGTTTCTCTGGCACTTATGCTTAGTTGATTCCCATATTACTTGGGTTGTTTGATGCCCAGGCTTTGGTATGCCTGAGATCTTATTTGTTGCCTTGTCATATCTTCATGGGATTTCGTACCTTTTCTAGCCGGTGTATTTCTCTTGTACATACTTTAGTTTTCTTCCTTTTCCTCTTTTTATATGCTTATTTTACTATTATCTTTTCTTTTTACATTTAGTTTTATCTTCTTTTTTGGCCGAGAGAGTGATCGTTAATGTGTTGCTCCCCTTAGTTTTTTGGTGGTCCAGAGTTTGCCCTGACCTTTGCTTGTAGCCTCTTTTTTTTTGGCGTGTTTTGTTCTATATATTTCTTATCTACAGAAAAAAAAATACAATTATTTTTTATCATTAAAACCATATCAAAGGAAAAACATCAATGTCCCCTTTTTTGATAATGACAAAACTACTATAAAAAACCCAAAAATCTCCCTCTTTTTGTCATAAATCAAAAATAATTTTATCACTAGACAAGGTGAGAATTGGCCAAAACAACAATGCATTTGACAACATATTTAATTTGGGAAAGATAAAACATTAATACTCCCCCTTATTAACATATATTAAAAATATATTCTCCTCCTTAATCATTGCACTCATCAAGGATTTTAAAATTATTTAGATACTATAACTCCCCCTTAATTTGAGAAATCAATATGATTGAAATTTTGAATACAAATTTTCATCAAAAACATAAAAGCAAAACTGATAAATATAAAAAGTTTAGGGATAAAAATGTACCATCAAGATTTTCATTGATAAAATCTTTCTTACTCTTGGATGGCAATTCATCATTTGGGGTTGAATCTCTTCTTTATTCCCCTTTCGTTCATGTTTGATTTATCTATAAAGATTTCAATTTGACTTCCATTTGGATGTCAAGCAAATATGCAAAAATACATCATACACAAGCTTTTGGTGCCCAAACCACTTTGGGTTCACCATTGTTAGCATAGAGCTCATTTTTAGGAATCTAAATTTTACTACAACAAATTTTGGATTAAGAGGCATTTTAACTATTAGGGCATTAATAATAATGCTCCATGTAATTGTGCCCCAAAAACGTATTGAGGCACTTACAAATGCCTTAAAAACAACTATAAATTTAAGTTTGTTGTGACACTTAAAAATGCCTCAAAAATCACTATAAATTTATTTTTCATATCCCTCACAAGGTCTTCTCTTAATTCTAACTTACTTCTCCCTCGACTCGAACCCTAAACCTTTCCTTCTTCTTGCACACGCGTAACCACTTAATCTGCCCATCATCTTATTAATATATGTGCCTATGTTTATTTTATAGTATATCTAAGTTTCATTAAAATTATTCTATTGGGGCACTTAAGATTTGTCTATTAGGGCACTTCATCAAAGTGTCTTGTTAGAATTATTTTAATGGGGCATTTCAAAAATTCTGCCCTATTAAATTTATCTATTAAGACACTTATATTTGTCTATTAAGGCATTTCATTGTTGTGCCTCATTAGAATTGTTTTATTGGGACACTTTTTTAAATTGTGCCTTAAAATGATATTTTATAGGGCACTTAATTGTTGTGCCTCATTAAAGTTATTGTATTGGGACACTTTTTTAGATTGTGCCTTAAAATGGTATTTTAGAGGACACTTTCTAAAAAATGCCCTAAAAAAGATGCCTCAACAAATCATTTTTGTAGTGTTTTCCTAAACTTATGTGGATTGTTTCTTACAAAACATTTATTTATGGAATGCACACATTGATCACAATAATGACAAATGATTTTAGAATGTGAGGCAAAATTTTGTTTTCTTTTCACAAAACCACCTTGTTCTTTTGTTCTTTTATTAAAATCTTTTCTTTGAGTCTCGAAGCCATTTTTCAATTCCTCTTTTTCTTTGTTGGGTTTTTCCAAGAGATGATTTTAAACATTGGTTTTCTCTTAAAGTTTATTATTCTGATCTTTCAAATTTTTTTTCTCATTATTCCAATAATCATTTTCTTCTTTTAATGAACTCACTTCTTCATCTAAATATTTTAATTTCTTCTTTAAAATATTTTTTTCAAACTAACTTTTTCAAATTCACTTATAACATCATTAAATGCATCAAGAGTAAAAATTGAAATTGAAAGAGAGTTGAGTGAAAAGTTACATCATATTCTTCCTTGGCCATGAGACATAGATTGACCACTTCTTCTACTTGGGATTCATCACTTAAAGATGAATCTTTTTTTTTCTTGAACCGCTTCTCATATTTCTCATTCTTCTGAAGTAATGGATATTCGGGTTTGATATGTCCAAATTTTTGACATTCATAACATATGATATTACTTTTATATTTCTTCCCCTTAGACTTATCCTTCTTCTTTCTTAAATTTTTTCTTTCAAATTCTTTCAACATTTTTCTTTTAATGAATCTTTTAAGTTTCCTAGTGAGTATTTTAAAATCATTATTTTCTTGTTCTTCCTCACTAGTAGAATGTGAAACTTTGAAAAGAAGATTCTTATATCTTTTTTCCTCATTATCTTCTCTATTCATGATGACCTCATGAATCATGAGAGATCTAATTAAATCATCAATAGATAAGTTATCTAGATCTTTAGTCTCTTGAATGGCTATTACTTTTGGATCCCATTCTTTGGGAAGACTCCTAAGTGTTTTTCTAACTTTTTCCCAATTTGAAAAAGTTTTTCTTGAAGCCTCTAAACGAGTGACAATATAGTTAAACCTAAAAAACATATCCTTCATTGGCTCCCAAGATTTCGTAGAAAAAAAATCATACTCATGAATTAGTATATTTACTTTTGTTTCCTTGACTTGAGTAGTACCTTCATCAATGACTTCCAATTTGTCCCAAATCTCTTTGACCATTGAGCATGTGGATATATGGTTGAACTCCTCGGGGCATAAAGCACATAATAAAATATTCATGGCTCTTGCATTTATCTCCACATTTCGCTTGTCCTCTTCCATCTAATCCTCCATTTTCTCCATGTCCGAATGCTTAACTTCATTCTTGATGGACTGCAAAATGATTGTGTTTTGTATAAGAAAACAAGACATACGTTTCTTCCAATAACCATAGTTAGAACCATCAAAGAAAGATGGATGAGTGGTGCTTTGACCCTCGGATTGGGATGAACTAAAAATGTGTGCCATTTATGGATCTTTATCCCTAGGTTGTTAGACCTTTGAAAAATTTGGGAACTTGGCTTTGATACCAATTGTTAGGTTTGTAAAGAAATTGCGCTACAATCCAAAAGGAGGGTGAATTGGGTATTTGAGAAATTTAAAAATTTTTGGGAGGTTTTGAAAACTAAACAAGAAAATAATGAAGCACAACCAATATAAAATGCAAGAGGGACACAAGCAATATTTAGTGGTTTGGCTAAACTAACCTTAATCCACTACCTTAATTTCTTACTAAGAATTTTCAAATCAATCTACTAAACCTCCTACCAAACCCGGTAGACCTTCTAACATAAACTGCTAGCCAAGAAATACAAACCTCTTACTTATACGTAAGTCGGTCCTCTAGCTTAAACCGTTAGGAATTACAACTTTCTACCAACACCTGGTAGGCCCTCTGACTTACAAGTTAAGAAATACAAGAAATATATAGAGAATAGAGTCTAAGAGATGAATCTCTTAGTTACAAGATCTCTTAATAATAAATACAAAACTTGAACAAAATGATACAAATGATAATCAAAATTTTTTGAGAAAAAAATGAAAGTACAAGTATAATGGAAAAGTAAAAATACAAATGTTATAAGTTTAAATGAATTTATTCTTGTTTCTTGATAGTCTTAAGAGCATCATTGAATAGTATTTATATACATTCCTAGAGATTTAAAAGAAACTAGCCGTTTATAGCCATTACAGTTCATAATGGTCAGATTACTGTTCACAAAGGTCTGATTACTATTCACAACAGTTAGATCACTGTTCACAACGGTCCAATTATTGTTCATTATTCATTGTTCACTAGTCACTATTTATTGTAATAATGGTGAAAAATCTTTTAAATAATTTTTTGCACATTTTAATCAAATAAAACAATATATTTCAAATGCCATAAAAAATTATTACAAGATTTTTCACATCAAATTGCATGATGAAATTGATTTTCATTTTGATGCTTAATAGAACATATAAAAGTAATTTGGAGCACCAAGTTAATAACCATTAACAAAATAATTTTATCATCAAAATACAATTATTTTTTATCATCAAAATCATATCAAGGGCAAAACATCAATTTCAATAGTTTCTTAGTTGACACAAATGCTTTGTGTGGTGGGCGTATGAACCTAGCAGGTGTAACCATTCTACTCCATCATAGTCTTTTCTTATGGCCAAAGGGTTTACTATTCATGCGGCTACTTTCGTAGCCATGACCTCTCAGTGAGAGTGCATTGGCCTAGAAGTTTTGAGAAGTTCTAGTTATCCGGAATAGCCCATCTCATGCAGTAAGATCCATGATTCTTAGACTGTCTTGTCCAATCAATGGACTGCTTGTTGGAGTATATAGTAGGTTATATCTTGTTGGATCCTTATTCCTTTATCTGATTCTCGTATATTTGAAGTTATTTTTGTTGAAATGGATTTGATTTGTAAAGTTTAGTGCGTTCTTTATTGTTTGATTTTCTTTTAAGCTTTCTCCTCGGATGTGGGTGTGGTTGAAATTTATCTATATACAGTGTTTCTCACTTTGCATGCACTATACTGGAGTAAATTTGACTTTTTTTTTTAAATTTTCTTATTTTTTCAGATCCTCTAATTTCCAGTCCCAGAAATCTTTAGATTGCAAAATGGGTAGCTGCTGTGTTGTTTCAGTAATTTTACTCTTAAAAAAAAAAGTAGCTTCTGCAGGACAAATGCATGTATTAGGGTTCTCTCTCTGTTAGGGTAGTAAACATTAAGGTTTCACTTTCACCTTGTCAATATATAAAATTTGATGAAAAAATGAACTAAAATTTGACATGTTTATGTCCTAAACCCTAAATTAACCTGTTATTGATTTTCAAACTTAGTTAGGGTTTATTAATAATTAACATTTAATATATATTGAATCAATAAAAAACTGAGCCATAACCATCACTTTATTGTATCTATGAACCTAATGAATCTGACAATCAAGTTGAGTATAATATTTAGAGCCGCCACCGCAGTATGGTTAGGTTTTCAATTATTTACTCTCTTGTAATTGCAAGTTTAGCAAAAGCTCCAGCGCAGGTGTGCCCTTTCCACGTGAAGATATGTCCCCATTCCGATGCATATAGATTGGCTTCTCCCATAAACTACGTACTGTTGCCCCACCCCAAAAGATACAAATTATAAACAAATTAAAACAGTCAATTTGACCTTCACCACAGTTGTTAGGTAACCTATTGAATTGAAATTTGATAAAAATGATTTTTTTTTAGATAATATTTAATTTGATTAATATAAATAAATAATAGAGATGGGTATTGGAAACATATAAATATATAAAATCATAGCATGCAAATAGGCACTTCTAATTTAGTTGTTAATTGGCTGTAATAGAATTAATGAGATAATATATGCAAATTATTATGGTTTTGTTATCAGAATATATGTGTAGTAGCCAAATAAGTAAATTCACTAGAGTGTATGACTAGTTATCCGGAGTAGTAATGGGATAGTTTTTAATTTTCGCTCAAAACTCTATGGCAAGAGGGTTTTGTAATTTGTTCATAAAAAACTATAAATTGAGTGGATTTATTTCATTGTTGTTTGATCGCAGTTATAGACATTGATGTCCAATCATAATAAATTGTCTGTCATATTTTCTCTTAACTTTTGTTCGCGCGAAATGCAGACTGTGATAATCTGATCCTAATAACAATGGTAAGATCCCGCAAGAAGAGTTTGAGTACCTCCATATATGCCTAGGGTTTCTCTGCTGCCATAGCTAGACTTCAAATTTTGTTTGGAAGTTGCCTTCCTCTTTGTCCTCTCTCCCTCTTTAGGGTTTCTCTAGGGTAGGACGCGCCGCTGCCACCATGGCTCCCTCGTTAGGCTTCGGCCTGGGTTTTATTGTGATTTGGCCTCAGTCCGAGTCCATTAATGTTCGTTGCTCCATCCGGCTGCACCATGATTTCACCTCTGGTCAGGCATCGAGTAGCCCCTCTTGCACATTTCTCGTCAATGTACGATTTGGCCTCAGTTCGACGGGGATTTGGCTTGGGTTCGAGATTTTCCCCTTCACCGGGGAATTGAGCATGGGATCCTGAATAGATCTAATGATCTACCAGTCCAAACAGTGACATCTTCGAAATTGTGACAACTTCAGTGGAGGACATGCATGTACCTTGTAGACATTAATTTTGAGCCAGTAGATATAACCTTGATCCTCCCCCGAGTCTCCTTTGTTCAATTCTGGTGACAGGCTTTGTCCCTATCTTCAATATTAAGGAATATTCTTAAGAAAAAAAGGAGCAAAATCATTCAAATTCAAAGGAATTGGCGAATTAAACGCGTGCAACTCTACCCGCAGAATGATCATCAAAACCCAGCTGCCAAAGGAACCGACCAACCAATGGCAGCAATTTCCATGATTATTTCTTTATTACTGGGTAGTTTGTGCTCCATTGGTTGCAAAAGCGAAGATGATATATCCTGGAGCTATTGTTTCAGGTTTAACTTCATCTTTTGCAACTTAACACAAAAGCAGTAGAACTGATCCATTGGAGACTCTTCTCCAAATCACACAACAGATAAATAATTGAAAGAATTGATGAAAAAGTTGGTCAGAATTGTCAACTTTTGACGTGGATAGGATATATTATCAAGGGTTTTATATTGACAACTGCTATCTTGTTGAATAGATTCTCCTCTAACCAACAGAAGGTTTGATAAGCCAATGAAAATAAATCCAAATGTTGAAAGGAAAAAAAAAAAAAGAAGAAAGAAGAAAGAAGAAAGAAGAAAGAAGAATGAGAATCCAAAAAATGAACTAGCACTTTCAGGATATCATTCTTTTAGATCTCTCTCCCTAAGGTCAAGACTTCTCCGGATCCGACACCCCATGAGGATAAAAACATCAAATCTTTTTAGGGTATTATTTTTTAAAATGCGAATTATTTTTATTTTTTACAAAATTATTGAATCTCCCCCACAGACCTGTTGATGGTATGTAGCATGGGCTATTCTTGTACAAATAATTTTTTTCCTCGATAAAAAGAAAGATCTTTGTGTATTAATGAGATAGAGATAACCCTTATTCTATACTTATGATGTTAAACTTGGAAGGTCTCTAAGTAAAAACAACCTACTCCATTTGCACCTAAGGACCATCGATTCATGACATCAACAAAACCTATTGTTAGATTTCAATATCAGCATCAATAGCTTTTTGTACCCAACTGATAATGTCAAAGGACTATATGTGACTTATGGGAGTGTATATACAACTCACAGGTATTAAATATTATCACTCCACAAAACAGAGTTTTATGTAGAAATTTCGTATAAAATATTAAGTTGTTATAATCAAAGAGTGCCTCTCATAAAACATCGTTGATGTCTCGTTTTGTTTAGAATTTTTCTCGGAAATTGTACTGTTGTGAAATTTGCTTGTTCTTATGTTTACGATTTAACACTTCCCTTCCATCAGCACAGCGATAAGCATGAGTAGCCCAGAGAGAGAGAGAAGCAGTGTACAAGAAGACATACAAAAAAAAAAAAGGAAAATTGGAATATTCTTTTAGGAAGAAGACAACAGTGTCCGAGTAGGAACCATTTTGTCTTTTTATTTTCTTATAGGTGTCCACTATCCTTTCTCTTCTCGATAATATCCCTATAAATAGGGAAACTTACTGTCAAGCAAGCGCTACAACCCTCTTGGTAGCTCAAGCTACTATAGTAGTTAGTTTCCTCCAAGCTGCTGCAGCAACTCCTTGCCAAAACCATAATTTCCCTGCACTGCATGGCTAAATCAACTGCCCCATCTCTAGTGCCTCTCTTCTTGGGGACCATCATGTTAGCTCATTTCATCTCTTCTGAGGCTCGGATTCTCGGCCATCTTCCATCAGTTCGCAAGCACATTAACAGCCAGCGACTGCTTCGAGACCTCGGTTTGGACCCGCCGACCCTCGAATTCTATCGAAGGCTGTCAGTTCAGGTGAACTCTGATAGGGTTTCACCTGGAGGTCCAGATCCTCAGCATCACTCTTTACCACCTTCTAGCTAACAATAACAATTACAAGTCTTAATCCTGGTTATAGAATAAATTATTCTACATATAAGTTGTGTATGCGTGGCTGGCGCTCCTGAGTGAAAATCCCGGTTGCAGGAATCTACAGCTAGTAGATTTCTGGGGGGCCGCACCAATTTTCTCTCGGAGTTGTAATTTTTCTTGTCGTGCAATAAAGTATTTCATAACCTTCTAGCATGTTTATTTTATTTCCAATAGTATCAAACTTTATCTAAAAGTAAAGTTTTAAATCATACATTTATTTGTATGAGCAAATGTGCATTGCTAAAGTTTGTTAGTGATGCAGATCAGTTAAAGTTTTAAATCATACATTTATTTGTATGGCCTGTTGTTTTGCAGCCCACGGATCAGATATAAATATATATATATATACATATATATATGTTGATCATCCAACACATTGATGAATTTGAGTAATTAGGACCTCTAGAGCTGAAATAAACCTTCCTTTTTTTGTTTCTTTCTCGTTTTCTATTAAGCTTGAAATCAGGTACAGCTAGTGGAACTCCAGCATCTCAACAATCAATTCGGGTTAGACATTCCCGTGATTGATCATCTTATTGTCTTATTAACTAACTAGCTAGCTTGTTGATTTTATGGACAAAAACTTGTGTACATGAGGAGCGGACACTGACAAGGCCGGAACATTTGCTGTCATGAAAAGAAAGGGTGATAAAAGCTAGAGAGCTAAATCTCTCTGGCTTGGTAAAAGGAGCTAAATCCACTAATGTACAGAAGGAACGGGATCATCTACACCTTGCCCTACTCATTAGATTAGGCTTGGCAAGGACGTGTTTACTTATTATATATACTCCGGCTGCATTCAGGTTCCATCCATAAGACGGGCAATATCCCGCTGCTATATGTTAATGGTAGCATTATAAGCTCGGTACAATTTTCTTTTTATACAGTCTTAAACCGTCATGAGTGACACTATGCAATAAGTTGGAGGAAAGCTAGAACTAACCTTGATGGTTAATTAATCCGCTTGTATCATATTTGAATTGACAACATGATTGATATATATATATATATAAGAGGTCACATGAACATGAACAATAAATAGTGGCATGCAAAGGAAATAACGAGTCAGAGGAGTGTTGAGAATTCATCAAACACGGGCCATGATATCATTGTTATGGATTCTAGAGAGATCCTTCAAAAATGACTCTTGGAACATACTTCGAAAAAGTCCTTTGATACCTATGTAATTCAGGAAGAAAATGAAAGAGAGAGTATGTTATTAAAAAGAAGAAAAAAAATCGAGCAAAGAGTTTCTATACTATTTATTCTCGTATTTAAGTGAGTTGACAATTTGGTTCATGCTAGGGTTTAAACACTTATAGTGTGAATATTTGGGCTATCATTTCACCTACAATCTATCATTGTAGCAAATTGAAGGTATTTCCCTTGTGCACAACTAAGATAATCTTTCCGTGATTATGGTTGTGATTATTGTCATATTTTGCCTGTGACTTAAAAGCCAGTGGAGGTTCCTTGCATGGTCAGCGCTGCGGTAGAGTACTTACTCCACCATCTTAGCATATGAGAGGTATTTCTGATTGTCCTGCACATAACTCGAATGGTAAAGAACAGGTCGTGATATATCGGTTCTCAATAGATCATGAATTCAAACTCTAACCTCTCCGAAATACATTCCACAATTTATCTCTTTCAACAAAATTAAAGAGTTGAACACTAACGCTCTTAAAAAAAAGTCATCCCAAGAGATATTTCTCTTACTCATATCTCACTATTTTAGTAGTAGTAAATTCTATTTCGTTGTTTTGACTTTATTTTTAATATATGAATTTTTAAAAAATATTAAAATATTATGTGAAACTTAATATCTATATATATATATATATATGCAAAATAAAATTATATTAGAGGAACTTACAAAATTCTATCATTTTATGATGAAACAAAATCAAAATAAATAGATTTATTAAATGACCTTTTGTTTTTTGTTTTTCAAACCTAGGATTCAATTTTTATTTTTTCGATCGAAAATATAAATTGAACACAACCATTGGAAAACTTAAATTCAAAATAAATACATATATAAAAACTGACAACAGAATGTGAGCATGCGTGATGAAGCCCCTTTGTGGTGGTCCAAAACTTTTGTGTACGGTGGCCCAAACCCGAAAGACACCAAATCCAACCATCCCCACAATAAGACTCCACCTTTGATCCATTGGATCTTAATTTGAACAGATAGATCCACCCTCCACCTCACAATTATATCTCATTTTTTATTCAGATCTTGTGAAAATTAAGCTCAAAGCAATCAAACTAGCATTAATGAAGAACCTAATGAAGCTGAATTTCATGCAATTTTTAAGGTTATGGAGTTACCCATTTTATGCGATTGCACAAGTTTTCATTTCATAGACTCAGATTCTTATAATGTGGTGAGTTTTTTGAGAATCCTTTAGGGAAGGGGATTCTTCATGTAAATTTAATAAGATTCCATTTGAATAAAGGGATTTTGAATTATGTCGTTTAAAATGCCCATCTTCTATGTACGTAAGTGTCGTTTTAAATTATTCTATTATTTAGATTTTATAGACTTAAGTTCAAATATTTTGAGCAATGATGGATCAAAATACCAATTTTGGTAATTAATTATTTCTTGCGAGGTTAACAAGACTTATATTTCCTTGTTGAGATGGCTTAAAGAAGGAGGTTTTAGGGCATAATAGGGTACGTAGTTGTGTTATACATGTTATGTCTTAGCTATTTTTTGTTTTTTTGTTTTTGTTTATGGAGGTTTTGATTTTATGTTTATGCTAAATCTATCTGCAGTTTATATCTTGTGTAAGAAAAGGGGTTGTATTGATTTCTTTTTTACAATAAAAAAAAAACTTGATTTATCAAAAAAAAATGATGTATAAAACACATGCATGTCTGCCAACAAATTTAGTTTTTCATAAAACCAAAATCACAACCCATAGAAACTTTTGTTACGTGTATGGTAATTCATGTCTAGTAATCATAATATAAATTGGGGGAGAACAAACAAACTAATAACTATAAAAAATAAAAAAAATCACGAGAAATAATTGAGTCACGCTTTGTACTTTCATACCAATGGAAATTCATGTCTAATAGGAGTTCATTTTTCCAATAATTCAAACTAACCATTCCCCATTTGATCGTGTCATAGATGTTGATTCCCTTTATCTATCGTAAATTAAATTCATATTATTTATTGCCTTTACAAAATAAACTTGACGCAACCTATAAAGGATAAGCCCAAAAATTAAAAATAAAGTATAAGAGTTAAAGTCTCACGTCCTAGGCCACAATGTCCAAATTCACAAGAGCTTCAATCATCTTTAAACTCCTCTGGCCACTTGAATAAGACTCCTAGGGACTTGAGAAGTTCTCCAAATTGTCGATTAAGCAAGAATCGAGATAAGTCGATCTCCAAACTATTGGGGTCTAGATCATAGTTCGAAACATGTACCCTTCGAAGTGTAGACCACCTTGTCAAAAGCTTTCCCAAGCTTCTTTGATTCAAAGAAGAAGCAAGCAAAATAAAAGCCATATATACTTGATAAAGCTACTTGCATATTTCTACTTCCTATTGCAACAATCTTGTCCTCAACCCTTGAGTGATCTTCCTCTAACCATTGCTTTTCATTCTTAAGTTTTTTTTTTTTTTTTTTGAAGCTCCAACTCATGAAGGAGGCTAGAGGACAGTTCCTCGACATGTTGATCCTTCTCTTGAACAAGGGAAGAATAAGACTTCTTAACGTCCTTGATGATTTTCTTTCGTTCCTTGTTCACTCTCTTTAGTTCCTGATCCTCATTCTAGAGGGCACTAACCTATTAGGCATATTCTGGAGGGCACTAACCTATTGCTTTCGAAAAGTCACATAGTCTCTCTCCAACCTACGGTAGAGACCTTGCTGCCTTTAGGCCTCTTGGTCCCACCATTCTCTCTCCCTTTTCCAACCCGCAAGCTCTTCCTCGGTGCATTTATAGAAGGCTCGACATAGGGCATTGGCAATGACCATTCTCTGCACACCATAAATAAAATCCAAAGAGTAAAAGTCAGGAAAAAGAAAATACCCACCAAATAAGGATGGTAAAAAGAAAAAAAAGTATGAATTCCTTTCCCTGATGATTTCTCTCTTAGGCTTGTCCAACACATAAGGGAAATTACCAAAGCCTATCTGCTTATTCCGGTGAAGGACAACTGAGTAGATTAAGTGGGCACCAATCCTTGAGTATTAATCACTCCAAGATAGACTTGGAAATGATCTCCCTTCAGTTTTTGCCCGTAGGAGAGCTAAATTGGGTGAGAGTTAGGAGGATTAGCCTTGGGGGGGATAGTAATAGTACGAAGTTGACTCTCCTCCCCTAAGGTCCTCTGCTCTTTGCAGTGTGGAGATTGAGGACGATTGTACTTTGCCTGACTATTCAGTGATGTTAATCCAAATCAAGGACAGATGTTGGCTCCTGGCCCTTATCACAACTAGGGTGGCATAAAGGAATGAACCCAATGAGAACTCTTCGTAACCGCCGTCTAAGATGGGGGAGTGTGGGTTGCCGGAGGTTGAGATGGAGAAGTATGGGCCACCGGAGGCTGAAACAAAGAAGGGCAAGTCACTGGAGGCTAAGAAGGAGAATGAGGCAAAGATTCGTAGGCTATCTCGACTCTAGCAGAAAAATCCACTGAGTCTTGAGAAAGGCAAGGTTGCTTGTCTATAGTAGTGGCTTGGGTTGCCTTATGCTTCCTCTCTACCTCAATTTCCACCTTCGTGCATGCGATATCCACAAAACACCTTATCTCTGTAAACAAAAGGAAACAAGATGTCAATAAATCAAATAACCATAGAAAATGAAGAAAATTAAAAGAAAAGAATAAAATACCCTCAACAGAAGCACCCTTATTACAAATAAAACAGAGATAGTAAGTTCTTTTTTCCGTCAAAATCAAACACTACTGAAACAACTCAAATGGCCGAGAGTATAAACACAAACACAATAGATATTAAAAATATAAATGAAACAAGAGGCACAAGGTTTATAGTGGTTCACCCCAAATAGGGGCTACGTCCACTTGAGCTCTGGTGAGAAAAGCTCGTTTCACTATATGAATAATCAGATTACACTCACACAAACAAGTTTAAACACAACAACTCTAGTTTCCTAGAAAATTGCCCAAAACCACTTAATACAGGTTAAAAGCTTACCTTAAAACAAGGCAGAGAGCACAGAAGAATGAAAGGAAGACGAAAACTGTACAAACATTTACAAAGAGAGAGAGAGAGAATAAACCCTAACCAAAAATGAAAGACTCTCGACCAACCCCTTTCTTTTCTTTCATCTTCCCCCGATCACTTCATCAATCTCAAGGCGCACGATGAATAAGGCAATTAGACGGCTGGGATGCAAGAGAATAAAGGCTACAGAAACGGCTCAGATGGCATCGTGCAAAGCGATTTGCAACAGGCTATCCGACAAAAGGCAAAAAGAAAAGGGGCTTGGGCTTGGGCCAAAGGTGGCTTCCAAAGTAGCCCTCCAGTGGGCGCCTAAAGGGGAGCCCATGGTTGCCAAGTGGTCCTCCAACCATTTGGCATCATTTGATGCTTCGTAGAAAATGACAAACTCCACATTGAAGCATCAAATGACCAGGAAATCAGATTTGTCATATGAGTGAAGCAAGCTACAATTCTCACCCTCACTGCTCAAGATGGCAGAGGAATCAACCATCATCAATATGCAACAAATTCAAGCAATGCTTGAACTTGGTTACAGTCAATACCTTGGTACCCACAGTTCCATTGGCTATCATTTCCCTTACATAATGATATTTCACATCCACATGTTTAGTTCGATCATGATACATTGGATTTTTGGACAAATTGATGGCACTTTGGCTATTCGAGAAAACTACCACTTTACTTTGAAGCAAGTGAATTTCCTTGAAAATACCTTGAAGCCATATGGCTTCCTTGAAGGCATCAGTTACAATCACATACTCTGCCTCAATAGAGGACAAGGTAACAAGTGGCTGGAGCTGAGACTTCTAGCTGATACAATTTCCACCCAAGGTAAAATAAAAAGGCAGTGGTGGATTTTCTAGAATCTCTATCCCCTGCAAAATCAAAGTCAACATACCCAACAAGATCAAGTGTATCAAACATTTTCTTAAAATTTAAACCAATACATATAGAACCATTTATGTACCTAAGCAAATGTTTTAAAGCATCCTAATGAAGTTTCCCAGGGTTTGACATGAATCGACTAAGTAAGGAAATTGAATATGCAAGGTCGAGCTTGGTACTTATCATTGAGTACATAATTGTTCCAATTACATTTGCATAAGGGACATTTTCCATTTCTACAATTTCAGAATTGGATGTGGGACATTGAGATTTAGATAAAATAAAATGTTCAGCCAAGGGAACTGTAATAGTTTTACAATTTTGCATTCCAAATTTATGAACACCTTTTACCAAATAATCATGTTGATGTATTTTGAGGTTATTGTTGCTTCTATTCCTCTCAATTTTCATTCTTAATATTTTCTTAACAGGGCCTAAGTCTTTCATATCAAAGGTTGTGTTTAGCATTGATTTTAACTCAATCTTTGACTTAGACTTGCTAATTAGCAGAATATCATCTACATACAACAGTAGATAAATAGGAATCTCAGATAGCATAAAGTGAAAGCAATTGTCATATTGACTTCTAACAAAACTAGCCCCTAGAACAAAATTGTCAAATTTTTTATACCATTGTCTTGGGGCCTGTTTTAAGCCATATAAGAATTTTTTTAACAAACAGACATGATCAGATTTATCTGAAACAACATAACCAGTAGGCTGAACCATGTAAATGTGTTCATCAAGGTCATCATGCAAAAATGCAGTTTTAACATCTAACTGTTCAAGTTCTAAATCAAATTGAACTACAACTGCAAGCATCATTCTGATTGTCTTAAATTTAACCATAAGAGAAAAAAATTATGTATAGTCTATTCCTTCCCTTTGAGTAAAACCCTTAGCTACTAGTCTTGCCTTATATCTAATAGGGTCATTAGAAGACATATCTTCTTTTAGTTTGAACAACCACTTACACTGGATCAACTTCTGATTTGCTAGACGAGGGATAAGAATCCAAGTTCAGTTGGCTATCAAGGAGGCTATTTCTTCGTCCATAGCTTGCTTCCATTTTTAACTGTCCTTAGAGCTAACAGCCTCCTCATAAGAGGAAGGCTCACTGCTCCTCATTTCAACACCTGCTACCAAGGCACAATATACTAAGTCTGAAAAAGCATACCTAGCTAGAGGTCTTATCATCCTCCTGCTTCTATCTCGGGCAAGTTTGTAATCACTGAGATTATGTTGAGGGGAGTCATGTTGCTCCACCTCAATCTCAGTTTCAACATTTTGTTCCTCATGATCAGTCTCATGATCAGAGGTCTAGTATAAGTTTGATATGGGTGAGAGATCTCCTTCTGGTTGAGGTTCTGGTATAACTGGAGCACCAGGTGGGTTATCATTTATTGCTGGGTGCTCCACCTTAATTTGAGTTCCTCTTAAACTGATAAAATTATCTGTGTTGCTATGTTGTGTTGTTTCTTCTGTTTTAGATAATTTGCAAGGGAAAACAACTTCATTAAATATAACATCACGGCTAATAATAATTTTAACACCCTTAGATTGTCTTTCCCATGGCCTCTATCCTTTTGTCCCTTCCTGATACCCAACAAATACACACTTTGTGGATCTAGGTTCAAGCTTACCTTCAGATTGGTGAGCATAGGCTTCACAACCAAAAATCCTTAGGTAATTTAAATTTAATTTTCTTCCGGTCCACTTTTCTTCAGGGCATTTAAAATGAAGGGCAATAGAAGGACGTTGATTTACTAGGTGTGAAGCTATTGCTAATGCCTCTCCCCAGAAGGATTTAGGCAAACCAGAAGTGAACAAAAGGCACCTCACTTTTTCAAGGAGAGTTTGGTTTATTCGTTCAACTACCTCATTTTATTGGGGTGTATTTCTAACAGTTTTGTGCCTAAGTATACCTTGAGAATTGCAATATTCATCAAACTCTTTGTTACAGAATTTTAACCCATTGTCTGTTCTAAGAGTTTTAATTTTCCTATCAACTTGATTTTCTACTAAGATCTTCCAAGTTTTGAATTTCTCTAATGTCTTATCTTTTGTTTTTAGTAGAAATACCCACACATTCCTAGAAAAATCATCTATAATAGAGAGGAAATACCTGTTACCGCCATGGGTGGGAACCTGGGAAGATCCACACAGATCTGCATGTAAGTACTCAAGGCATGCCTTCACCAGGTGAGTTCCCTTATGGAAACTCATCCTGTGTTACTTGCTTAGCACACATGATTCATAAAAAACGAGGGACTCAGCAGACACTGAACCAAGGTATCCTTGGTTTGACAGTGCCTGCAAACCTTTCAGGTTCATGTGACCAAGTCTCAAGTGCCATAGTTCTGTCTTATCAGTATTAACATAGCATGCAAAGTTTGATTTAACAGAGGAGTGAAAACAACCATTCAGAACATATAAACCATTTTTCTTAAAACCAGTTAGGATTAAATCTTCTCCTTTAAAAACATTCATAGAACCATTTTCAGCTTTGTATGAAAATCCTAACTCATCAAGTGTACCGAGAGAAATCAAATTTCTTTTAAGACCAGGTACATATCTTACATCAGTGAGTGTTCTTACTTTGTTGTCATGTAACTTAAGAGTAATATCTCTTATACCTTGAACACTACACGATAATGGTTGTTACCCATATAAACTATTCCACTTTCTCTGTAACTAAAGTTATGAAACCAGTCAATATTATGGCACATATGAAAAGAACAAAAAGAGTCCATAATCCATTCATTTTTAACAGAACAGATAGATACATTAAGCACCTTAGCTAAACAGTTAGAACTATTAGCTACTATAGTTACATTGCCCCCTTGTTTTTGTTTTCTCAAATAATCATAACAATATTTCTTTATATGTCCCTCTTTCCCACAGTGGTAACACTTCCATTTTTGTTTTTATTTTCCTTTCTTGTCTTTCTTTTAGATTGTTCAGCATTCCCTATATAATTTCTTTTATCAGCATTTCCTTTAGCAAACAAGTTATTGCTCGTTTTCTTAGATGTGCTAAGTTCCAATTCCCTAGCCTTAATACCAGAAATAACAAGCTCCATACTAGGGACTATACCAATATAACATAAAGCATGTTTTACAACATCATAGTCATAAGGTAATGAGTTTAGCAGAATCATGGCTTCACTAGTATCACCTAATGCCTGATCAGTACCTCTTAATAACAAAGTAAGTCTAGTAGATTCATCAACGTTTTCATTCATAGACTTTGAGGTATTCATCTTAAAATTAAACAACATGCCTTTTAAATAAATCAAATTAGGAGCAAACATTACAGAATACAAAGATTCTAATCTATTCTAGAGATCAAGGGGGTTAGATATACTGTCAACCTTGCGGATTACAGAATTACCGAGATGGAGGAATATCAAATTTAAAGCCTCTTCTCTGATTTCATCAGTTCGAGCTAGCTGCTCAAGTGACCATTTACGGTCATCTGCCTCGAGTGCTATAAGCACTTTGTGATGAGAGAGAAAAACTCTCATCTTCTTTTTCTAACTTCTGAAATCCCTTTTTCCATCAAATGTATCGATTTCAAATCGGGTGATGTCATTTTAGTGTTACACGAAAAATGTCCCAAAAAACCCTAGATTATTGACTGAGACTCGTATAGCAAACACCCACTAACAAGGACTCCTCAGAAAAACCCTAGGACTTAAAACAACACGTTCACAGAGAAAGAAAAAGAAACCCTAAATTTCGAAAAGGATCAGACACGATTTTAACTTAGAAAACCCTAGGATATGCAAACTGGAAACTCTGATACCACTGTTACAAATAAAATAGAGATAACAAGTCCCCTTTTCCGTCAAAATCAAACATTGCTGAAACAACTCAAATGGCCGAGAGTATAAACACAAACACAGTAGATATTAAAAACATAAACGAAATAAGAGGCACAAGGTTTTTAGTGGTTCACCCCAAATAAGCGCTACGTTCACTTGAACTCTGGTGAGAAGAGCTTGCTTCACTATATGAATAATCCGATTACACTCATACATACAAGTTTAAACACGACAACTTTGGTTTTGTAGAAAATCGCCCAAAACCACTTAATACAGGTTAAACGCTTACCTTAAAATGAACTAGAGAACACAAAAGAACGAAATGAAGATGAAAACTGTACAAACATTTACAGAGAGAGAGAGAGAATAAACCCTAACTAAAAAGGAAAGACTCTCGGCCAGCCTTTCTCTTTTCTTTTGTTTCCCCCCCGATCACTTCATCAATCTTGAGGCACGCGATAAATAAGGCAACTGAAGGGTTGCGATGTAAGAGAATAAAGGCTACAGAAACGGCTCGAATGGCATCGTGCAAAGCGATCTGCAGCAGGTTATCCGACAAAAGGCAAAAGGCAAAGGGTCTCAGGCTTGGGCTAAAGGTGGCTGCCAAAGTGGCCCTCCAATAGGGGCCCAAAGGATAGCCTACAGTTTCCAAGAGGCCCCCCAACCGTTTAGCATCATTTGATGTTTCATAGAAAATAACAACCCTATCTCTGTAAACAAAAGGAAACAAGATGTCAATAAATCAAATAACCATAGAAAATAAAGAAAATTAAAAAAGAAAAATAAAATACCCTCAACAGAAGCATGCGCTCCATGGGGGCATGGAGGTGTGCAAGTGAACCTCTTCATTCCTCTTGCTCCTCCATTCCCTCTACATGACATTGAAAAAGGATGTATCTAAAAGGATATTATGCCGCAAGGGGCGTGCACAAACGCATAGTGATAAATGTAAGAAGATAAACCGTGTTTTTAAATTTTTTTAAAGAATCATTCAAATAAATAGTGGAAGCAAATCACTTTTTGCATCACAAAGTAATAACAGTTATATGGATATATACATATAAAATATAATCATTCATAATGGAAATGCAGTAAGCAGTAAATGATACCTCAAGCTCAAAGAGCATGTTGGTTGCTTTCGTTGCATGTCTGAACCAACTCCTTGGTCTCTTGGTTGAGCTTCTACAATCCCATCATGTACCGGCTCACTGACCTGCTTCTCGAATCAGCTCCTCGTTCTCTCTGGTACCTGTCCTTGGCTAACCAAGCCACCCTCACAAGTGCAGGTGACCAAGTCAATCCACCCATAAGCCACCCTGGAACCCTTCATTGGACTCGTGCTAAGACCGTCTTTACAAAGATGAATAAGAGCTAGGATCATTAATCCAAATGAGACTATCCATCCAATGGACCTATAGCTGGATATATTAAAGGGATTGCAGCTATAAATTCACCACCGACAACTTTTGTTAGACAGCCGTCAAGAAGTCGTCGAAAACCCCAACTGCTATACCAACGACAACTCTTGCCATCACAAGTGCCAGGACTACAAAAGAACGAACCACGACCACCATGGCCCACCTACAATAGCCCACTCATGACCGTCAGTAACTCTTTTTGCACTGAAGATGTTGTTTCCAGGCTACTTGCGTTGATCTTTTGTAACGACCACAGCGAACGCCTTTGCCATATCCTCATGTTGCTGTCCATTCCTCTGTCTACCACTTTCCAACCACGAAGAAGACCCAAAATGGGCTGCTCGCACTCACTGCCCAATGCACTCACCATAGAATAATCGGAAGAGGAAGACGAACGCATGCCCAGCGTGCACTGCCCAAAAATACGCAAGGGGAAGAGAGAGAGGAGGAGGAGGACAGAGCTATCCACCATTTGTTGTGCGTCCAACGCACTAGAGAAAATTGGGAGGAAGAAGACCACCCATGTGCGTCCAACGCATTTAGCAAATTGGGGCTACTCGGCTGCCATTTTCAAGTGCACTATAATAATATATATATTATAACATTACAATATACAAATATATATATATAGCAATGCACGGCAACCTCGTCCGCTTATTTAGTCTCTCCACCAGTCCAATTTCCAATTAGGCAGCTAGTGCGATTTTGTGCACCTTCTTTAAGGTGCACATCACTCTCTTCAAAATGCTATTGGTATATCATAGATTACATTTTAAGTTACATAATATAATTAAAATATCTAAAATATCTCACTTAAGGCAGTGAGACACCATGAGGCGGTAAAGCATATTATTAAAATATCCCTCATCCAAGACGATGCGAGGCAAGACGAGACGAGGCGATGAGACATGATGTAACACCCCACTTTCTCGGGCATGTTATAAATTGAGACAATTCTGGAATAATAATTTTTTTTTTCTCTTTAATATTAATGTTAAACCATATCATTTCCTCATATCTATCCCAAAATTTTCATATATCTATCTCGAAAGAAAATCATCATATACATCAAATACTGAAGCTAGAATCGATTAATTTTTACATCCTCATAAACCATAAATAAGGGTATACAATATTCCTCAAAACGTTCAGAATTCGAAATAGTAGAACTTAAATACATAGACTACATTACATACATTCAATTTATCATACACTTTGTTGAATGCCATTTCATGCCTCATTCATCCTCGTTTCTGCTACAATTTTCATCTTGACTGTTTGAATATTCTAGGGGCAAAGCCTAAGTTAGATGATTAATCATCTAAGTAAGAGTACAATAAACATATTTCGTGCATGGATGCAAAATGTCATTTTCCATATCATTTTGATTTAACCCGATCGTACCTTATTGCTACTCCTTATTTTCACAACCTTCTTACCCAAGCGAGGTGTATGGGTGCACTCATGGCAGAGCAGCGATCCCGACCCGTACTCTCAAACTCTTATGAGAATGCATGATTAATAATATTATCGTGTACATATGCATATTTCATCATCAATACATATAAATGCAATCTATATGAACATATTCATATCCAGACATGATAACATGATACACCCAGTTACATAAAATCAGGTTTTGGGATCTAACCACTTACAAGTCATTTTTCATAAATTAAATCTATTTGAATAGTACCACTTATCTTGCAAAAAGATAATTTTGCCCCTAGCATAATTTTGCCTCAAAATTCTCGTCGGACTTCCAATAGTACTCAATTATGAATCTTGACGTACCCTGGGCATCATAATTACTTAAGAAAATCAAATTTCTAATTTTCTTTAATTTTCTTAATTTCTCTTATTTCTTACTATTATTTCCTCAAGATTATGAAATAAATATTTTCTCATAAAATTTTCTCAATTTCTATTCACTATAATTCTTAAAACAATATTCCTAAGCTCTAGAAATTTCCTCATAATTTTTAGAATCCATGTTCTATTTATTTCTCATTTTCTCTTTGATTTTCAAGCATCTATTGCCCCAAAAATCCATAATAAATATCAATCATGCATTTCTCTTCCAATTTCATCACCAAAAATTCTAAAATATCATTCTCATATTTCTGGAATTTTTGAAGAAATTTTCAAAGATAACTCACCTTCCCGTGGATCGATTCGGTATTTTTCTATATTGCGACGAAGGCTCGATTTGTGTATCCAACAACGCCTTCTATCACAAATTTTCACACGAACTACTAAACCCAGCGTATAGGATTTTTCTAGGAATTTTTGATATTTTTCTCTCTTTATATATTTTTTTCCTATTTTCTTTCTTTCTCTTTTTTAAATCTCTCTCCCACTCTCAAATCTTTCTTTCTTACAACCTTTCTCTTTCTAATTTAAATCCTTTAACCTTTCAAGTTTTCTCTATTTATAGAAGGTTGAGTTAAGTTTAGCATAATTGTAATGACCCACTATCTTTAATTATTTTGTCACATTTCTTAATTATTTTTCACTAAATCTCACCCATAATCTTTAATTATTTGTCCACACCCTACTTTGTCTCCCACATTTATCAATTATTTCATCCATTATCTTTGATTATTTGTCCACACTTTACTTTATCTCCCACATTTCTCAATTATTTCACCCATTATC
Organism: Diospyros kaki; assembly: GCA_036245055.1. Taxonomy (NCBI): domain Eukaryota; kingdom Viridiplantae; phylum Streptophyta; class Magnoliopsida; order Ericales; family Ebenaceae; genus Diospyros; species Diospyros kaki. Next base: position 23,444,444 of record BSEG01000011.1, on the reverse strand, counting down.
TTTAATTATTTTTTCACATTTCTTAATTATTTTCCACTAAATCTCACCAATAATCTTTAATTATTTGCCAACACCCTACTTTGTCTCTCACATTTCTCAACTATTTCACCCACTATCTTTAATTATTTTGTCACTTTAATTATTTTCCACTAAATCTTCTTTTGAATAGATTATTCTTTCATTTAGTTCATTAATTTTAAGCCCACTTTCTTAGCCTACTAAATCTAAGCCCATTTACTTAGCCTTTTCTTTTTTTTCTTTCAACTTAGTCTACTAGCTCTAAGGTCATTTACTTAACCTTTTCTTTTTCAACTTATCCCACTAACTTTAAGCTCATTTACTTAGTCTTTTCTTTTTCAACGTAGCCCACTAACTCTAAGCCCATTAGTTTTCTCAATTATAATCTCCAATAGATGTCAAAAAATAGTTTAAATAAAAAATTAATTATTATTATTCTCAAAATACTAGGATATTACATTCTCCTCTCCTTACAAAAATTTCATCCTCGAAATTTGCTATATATTCTAAATCTCAAAATTCCATCCTTGAAATTAATGCCTAACTGATCAAATAGCTAGGGAAGAGCATACCTCATTACCTTACTTCAAATAAACTAGTTGTAGTTTTTTACGACGATCACATATCCCAAGAAAAACTATACCACATGAAAATCATTTGATTTCTTTCATCGCATTTGACCATACTTCACAAGATCTATTATCCTGATCTTAATTGACAGATCCATACTTCTGGCGTAACTCACATGCCATCACTTGGCCATGTTCGACCTCTCGCTTGACTTAATTCGTTGAATCCCTAATCTATGCATTTTCTTTTTGAGACACTAAACGATCCTTGAAAATACTTATTATTCAATCCTAACTCATCAGCTAGGCCATGTCACACCAGACTAATCACTCTGCTTGTACTAGCTTCTATCAGGTTTCCACTATTCACTAAGAATAGTAACCGTATACTAGAATAATGTTTGTAAGTGAATAGTACACTAAGTCAGTTTGCAGAAAAGAGAGGTGGGTCACAAATGGACACACTTAAATATTAAGTATTTCCTTACCCAGAACTTTCTTGGACATGCACTTCCACTACACCTACACTTAAATCCAATAACTTCTAAAACTTCAATCGACAATCCCTAAATCTCTAAGTAGGGATTTCGCCTTATGAACCATTAGTCACTTTTTTCCTAAGTCTCCACTTGGGGTTCTGATGTGGGAATTTATTTACACATTTATTGGTCATAATTGAGTAGTGTTTTAAGTATTTTATATGTGTTTTATCTATAATTATCTAATATTTTAAGTTTTTTTTATATATATATTTAATTTTTAGTTTTTTTTGTTATTTTACATAAATGTTACTTTGTGTTTAGGTTGAAAAAAAATAAATAAAAATAAAAATAAAAAATAAAAAGATATTATAAAGTTAATACTATAAATTAATATTAGAATATAAATAAAAAAATAAATATTATAAATAATTAAAATTAATATAATTAAAAAAATATTAGATATTATATTATCTATTATATTATTTATATATAATATATATTTTATTATATTATATATATGTGTGTGTGTGAAGTGGCGTGCGTGAGTTGAGTGTGTGCATATAATAATTTATTAATATAATAAATGGAGTCCAATTGCAATGCAATTGGAACTCCATGCCCTACATACATATATATAATAATAACATAAATAAGGGATGATTTGGGCAGAGACTTAGGTGGCTGCGGCGCACGAAAAGAAGGGATTCTGGAAGGGCAACGGCCATTGGAGGATTTGAGAATTTTGGAAGGACTTTGGACGTGCAAGGACTTAGGCGATAGAACAAGGAAGCTGTGACGGAACTTAAAGACTGCGCAAGCAAGGAGCACATGCAACCGTAGCCAGTAACACAGCGGGTGCAGGCGACAGAAGCTCCAACACCGAACAGATCTGGGCATAGGATTTGTTTCTTCTTCTTTCATATTTAATTAATTTTCCTATGCTCCTAATGTCACTTGGGATTTTAATTAAATCTGCCATGAACTAATTTATTAAACTAATGCCATGTTTTGGCCGAAACTATGATGGTGCATTTTTCATAAATTTATGTGATTGAATAAATTGTGTTATGTTGAGTTGTGTGGTATGGGATTTAAAGCGTGTAAATAATTGGCCACTATTTACATGATTTGATGCCTAATCTTGAGACCGAAAGGAGATAGTTTAGAGATTGCATCGTAGGTACCATACACCATAAAGTAAAACCGACTAGAAATAGAATTCGGTTTCTTTGTGCGGCTTTTAGCGATACGCTAGGAATTTCACAAATTGTAATGCGTTTTCATTTGGTTAAACTTTTATAGAAATATAGGAAGTTATTAAATGAGAATAGACTCGTTATAACCTAGAAATAGGGTAACGAATGCATCAGGAGATTTCGCCGTCACATACTCAATTCACCAATTCGTTCGCATAAAAATATATGATTTGCATTGCATAGTTAGGTTCATACATGCGCCTTAGTTATTAAAATCCACTGATTTCTTGATTCAAGTTTCCTTCCAAATCAATTTTATTTTATTAATCTAATTAATTTATTTATTTTTCTGTTATTTATTAAATCTAAAATTTTTATTATCTAAATAATAAAGAAAGTTTATAAATTTGGTATTTGAAATCTTTCCTCGTGGGAACGATATTCTTAGTTACTATTATATTACTTGTTCGACCCGTATACTTGCGGTATATTTTAGGGTGATCAAGTTTTTGGCGCCGTTGCCGGGGAAAGTATTTTTCAATATCAAATTAAAAATTTTTCTTTATTAATTTAGACTGTATGCATTTTTTTTTTGAGTGTTTGTGTCTTTTGTGATTTTTTTGTTTATTTATTTTATTTTATTTTATTTTTGTTTTCATTTTTTGCTTATCTTACATAATCTTGTTTTACATTGCAGGTTAAGTAGTACATGCCAAGAAAGCGTGGAGAAATTCAACCATTTGATTCAGAGATAGAAAGAACCTGCCGAGCAATAAAGAAAAGGACAAGATTAGCACGACAAGTAACAGTCATGACAGAAAATCACAATCAGAACCTGAACCTGAACCAGAATCAGAATCAGAGATTACTACGTGATTATGCCATGCCAGACCTAGTCGGAGCTCAAGCCAGCATATTGAGACCAGCTGTCAATGCTAATAACTTTGAGATCAAACCAGGACTCATTCAGATGGTTCAATAGGGGCAATTTGGTGGAAATCCAGCTGAAGATCCTAATGCGCACTTAACAAACTTTTTAGAGATATGCGTTACCATCAAAATGAATGGCGTTAGTGAGGATGCAATCAGACTAAGGCTGTTTCCTTTTCGTTGAGAGATAAAGCTAAGGTGTGGTTAAATTCCAAAGCTCCAAATTCATTTACCACATGGGCAGCCGTATCACAAGCATTCTTGAGTAAGTATTTTCCACCAGGTAAGACTGCTAAACTCAAGAATGATATTACTAGTTTTGTTCAATTTGATGGTGAATCTTTGTATGAGGCATGGGAAAGGTTTAAGGAATTGCAAAGAAGGTGTCCACACCATGGTCTGCCTGATTGGTTAATTGTGCAGACATTCTATAATGGTCTATCTCATTCAGTTAGAATCACTATAGATGCTGCTGCAGGGGGTGCACTAATGGATAAGTCTACAGAGGATGCATATGAGCTACTTGAAGAAATGGCTTCCAACAATTATCAATGGTTTACTGAGAGAGGTATGCCTAAGAAAGCCTCAGGTATGTATGAAGTTGATGGTATCAATATGTTAAACGCCAAGGTAGACAATCTTGTAAAAATGTTTGGTAAGTTGGGGAATGTCAATGCTGTTTATTCTAATTCCAATTCTGCCAGTAATTGTGATTGGTATGAGAATTCTCACTTGGATTCTGATTGTATGCAGGTTGAGCAAGCTCAGTATATTTCAAATTATAACATGCAAAATCAACAAAATAACCCATATTCTAATAGCTATAATGTAGGTTGGAGAAATCACCCCAATTTTTCCTAGAGGGATCAGGGCAGCAGTAGCAATTTTAGGCCGAACAATCCTCCTGGTTTTCAACCAAGACCTCAAGGAGTGATGCAACAACAACCAGAAAGCAAGCCATCTTGGGAGTTGGCAATTGAAAAGTTAGCTAATGCCACTGCAAATAGATTTGAAAAGTTAGAGGCAAAAGTAGACCAGATAGCCAGTTTCAACAGAAATTTGGAGGTTCAATTGGGGCAGATCTCAAATGCTATAAATTCAAGAGATCAAGGTAAGTTGCCTAGCAAAACTAAGGTGAATCCAAGAGAGGAAGTCAAGGCAGTGACATTGAGAAGTGGTAAGCAACTTGGTGAGGTAAGTAGCGAATATGGTACAGGTGATGTTGATAAAAAGAATAATGTTGAGATTAGTGATGAGAATGAGAAGAATGAGATACCATCTCTAACACCACTTGTTAAACCTTATGTTCCTCCTATCCCTTTTCCTCTAAGGCTTAAACAGAATAAGGTTGACAAACAGTTTGAAAAATTTCTTGAAGTTTTTAAGCAATTGCGCATTAACATTCCATTTGCAGATGCTTTAGCGCAGATTCATGCTTATGCAAAATTTTTGAAAGAAATTATGTCAAACAAGAGAAAGCTAGAGGATTATAAGACTATTGCCTTAACTGAAGAATGCAGTGCCATGATTCAGAACAAATTGCCTCCGAAACTCATGGATCCAGGGAGCTTTTCTATTCCTTGCACTATTGGTGAAATTAATTTTGATAAAGTTTTATGTGACCTTGGTGCAAGTATTAATTTGATGCCCTTTTCTGTTTTTAGGAAGCTTGGACTAAAAGAACCAACACCCACCACTATTTCTCTTCAATTAGCTGATAGAAGTATCAAATATCCACGAGGAGTAGTGGAAGACGTTTTGGTAAAAGTAGATAAATTTATTTTTCCTGTTAACTTCATTGTTTTGGACATGGAAGAAGATTATGATATGCCCCTAATTTTAGGGAAACCTTTTCTTGCCACAGGGAGAGCTTTGATTGATGTTCAGCAAGGAACACTTAGTCTTAAAATTTATGATGAGATAATTACTTTTAATGTGTTTAAGGCTACAAAACATTCTAATGGCAATGAAAAAGAAGTCTTAAGGATAGATGACATTGATGATTTAGCAGAGAGATTAGATGAGCCTATAAAAAATTGCATTGCTAATTTTTTTTATGAGCAGGAACAAATTTTAAATGCCAAAAACAAAGCTGGGCCCATGAGCTATTTGGAGAAAAAACAAAAAGGTTATCCATCCAAAAGAGACAACTTGCTACTTTTGGATGTTTCTTCTCCTTCTTCAAAAGCCAAACCACCAAGTTGTGAAAAGGAAAAATTAATAAAGGTGCTTAGAGAGCAAAAGAAAGGGATTGGATGGAAAGTTGTTAACATTCAAGGGATAAATCCATCAACCGGCATGCACAAAATTTTGATAGAAGAAGGATTCAAGCCTCCGTGAAGATGAAAACTTAGTCAAGCTAATGACTATAAACAAGCGCTTCTTGGGAGGCAACCCAGACTCTTTTTCCTTTTTGTTTCTATTATTTCATTTTAGTTTGTTGAATAAATATGGCCAATAACCCATACTTGTGATGTTGTGCAGGTTCAAAAGAAAAGAAAATAAAGCTGATTCAATTTGAACTAGCATGGGTATTCATAACGCTCAATTATGTGGCCAGGAGAGTATTCATTTTTCATTCTACTTTTTCTTTGTCTTTCACATTGAGGACAATGTGTTAAATAAGTTTGGGGGTGTTGAATTATTAATTGTTAATATATGCTATTTGTTTTGCTTGGGTGTTTTTGATATTAAAATTTTTTGCAAAACTTATATCAAGTGTATATTTGGCCAGCCCTAAACTAGAAAATTTTGTGAAAGATAAAATAAGCAGAACTTGTTATTTGGAATCATGATTTACATTTGGGTTCTTTATTGTGTTTAACATTGAATCTTTAATTTGGAATAAGCAATATCTTATAAAGCAAGATTAGGTATATTTGGGTTCTAAGATCATTGAAGTACATGTTCTTTGTGAAGTTGTGTGAGTTGTGTGACTATGCATGAAAGATAAATGCAATGCTTTTCTTGTGATTATTCCTTCTGAGCTAGGCCTAAACAGGGTTTAAGTAAATAGGATGAATAATTTTGAGCGAGATGGAGCATAAAATGCACTTGTTCAGTAAAAAAAAAAAAAAACGAGATGGAGCATAAAATGCACTCGTTCAATTAGCAAAAAAAAAAAGAAAGAAACAAAGCAAGAAAAAGAAAAAAAAGGGAACCCTACTTTGCTGCCTTTGTTTGTAGTGGTGAGAAAGGATGGTTGCAAGAATGGTTGTTGCACTATTCAATCGTGCAGGTTACATGACAAAACATAATTGAGTTTAGAATTTTGTATGGATTCTTGAACTGAGGAACGTAAGTATGCTTAGTTTCTTTTATTTGCTATTGTTATATTTTAGATTGAGGATTTAAATGTGAGCATAATAAAGGATTTGAATGTTATGAATGATTCCAGCCATAAGTTTTGTGTTTGAGTATAGAATTTATTTTCTTTGCTTGAGGACAAGCAATAATTCAAGTTTAGGGGTATTTGATGTGGGAATTTATTTACACATTTATTGGTCATAATTGAGTAGTGTTTTAAGTATTTTATATGTGTTTTATCTATAATTATCTAATATTTTAATTTTTTTATATATATATTTAATTTTTAGTATTTTTTGTTATTTTACATAAATGTTATTGTGTTTAGGTTGAAAAAAAATAAATAAAAATAAAAATAAAAAAATAAAAAGATATTATAAAGTTAATATTATAAATTAATATTAGAATATAAATAAAAAAATAAATATTATAAATAATTAAAATTAATATAATTAAAAAAATATTAGATATTATATTATCTATTATATTATTTATATATAATATATATTTTATTATATTATATATATATGTGTGTGTGTGTGAAGTGGCGTGCGTGAGTTGAGTGTGTGCATATAATAATTTATTAAAATAATAAATGGAGTCCAATTGCAATGCAATTGGAACTCCATGCCCTACATACATATATATAATAATAACATAAATAAGGGATGATTTGGGCAGAGACTTGAGGTGGCTGCGGCGCACGAAAAGAAGGGATTCTGGAAGGGCAACGGCCATTGGAGGATTTGAGAATTTTAGAAGGGCTTTGGACGTGCAAGGACTTAGGCGATAGAACAAGGAAGCTGTGACGGAACTTAAAGACTGCGCAAGCAAGGAGCACATGCAACCGTAGCCAGTAACACAGCGGGTGCAAGTGACAGAAGCTCTAACACCGAACAGATCTGGGCATAGGATTTGTTTCTTCTTCTTTCATATTTAATTAATTTTCCTATGCTCTTAATGTCACTTGGGATTTTAATTAAATCTGCCATGAACTAATTTATTAAATTAAGGCCATGTTTTGGCCGAAACTATGATGGTGCATTTTTCATAAATTTATGTGATTGAATAAATTGTGTTATGTTGAGTTGTGTGGTATGGGATTTAAAGCGTGTAAATAATTGGCCACTATTTACATGATTTGATGCCTAATCTTGAGACCGAAAGGAGATAGTTTAGGGATTGCATCGTAGGTACCATACACCATAAAGTAAAACCGACTAGAAATAGAATTCGGTTTCTTTGTGCGGCTTTTAGCGATACGCTAGGAATTTCACAAATTGTAATGCGTTTTCATTTGGTTAAACTTTTATAGAAATATAGGAAGTTATTAAATGAGAATAGACTCGTTATAACCTAGAAATAGGGTAACGAATGCATTAGGAGATTTCGCCGTCACATACTCAATTTACCAATTCGTTCGCATAAAAATATATGATTTGCATTGCATAGTTAGGTTCATACATGTGCCTTAGTTATTAAAATCCACTGATTTCTTGATTCAAGTTTCCTTCCAAATCAATTTTATTTTATTAATCTAATTAATTAATTTATTTTTTTTTGTTATTTATTAAATATAAAATTTTTATTATCTAAATAATAAAGAAAGTTTATAAATTTGGTATTTGAAATCTTTCCTCGTGGGAACGATATTCTTACTTACTATTATATTACTTGTTCGACCCGTATACTTGCAGTATATTTTAGGGTGATCAGGTTCATATTAATTGGTTATATCAATATCAGATCCCTTAAGTCTCCAAGTCAGACTGCTCTTAAGTCTTCAAAAATTTCGCTTTAATATCAACTATACCAGAGTCACTTAAGTCTCAGACTTTTCCTATATCTTTGAATAAACATTTGCTCTGAGGCATGATGTAACACCCTACTTTCTCAGGCGTGTTATAAATTGGGACAATTTTAGGATAATATTTTTTTTTTGTATCTTTAATATTAATGCTAAACCATATCATTTCCTCATATTCATCCTAAAATTTTCATACGTCTATCTCGAAAGAGAATCATCATATACATCAAATGCGGAAGCTAGAATCGAACCTAACATCTTAACATTAATCATAAATCAACTCTTACATCCTCATAAACCATTAATAAGGTTATACAACATTATTTCTCAAAACGTTTAGAATTCGAAATAGCAGAACTTAAATACATGGGCTACATTACATACATTCAATTCATCATGCACTTTGTTAAGTGACATTTCATGCCTCATTCATCCTCGTTTCTGCTACAATCTCTATCTGGAACGTTTGAATATTCCAAGGGCAAAGCCCAAGTTAGATGATTAATCATCTAAATAAGAGTACAATAAACTGGATGCAAAATGTCATTTTCAATATTATTTTAGTTTGAGCCGACCGTACCTTATTGCTACTCCCTATTTTCACAGCCTCCTTACCCGGCCGAGGTATATGGGTGCATCCTTGGTAGAGCAGCGGTCCCAACTCATACTCTTAAACCCTTATACGAATGCATGATCAATAATATCATCGTGTACATATACATATTTCATCATCAATACATATAAATGCAATCTACATGAACATATTGACATCTAGACATGACAACATGATAAAATCAATTACATAAAATCAGGTTTTGGGATCAAACCACTTACAAGTCATTTTCATAAACAAAATCCAGTTGAATAGTACCACTTATCTTCCAAAAAGCTAATTTTGCCCCTAACGTAATTTTGCCTCAAAATTCACGTCAGACTTCCAATGGTATTCAATTTTGAACCTTGACGTACCCTAGGCATCAAAATTACTTAAGAAAATCATATTTTTAATTTTCTCTAATTTTCTTAATTTCTCCCATTTCCTCATATTATTTCCTCAAGATTATGAAATAAATACTTCTTCATAAAATTTTCTCAATTTCTATTCACAATAATTCCTAAAACAATATTTCTAAGCCCCAGAAATTTCCTTATAATTTTCAGAATCTATGTTCTATTTATTTCTCATTTTCTCTTTGATTTTCAAGCACCTATTGCCTCAAAAATCCATAAAAAATACCAATCATGCATTTCTCTTCAAATTTCATCATCAAAAATTCTAAAATATCATTCTCATATTTCTAGAATTTTTGAAGAAATTTTCAAAAATAACTCACCTTCCCGTTGAGTGATTTGGTATTCTTCTATACTGCGACGAATCCTCGGTTTATGTATCCAACAACGCCTTCTACCACAAATTTTCACACGAACTACTAAACCTACCTTATAGGATTTTTCTAGAAATTTTTGGTATTTTTTCTATACATATATTGTTTTCCTATTTTCTTTCTTTCTCTTTTTCAAATGTCTCTCATACTATCAAATCTTTCTTTCTTACAATCTTTCCCTTTTTAATTTAAGTCATCCAACCTTTCAAGTTTTCTCTATTTATAGAAGGTTGAATGAAGCTTAGCATAATTGTAGTTATCCACTATCTTTAATTATTTTGTCACATTTCTTAATTATTTTTCACTAAATCTCACCCATAATTTTTAATTATTTGTCCACACCCTATTTATCTCCCACATTTCTCAATTATTTCACATATTATTTTTGATTATTTGTCCACACCCTACTTTATCTCCCACATTTCTCAATTATTTCACCTATTATCTTTAATTATTTTCTCACATTTCTTAATTATTTTTTCACTAAATCTCACCCATAATCTTTAATTATTTGCCCACACCCTACTTTGTCTCCCACATTTTTCAATTATTTCACTCACTATCTTTAATTATTTTTCACTAAATCTTCTTTTGAATAGATTATTCTTTCATTTAGTTCATTAATTTTAAATTCATTTTCTTAGCCTACTGACTCTAAGCCCATTTACTTAGCCTTTCCTTTTTTTCTTTCAACTTAGTCCACTAGCTATAAACTCATTTACTTCACATTTATTTTTTCAACTTAGTCCACTAACTCTAAGCTTATTTAGTTAGCCTTTCCTTTTTCAATATAGCCCACTAACTCTAAACCCATTAGTTTTCTCAATTATAATCTCCAATGGATGTCAAAAAAATATTTTAAATAAAAAATTAATTATTATTTTTCTCAAAATTTTAATATATTACACATGAGGGGTATTTCTATCATTTATGATGTAAAAGTGTTGCCAAAGGGGTGCTAATAGGATGATGCTAATTTAACGAGTGCATTTAATAGAGGTAGTGCTTAGTCTTTCAGACAAAAAAAAAAATTAATTATAAAATTCTTTATGTGGCCCAATGTTTTGCCCACCTACCCAACCACTTCTTTCTCAATTCACACACACATTCTCTCTCTCTCTCTCTCTCTCTCTCTCTCTTTCTATTCAAAATCCACCTTCGGTGTGTTGTTTGCTTCTACCTCTAACCTCATCCCCTGTTGTCGTTGTCGGTCTTTATTGCAGTAGTCGTAGTTGGCTGCACTCTCACCTTGCAATTAAAACCCAAAACAAAACACAATCAAAATTTTATATTTTTTTTCTTTATATTGGTGAGAGGTTTATACTCATTAGTGTACGAGTACAGTTGTAGTCCAAATTTAAATTTATATTTTCTGGATGAGTCCAGGTCGTCCACTGAGAGATTTATTTATGGCAAAATAAAAAGAATATCACACACAAACACACGCATTTGGATGAATTGGAAACAATATTTTTTTATGAATTTTCAAATAACAGATGCTAGGAAATAAAGTAAGACAAAAGTTAAAATAAACACTGAATGTAAAAATCTAGAATTAAATAAGTCTTAAGTTAAGGCAATTTCAGCACCAACCCATTGATTCCCAATTTTTGGTAGAAAAGATTAATAACATTAATTTAATTTCAGATATGAGGGTTTGTTATTAAATACAATTAGAGATAATGATAGTTTTATTTTAAGCAATCCTCATACATGATATGCGAGATTTTAGTTTAAGCAACAATCATAAATCTAATTACAATTAAAACACAAAACAACTAAATTAATCATCCGGGTTTGGGTATGATAGCGTTTCCAATTCTAGTAACTCTCATACATGGTATGAAAGCTCTAAGTTAGGCTTACGCTCCAATCCAAACCTAGTGATTTCTTAATTTAAAAATACACACTCATATTGAAATTTAAATTAATATCACTCATTTAAAGCGTAGCTTCCTTTGGGAATCACTGACGTTGGACACTGTCCTTACCTTAACCCAAGATTGGGTTTAGCTACTCATCATTATTTGTAAATTAATTAACAGGAATTTAAATGGTGTAATTTAAATGACAGGAATTAAAATAGCAAAAACTAACCAGCCATTTAGGCGGTGAATAATAAAGAGACAAGAATTAAAATTACAGAAATTTAAATGCAAAAACTAACCGGCCATTTAGGCGGTGGATAACTAAATAACAATAAATAACATAAGAATTCAAGAGAAGAAAGAAAGAAAGTAAGATCACATAAGAGAACAATAAAGAAAAGAAAAGAAAACAAGAACAATTCTTAAAGAGAAAATATAAGAAAACAACTAAACTTTGATTCAAGAATAAAAATCACACTTACAAATGCAATCAAGTGAGCTATTTATAGCTCACAAGATGCAATACAAACCACACACTTTCAATTATTTAACTAGACATAATTATATCTAATGGGCACTCACACACTTAAAATTAAATGGATTTTAGTTATAATACACAATTAAAGTTAAATAGATTTTAGCTAAAATACATACCTAATAAAGCACTCATAAAGTTAAATGGATTTTAGTTATAACACACACCTAATAGTTAAATGGATTTTAGCTAAAAAAATCACACCTAATAAAGTACTCATAAAATAAATATTTAAAAATAAAATAAAAATAAATAAATAAATCTCTATAATTGGGTTTTTGATCTTCATTAGGATTAAAAATAATCCTTGGGATTTTTCCAATTGATGCTTTCCATGGATTACTCAAGTTGAGATTTAATTCTTCATGGGCTTGAATTCTTCATGGGCTTGAATTCTTCATGAGTTTTAATTCTTCATGGGTTTGAATTCTTCATGGGCTTGAATTCTTTAAGAGTTTTAATTCTTCATGGGCTTGAATTTTTCATGCCTACAAATGAGCAATTAAGTATTAGTAATAAATTATATATTATATAGATAATCCATGCATGCACTCTATTGAGTATATATATGTATTATATTTACATGTTTATTATAATATATTATATATTATATATATAGATATATATTACACATAACTATTCAATTAAACCAATTTAAAATCAAAACGGGGGTTATAATTATAACAAAAATTTTACAAAATTAACCACTAATCATACCCCCCAACTTAAACATTGCTAGTCCCTTAGCAATCAGACTATACACTTACCAAACTTTATTCGCAATAACTGTATGAATGTAAAAAATTCAAATTTGAAACCGAAATGCATAAAATCGAATATGTAATTTAGCATTCTAAATCAGATTTTTTTTTGTTAATGGTCATACAATCTTAGGAATGGCAATTAAGATAATTAACACACAGAATTACCCCCTCAAAGTTTTGACTTTAAACCTTACTATGGATTTTCCCTCCAATAAAAAGGATACCTCAGGTGTACACACAACGGGGTGCACCGTTATAAGAGTAAATGTAGAACAAGTTCAAAACTCGGTGTCATCTCAAATACAAGGAATGTATTTTCATAAAAAATAGGAAAGATGACATAACTTCATGACTGAAATAATGCTATATATGAGTAACTTCTGAATTTAAACATGATTCCCTACTCCAAACTTGAATTTTGAGATCACTTGATTTATAGTATCAAGAGAGACCAGACCGGGTTGTAATGGGGCTATTAGGTTAATACTGGTTGTCAAATAAAAGGGTAAAGTGTGCAAATGGTGTGTTGGGGATTTTTTTTTTTAACACTAATATCAAACTAGACATATTTTTTTTTCCAGCATTTATTTTAAAACACTTGTGCTGAATAACTAAGAGAATTCCTCTTCTTTTTCTTTTTTTTTTTCTTTTTTTTTCAAATATGAAAATAGCTAGATAGACTAATTCCCAAAAACATACTAAGTTGGACAAAATTCATATGGTTATGGGTTAAACGAGGGTAACGAAAGAAGTTGTACTACAATTGGCTCAATGGGCTAGCAAGGGAAGTTAATGTAAAGAAAGAAAAAGGTTAATAGGCTCAAAATGAAAGAAATTGATCCCCCTATCATGTTTCTACAAAACGATGTTACTCAATATCTAATTCGGAGTCTAAAACCAGTCAAATTCATCTGCTATCATACTAGTCATTCAAAATGAATTGATGTTTTGAAGTTATTGAAAAGATGAGATAAACAATAAAGCATATTTAGAGTAAGTGTTATTTCACTTAGAATCAACGGTTATTAGGCTCAAACACTCTATTGGGTAATAGTCTCCACTTCAGTTGAGAGATCATACAATGTATTAATCAGCTAATTACTGTTACCTTTGACTTTATGACCGATAACCAATTTTAAATTTTGAATACCCGATGAATGCAAATTACTTATTTTAATGCATATACGTTTTCAAATAAGAACTCAATACATTCATGTTCCGTATTACAAACTTAACAAGCTATTAGTGCATAACTCCAAAGCTTTAGGAATAGCACAATCTTTTTTTTTTTTTTTAATAAAAGCAGATAAAGATAATCAATTCACACAAGACTACAAGCATGCAATAGCAAATTCATAGTTAATCATGAACCAGATAATTCATAACTAGACCTTACACCCTTCAACCTGAATTGTAGTAATAAAATAGGGTTGTTAGGAACACCTGTAACTCCACAAGTCCATAGATTTACTGTGAACTGCTAAAACTCAAACAAACAAATGAGCATACCATATAGTTATATATTTATATTTTCATACCAAAATAAAAATTGCATGTAAGTCATAAGATAAACAAAATGCATCTCAAGAGTACAAAAAATACTCCTTACTCAGCCATTTTATCAAAGACTTTGCCTAACAACATTCCACAGTTTTTATTTTTTTTTTAAGAACACAAGAAAAGAAATTTCATGCAAGTTGTACAATAACTAGATGCGTCTCAAGAGTACAAAAAGTACTCGTTACTCAGCCATCTTATCATAGAGCACTCCTTACAGTGATAAATCTAAATTAATCGGACCCCTTTAACGTTTGTTTCTGATTGCCTTAGACCAGTCTATCCGAGGCTTATAAGGATCGTGCTGTTGAACATAAGCATGTAATTTCTCTAGCAGCTCCTCAATGATAGATGCAGAAATGAGAATCTTTCTTGCTGAAAGAGAAATGAACTTTTGATCCACAGCCTGATCAAGAAAAGAGAACAACCCATCGAAAAAATGGTTAACATTTAAAAGTCCAATAGGTTTAGTATGTAGATCGCTCTTGGCCCAAGAGATTATACAGAAGATTTCTTCAAGTGTACCAAAACCTCCTGGTAAAGCAATGAAGGCGTCTGACTGATAAATCTTACAAGCCATGCACTTAGACATAGAATTCGTTTCTATAAGTTGACTGCATGTAATCCCGAAAATATGTGGTTCAGCCCAAGGGATTGACATTACACCTAACACATATGATTTTCCAAGATGTGCAGCTTGTGAAACACAATCATTCAATCCACGACTTCCCCCTCCATATACCAAATTAATTTTTTTCTCTCCTAATTTTAAGCCAAGTTCGCTTGCTGCAAGTGCGTAACAACTATCGCTCCCAAGTTGAGAGCCACATAGTACACATATGGTCTTGATTCGATGAACTGACTGACCTTCCATTTATGTTTGTTCCTTTTGTATGCCCTGAAGAGAGGTTTGGTGATCAAAAGCAGTTATACAAAAATTCAACAATAAATAAACACAAACAAAAAAGAAAAATCATGCATATATACAAGTAGTTGTGATTGTGGCTCACATCTTCCTCTGGTTTTACGTCCAGAAACGGCTTAAACACTTTCTATGAAGTGGGGATAGACTTCCCATCCAATTTTCTTATAGATTGGCAAATAGGGTCGTTTTTAGGCAGATTCCCAAGACTGTAGCCTTGGTTGTCACTTATGAACTGGGTCCATAAAGCAAGAAGTTCTCTTTGCACTATTCCACTCGGATGCGTCTCAAGAGTCAATCGGATATCATCCAAAGACTCCTTACTCAGTCCATCCTTTATGAAACTGATTTTATCTTCTCGATTTACGGACGTAAACCCCACAGATTTGCATCGTGTGTTACAGGTACAACGAGCACACTTGCGACAACTATTCACTCTTTTCGCTCTTCGTTTCTTCGCAAAACTACTCTTTCCCAAACCTGAAAAGTGCTTAAAACTAGGTGAAGTTTCACCAGCTAATCGAACTTTTGCTTTGATCAGCCAACGAATATCTTCAGGGATGTTATTACGCATCAATATTTTAAATCTTTCACACCTACCAGCATAATTTTTTTTCAAATCATTCATTGGGAGAGATGGATAGTGCTTGCGAATTTTTGAGAGTCGAGGATCCATTTTTTTTTTTTTATAAATTAAAAGACAACTATAAAATAGAAACTATAAATCTTACAAAATGAACGAAAGTACCTGATCGGAGAACAACAGGAAAGAGAGAAGACTGAGCTTGCTTCCAGAAGTGTGGCTTGCCTCTTACAGATATGGAGTCTCTTATAGAGCAATGGGTGCCACTATTCCACAATCAGCTCAAGACATGCTATAATTGCGCTGACACGCTTAGCGTCGTCTAGCGTCTCATTTTTCAACATTTGGCAGTGTGTCTCTTTCTTTATAGGGCAGTGTGATTACACTGCTCAAGAAAAGTGGCTACCCCAACGTCAATTCTGTCTCTCTATTTTTTTGAATTTTTTTTTAACTCTTTTTTTTTTAAAAAAAAAAAATTGTTGTTTTTTTTTTTTAAGGGGTTCAATAAAAGTATGTATACCACACAAGTCAATATTATCGAGTCAAACAAAATTATTTGCACAATGGATCAATACCAATAAATCAATTCCTAAGTACACCTTATCCCCTAACTTGAATTGCACATTGTCCTCAATCAGCAATAAAAGGATATAAGATAGGGATACCTGGCGGTCTTCAATGTATAAACTCGTATGCAAAAATTTTGTTTAGACTGCACACAAAGAAACACTATTTGAGTCAAAATTAATTAAGTAATGTAGAAAAGGAACAATATATATATTTATATATATATATTTTTAATATACTTTTTTTTTAATGTCCCAAATCTAGAGACATCTATTTAACCTAAATGGAAAGGTGGTCTTTTAACGTCAGATTCCTAGACGACACGAAACTCCCTTTATTCATCAGATGATGGTGGATCACCCAAATTCATAACTCCTTCATTCTCCTTAACATTACCCTGGTATGGTTTCAACCTATGACCATTGACTGTAAGAAGTTGTCCTGACTCCAGATTTTCTATCTCAAAGGCCCCATATTTTGAGATGGTCTTGATTACAAAAGGGTCGACCCATCGAGACTTCAATTTTCCTGGGAATAGATGCAATCGAGAATCATACAAGAGTACCTGTTGCCCTACCTGAAAGCTTTTTCGAATGATGTGCCAATCATGCAACTCTTTCATGCGAACCTTGGCCAATCTTGCATTTTCAAATGCCTCATTCCGAATTTTCTCGAGTTCATTCAATTGGAGCTTCCTAGATAGGCCTGCTTTAGTTAGACTCTTGTTGATCTTTTGAATTGCCCAATATGCTTTATGCTCAATTTCCACCGACAGATGACAAGATTTACTGTATACTAGCCTATAGGGAGACATTCCTAAAATTGTTTTGTAAGCTGTCCTGTACGCCCAAAGAGAGTCTACTAGTCTTAAGGACCAATCCTTACGATTAGTAACAACAGTCTTTTCCAATATGCCCTTAATCTCCCTATTGGCTAACTCGGCTTGACCATTGGTTTGGGGATGGTATGGTGTTGTAACCTTGTGCAGTACACCATATTTCTTCATTAGTCCTGCCACAACTTTATTACAAAAATGGGAACCCCCATCACTGATGATTGCTCGTGGCATCCCAAATCAACTGAATATGTTTTCTTTCAAAAATTTCACTATAGTCTTATGGTCATTTGTTCTAGCCGGGATCGCTTCGACCCATTTGGACACATAGTCGACAGCAAGTAAGATGTATTCATGACCAAATGAATTGACAAATGAGCCCATAAAATCCATACCCCAACAGTCAAAAACTTCTAACACTTGGATCGGATGTAATGACATCATGTTTCTCCTTAACAGACTTCCTAACCTTTGACATCGATCGCAACTTGAACAAAATTTGTACACATCCTTGAATAGTGTCAGCCAATAAAATCCACTCTGAAAAATTTTTGCAGCTATTTTCTTGACAGAAAAATAGCCTCCACATGCAAGAGTATGACAAAAATTAATGATACTCTGTTGCTCATGATCGGGTATGCATCTACGGATGATTTGGTCAGGACAATACTTGAAGAGGTAGGGCTCATCCCAAAAGAAGGTTCTGACTTTTCTGAAGAATTTATGCCTATCTAGCTTACTCCAATGGTCTGGGATCAGACCAGTTGCCAGGTAGTTCGCAATGTCGGCATACCAAGGGACAACAGATGATACATGAATAACATTCACTTCAAACAGTTGCTCATTAGGGAAATTTTCATGGATTGGTTCATCAAATTGTGTGAGATCTTGACCTGGAATCCTTGACAAATGATCAGCCACCACATTCTCTACTCCCTTCTTATCTCTGATTTCAATGTTAAACTCTTGTAGGAGTAAGATCCATCAGAGGAGACGAGGTTTTTCATCTTGCTTTGTGAACAAATACTTCAAAGCAGCATGATCAGTAAAAATGATTACTAGTGACCCTACGAAGTAAGATCGGAACTTGTCTAGGGCAAAGAAAACTGCTAGTAACTCTTTCTCTGTAGTGGTATAATTCTTTTGCGCCTCATTAAGAGTTTTGCTAGCATAGCGATAACATGAGGTTTCTTATCCTTCCTCTGCCCTAACACAGCTCCTACCACGTAATCACTAGCATCACACATAAGTTCAAATGGGAGCGACCAATCAGGGGACTGAATGATAGGTGCTAAAATGAGTGATTTCTTCAACTTCTCAAAAGCAACTTGACACTCACCATTCCACTCAAAAGGTATGTCAAAAGCTAGGAGGCGGCATAAAGGTCTGGCTATGGCACTGAATGAAGCGATAAATCGCCTATAAAAACTAGCATGGCCAAGAAAATACCTAACCTCTCTCACATTCCTTAGGGCGAGTAATTTTGAATTGACTCAACCTTAGACTGATCAACCTCAATACCCCTAGAAGAAACAATATGTCCCAAGACACTTCCTTAAGTAACCATGAAATGACACTTCTCCTAATTTAGCACTAAATTTGTTTCTTTGCATCGGACCAGAATTTTCTCTAAATTTTCCAAACAACTCTCAAAACTGTCTCCATACACTAAGAAGTCATCCATAAAAACTTCTACCACATTCTCAACCAATTCACTGAAAATACTCATCATGCATCTTTGAAAGGTTGCAAGAGCATTGCACAGACCAAATGGCATTCGTCTGTAAGCAAATGTCCCGAATGGACATGTGAACGTGGTTTTCTCCTGATCCTCTAAGGCAATTTCAATCTGATTGTACCCAGAATACCCATCTAAGAAGCAGTAGAAGGCATGTCCCGCTATTCTCTCTAACACCTGATCCAAAAATGGGAGCGAAAAATGATCATTCCTAGTCACAGAGTTGAGCTTTCTGTAATCTATGCACATCCGCCATCCAGTCTGGATACGTGTAGGAATGAGCTCATTGTTCTCATTTGCTATCACAGTGACTCCTGACTTCTTGGGTACAACTTGAGTTGGACTAACCCATTTGGAATCAGATATAGGGTAGATGATGCCAGCATCTAAGAGCTTCAACACCTCCCCCCTAACCACTTCCTTCATGTTTGGGTTTAACCTTCTCTGCATCTGTCTCATCGGCTTTGCATCTTCTTCCAAGAAAATTCTGTGGGTGCAAATTAAGGGACTAATGCCATGTAAGTCTTCTATAGTCCAACCTAGAACTTTCTTGTATGCCTTTAACAAATTCAGCAATTGTTCCTCCTGTTGAGGATTCAGACTTGATGAAATCACCACCGGCAAGGATTCTCCTTCACCTAGGAATGCATACTTAAGGTTGTTTGGCAATGGTTTCCTTTTAGGTGCAGGTGAGCAGCTTAACACAGATTCAGTTTTCTCTCGAGAGCAATCTTGCTGCTCCATAAATTCCTCCAACTCAAAACTTTCTTGAGCAAATTCATAGTTAATGTGTTCCTCACTCAATGTCTGTATCAGATCAGCTTCTTCAGTCTCATTCTCCACATCAAGTTGTTTGGAAACCCTAAAAATGTTTGTTTCCAATGTCATATTTCCAAATGACGATTTCAAGATTTCATTCCTACAGTTGATGATGGCATTTGATGTGGCAAGGAATGGTCGACCTAAGATGACTGGCACAGGAGGTTGAGGCCCCTGATGTGGCTGCGTGTCCAAAACGACGAAGTCCACTGGAAAGTAGAATTTATCGATTTGTACTAGAACATCTTCCACAATTCCTCATGGAATTTTGACTGATCGATCAGCCAGCTGAAGTGTCACTCTAGTGGGTTTGAGCTCACCTAGTCCCAACTGTTGATATACACTGTATGGCAACAAATTGACACTAGCTCTTAAATCCACGAGTGCCTGATCAACCTTTTGACTTCCTATGATGCATGAAATGGTTGGGCAGCCTGGGTCTTTGTATTTGGGAGGAGTTTTCAATCGGAGAATGGCGCTAACTTGTTCGGTCAAGAATTCTTTTTCATGCACATTTGTTTTTCTTTTGACAGTGCACAGATCTTTCAAAAATTTTACATATGAAGGTGTTTGTTTGATGGCATCCAACACCGGGATGTTGATTCTCACTTGCTTAAACACTTCATATATATCTGCATTTTTTTGCTCTTTTTTCAAATGATTCAACCTTTGTTGAAAATGTGGTTTGGGCTTGTATTGAATTTCTTTTCCTTCTTTTTGTTTTTCATTTTTCTCATTTTTTTCATTTTTCTCCACGGTGGATTCATGATCTTTTGGTTCTTCATCTTCAACAACAGGTTGGTTTATCCTAGGATCAATTGGTTTTTCTATCATTCTCCTACTTCTTAAGGCAGTCACTGCTTGCACTTGTTCATGAGTGTTGGTTTCACTATTTGAAGCTTCTACCTGGTTGGTTTGCCTAATTAGGTTAGGATTAGTTTGGGATGGAAACCTTCCGGGTTCTCTCACACTCAATGTTTGTGTTAACTTGGTCAACTGGCACCTAATGTCTTCTATGGCTCTGTTTGTTTGGTCTTGATTTTTGACAAGCTGAGCAACCTGATTGTTGACGCTTGTTTGACTTTGGATGAACTGATGCAAGGTATCTTCCAAAGATCTCCTATGAGGAGGTTGGTAAGTATTGGATGAAGAACCTTGATTTTGTTGGAAGATGTGTTGTTGTGTAGGGAAGGGAGGTTGAGAATGATTTTCAGAATCATTTCTCCAAGAAAAATTGGGGTGATTTCTATTATTGGGATGGTATGAATTGTAGTTCTGATTGTTCCTATAATAGGCTCCACTCTGATTTTGATTTTGTCTCCCCTCAAAGTTGTGTGAATGATTATTATTAGTCTGCCCATACAATACCTCCTTGAAAGCAGGTAGGGTAGGACATTCTTCAGTTGAATGATCTATTGCATCACACACAACACACTTTACTTCCACTTGATTAACGGATTGCACCTTTTTAGGTTCCATGTTTTCAACTTTCTTTGTTAAAGCAGTTAGTCTTGCATTTAAATCATCACTTTCACTCAGTTGGTATCTCCCTCTAGGTTATGGATTTTCTCTTAAATCAAGAGAAGATGTTGGACCAACTTCCCAATTCCTTGTATTCTCAGCCAATGTGTCAAAGAAGTGAAAAGCTTCTTCTGGAGTCTTCTCATAGAATTCTCCATTGCACATTGTAGAAACTAGCATTTTCAATTGGGGAGTGAGTGAATCATAAAAAAAACTGACCACTCTCCATTGCTCAAAAGCATGGTGCCGACAAGTGTGAAGAAGGTCTTTAAACCTTTCCCACGCTTGAGCAAAATTCTCATTTGATTTACAAGCAAAGTTCATGATTTGTCTTTGAAGAGTAGCAGTTCTGTTGGCAGGGAAGTATTTTTTTAAGAAAGTTGCTTGCATTTCTCTCCAAGTTCCTATAGATCTAGGTGAGAGAGTGCCTAACCACATTTTTGCCTTATCTTTCAGTGAGAATGGAAAGAGTTTTAATCTTATGACATCCTCATTTGTTGTATGGTCCATGCAAGTGCTACATACTTCCTCAAATTCTTTCATATGAGTATATGGATTTTCAGAATCCATGCCATGAAAAGTTGGCAACAATTGGATTGTGCCAGGTTTGAAGTTGAACCTATGATGGTTGATGGGAAGGATGATGCATGATGGAGTTGTCTGTCTAGGAGGATGAAGGTAATCCCTAAGAGGTCTAATCATTTCCTGATCAATGGGATCAAGGTTACTGTGGTCACTATCATGTACAAACATATTAGGTGCAAGTGGCAAGTTCTCGTTGTGTTGAGACATGAGTGATTGATATTCTCCAATCCTACCTGACCTTAGTATCATACACCATGCACAAACAAAAAAATAAAGTAAAAGAGAAACAGAGTTACCGAATTTATCAGGAGATGCTTATTCTTATATTTTTTTTTCTTTTTGTTTTTGCCTCAATCTCCCGGGCAACAGCGCCAAAATTTGGCTGCACTCTCACCCTGCGATTAAAACACAAAACAAAACACAATAAAAATTTTATATTTTTTTTCTTTATATTTGTGAGAGGTTTATACTCATCAGTGTACGAGTGCAATTGTAGTCCAAATTTAAATTTATATTTTCTGGATGAGTCCAGGTCGTTCACTGAGAGATTTATTTATGGCAAAATAAAAAGAATGTCACACACAAACACACGCATTTGGATGAATTGGAAACAATATTTTTTTATAGATTTTCAAATAACAGATGCTAGGAAATAAAGTAAGACAAAAGTTAAAATAAACACTGAATGTAAAAATCTAGAATTAAATAAGTCTTGAGTTAAGGCAATTTCAGTACCAACCCATTGATTCCCAATTTTTAGTAGAAAAGATTAGTAACATTAATTTAATTTCAGATATGAGGGTTTGTTATTAAATGCAATTAGAGATAATGATAGTTTTAATTTAAGCAATCCCCATACATGATATGTGAGATTTTAGTTTAAGCAACTACCACAAATCTAATTATAATTAATACACAAAACAACTAAATTAATCATCCGAGTTTGGGTATGATAGCGTTTCCAGTTCTAGTAACTCTCATACATGGCATGAAAGCTCTAAGTTAGGCTTACGCTCCAATCCAAACCTAGTGATTTCTTAATTTAAAAATACACACTCATATTGAAATTTAAATTAATATCACTCATTTAAAGCGTAGCTTTCTTTGGGAATCATTGGCGTTGGACACTATTCTTGCCTTAACCCAAGATTGGATTTAGCTACTCATCATTATTTATAAATTAATTAACAGGAATCTAAATAGTGTAATTAAAATGACAGGAATTAAAATAGCAAAAACTAACCTGCCATTTAGGCGGTGAATAATAAAGAGACAAGAATTAAAATTGCAGAAATTTAAATGTAAAAACTAACTGGCCATTTAGGTGGTGGATAACTAAGTAACAATAAATAACATAAGAATTCAAAAGAAGAAATAAAGAAAGTAAGATCACATAAGAGAACAATAAAGAAAAGAAAAGAGAACAAGAACAATTCTTAAAGAGAAAATATAAGAAAACAACTAAGTTTTGATTCAAGAATAATAATCACACTTACAAATGCAATCAAGTGAGTTATTTATAGCCCACAAGATGCAATACAAACCGCACACTTTCAATTATTTAACTAGACATAATTATATCTGATGGACACTCACACACTTAAAGTTAAATGGATTTTAGCTATAATACACAATTAAAGTTAAATGGATTTTAGCTAAAATACATACCTAATAAAGCGCTCATAAAGTTAAATGGATTTTAGCTATAACACACACCTAATAGTTAAATGGATTTTAGCTAAAAAAATCACACCTAATAAAGCACTCATAAAATAAATATTTAAAAAAAATAAATAAAATAAATAAATCTCTACAATTGGGTTTTTGATCTTCATCAGGATTAAAAATAATCCTTGGGCCTTTTCCAATTGATGCTTTCCATGGATTACTCAAGTTGGGATTTAATTCTTCATGGGCTTGAATTCTTCATGAATTTTAATTCTTCATAAGCTTGAATTCTTCATGGGCTTGAATTCTTCATGAGTTTTAATTCTTCATGGGCTTGAATTCTTCATGCCTACAAATGAGCAATTAAGTATTAGTAATAAATTATATATTATATATATTTATATGATATATTATATGGTATATTATATACTTATATATTATATAGATAATCCATGCATGCACTCCATTGAGTATATATATGTATTATATTTACATGTTTATTATAATATATTATATATTATATATATGGATATATATTACACATAACTATTCAATTAAACCAATTTAAAATCAAAACGGGGGTTATAATTATAACAAAAATTTTACAAAATTAACCACTAATCAGTAGTCCTTCGGTGTCCCCTCCAGTAATGGTGTCTCTCTCTTCAGCGTGTCGTCCGCCTCCACCTCTGGTGTCATTTCCTCCTACCATCTATTTCTGATTTTTCTCATATAAAACCAAAATCTGCATTTTATTAGTGTACAACAACATTGTATGATTGTTTGTGATTTTGACATAATTATTCTTTTAAGTATCAAGTGCTTAAAAGGTCATAATTGTAGTTTATTTGATTATATGAAATTTTTATCTTATTATTTTTTTAGGTTTTTTGATTTTGGAGTCGTATATGTATTTACATCCAGATAATGAAATATTAAAAATTTAAAGATTTCAATTTTGCTAACGTGTCTTCCTCAAAATATTAAAAATTTGTGTACATATTTGATGGAATTGATGATGGTTCATGCTTGTGTAGTAAAGAATGTTTAATTGCTTTAGTTTTACTTTCTTCAGTTGCTCAAACCAGATTATGGCAATAGGTGTGAATTACATTTACAACCATTTTCAAAGACTAGATTACTCCTATCATTTTCACAAAGTCTACCTTTACAATTTGTTTCTCTTGGGTGTGCAAACTGAGTCTCACATTGGCTAAACATGGGGAGGATCATGGGCATATAAAGAATGGACAATATCTCCATTGGTATGAGGCCTTTTGGGTCAAATTCAAAAGCAAATCCATGAAGGCTTAGGCCCAAAGTGGATAACATCATACAAATGTGGAGAAATGGGGGTCCAGTTACCCAACAAACTTGTTTGTGAAGAAAATTCCTTGCAAAAATCCACAAACCATAGATTAGATTAGGAAGAAAATGCAAAAATAGTAAGCTAAAAAATCAAACGAGAAACCGAAAGCATAAAACCAAAAGAACTCCCTGTTGTCGTCAGGTGGGGCTTTAAAGTTCAGATTGATTAGTTGAAGACCTACTAAGGTAAGCCAAGAATTGGTCCCAAAGAAAACCCAAAACCAGCCCTCAGATCAAACCCAGATTTCCCCAAAACAAAACAAAATACCCCAACTTGAGAATAAATACGAACAACACTCGATCTCTCCTCTTCGGTCACTTTCTCTCTCTCTCTCTCTCATGCTTGTTTGAAAAAACCACCCCCATAAACCCGATTATATGTAGATAACCATCGAAACATCTCACAAATATAAGCTCCCTAGGTATTTGGAAGAGATCGGATGAGTGTGAGGGGAAAAAAGGGAGAAAAAACCAACTTGGATTTTGAATGGAGATAATCAAGTCTCCAGCCACTTCAAAAGGCTAGATCAGATCAGGTGAGAAGCTAATAGAGATAAGTGATGGGCTAATAGGAGAATAATGGGCTTTCTGGTGGGCTTAGACCAAAAATGAGTTGGGCTTGGTTCTTGTTTTGAGCAACTGGGTCAAACCCACTTTCTTCAAAAAACAAGATAAACTTACTTAGGCCATCTTTTTATTAGGCTTCCTATAAGTGGGTTTGGATCTTTCTTTAAATCTATCAATTTCGGCCCGAAACCTATGATAGTTTTTTATATAGACCCGATTTTACCATCATCACCTTGGACTCGTTGGGTATCACATCCCAATAAATCTCCACCTTGATACCTAACAAGGCCTACACACAAGCAAACAATACATTAGTCGATAAAAGTACCAAACAAATTGCAATGTTCGCTTACCTTTGCCAATATTCTTATTGGGCTTCCTTTAAGTGGTTTGAACCTCTCTTTAAATCTATCAATTATGGGCCGAAGCTTATGATAATTTTTTATACTTGGCCAATTTTACCATCATTGCCTTGGATTTGTTGGGTATCACATCCCAATAGTTTCGAACTCAGATAAGTCGACGAATGGAAGGTGAGGAGAAAATTTCATAATTCTTGTCAATCCACAATTCTACCCGTACATCATGGTGATAGACCAAAAATTCATAATTCTTGCCAATCCAAAGTATGAATCCATCAATGTAACACTTCATTGAGCATGAAAAATTAAATTCACTACTTTCTCAAATTTTCTATCTCACACTCAATTTCATCAAAACCAACACTAAAAAAAAATAATTAATTTTTGTTATAAAATTGCCCACTTTGCTAAACTAGCAAAATAATATAGAAAACCCAATAGAAAAAAAAATAAAATCATAAAATCCCAAGAAAAATGGGTTGGTAGCATAGTGGATTCGGCGATAATGGTGTCGATGGAGGCAGGTGGAAATCGTTGGAGAGGAGTACATGTCTTGGGAGAGAAAATAAGTTAGCGACAAGCGATCGTGGGGACAATGGAGCTAGGTGGAGATGGTTGGAGAGAAGGAAATGGAGGCAGGTGGAGATGGTTGGAGAGAAAATGGGTTGGTGGCTAGCGATGGTGGAGCCAAGGAGGCAGGCGAAGATGGTTGGAGAGAAGTACAGAGAAAAAGAGTGAAAATGGATTATGCCAGAGGACCAACGCCACTGATGGTGAGGATCAACAATGACAGGAAGAGATGACCCCGGAGGTGAAGTTAGACGACATGTCGAAGGATCGCAACTACTGTCGGTGGGGAACGACGACGTTGGAGGTAGAGGTGAACAACACGCCATAGAGAGAGAGAGAGATACTACTGTTGAAGGGGATGTTGGAGGACTGCGACTATTGCTGGTGGGGATCGACGATGACAGCAGGGGACGACACGTCAGAGATGGATTTTACAAAGAGAGAGGGTGTGCAAAGAGAGAGAGAGAGAGAGTGTGTGTGAATTGAGGAAGAAGTGCTTGTGCAAGCAAAAACATTGGACGAGCAAAACATTGGGCCACACAAAAAAATTTATAATTAAAATTTTCTTTTGTCTAAAAGAATAAACACTGCCTCCATTAAATGCACACCCTTTAAATTAACGGAGGTATGCACACCCTTTAAATTAACGGAGGTGACGCATTAAGGAAGGTGCACAAAATCGCATGTGATGGCTGTCTCCCAATTATTTTTCTTTTCAATATTATATAATATCATATATTATATTATATATTATACACATTTCTTTGATGGGACCTCCACAACTCCCTTTGATTAATTAATTAATTCTTATAATATTATATATGTATAATAATTATTATACCCTTAATATTATATCTAAATTAATTATACATTGAGAACATTTCTTATAAATAATATCTAGTTAAAAATATCATTAACTCTTAATGATATTTTTATCAACCATTTACTTTTAATGATAATTTAATTTTCATTAACTCTTAATGGTGAAAATACAATCAACTAATTCGGATTCAATAATCTAACGTATTACCTAGCTAGGGTGTGACCTTTTAGATTCACCACTAAATAACAATTGGGACACGCTAAACACTTTAACGCTAATCAACCACTTTGGTTTACAAAGATTCTCAATCTCCTCAATATACCATGAAAGACCTTGCGTGACAACTAACATTATGTTAGAGTGATTCTACCAGTAATGAAGTCTTACTTTAAAGAGAACCTATTTGAACTTTTGATTCTCGTGTACTATAATTCATCCACTGATTAACATTCCGATCGAGTGAGAGTCATGGACTAATCAAACTCACTAACTCGATATCAATGCCAAGAACTAGTGTGGTGTGCTTGAAATGACACATTGGAACATCTTCCGACATTAGAAAACACATTTCCAATCATGCGTACCTTGGCCAGGGATATGTACAATCACAACCACTATTGAACCCATAGGATATTCACCTCACGCCGAAGTTCGACGGATCCTATTAGCAATCACTTGTCTCCATACGCCACTACACAAGAATCACACAGAGCATCTCCTACCCAATAACTAGATGGTTCTTATCAACGACAAATCTCTGGCACTAACATATAAGACAACTGTGTTACCTCCGATCTAAAAACCAATAACACAATCAAAACATGTGATATATCATAGATCCTCCTAGCTATGTGATTTATCACATGCGTCACATTTAGTAGTTGTTTAACTAATATCTACCCACATGTTTACTATTTTTATTTCATGGATTATGGCATGCGATTTACTATCTTTTATCATTAGCATCTCATATTAATCAAAAGTAGTAATCCATGTGGCAGTCTATAATTGATTTAATCATAGCTTTCTTCTAAGAAATCAAAGGACTATGAATATTATTAAAAATTCTTAAGGCAAAAGTCTTTGTCACATATTCTTAACACTTGTGCCTACTCATTAGGATGAAACTAGGCCAGAACCAAGAAAATTTCCCTTAGAAAGGCCATTCCAAATTTGGGAAGAGGAAATCGAAGACCAATTGCCAAAGAAGCCTCCTGGGCTTTTTTATAGTAATCGTCCACGTAAGCAACTCATGTATTCCTCTACATGGACTCTTTTATAGTAATCATCCACGTAAGCAACTCATGTATTCCTCTAGATTTCTCTATAAAGTCTTGTTCTGTAATCCTTAGGGAAGGATATAGTAAACGAACCTTTGCAAGATTGGATTGTTAGGATTTAAATGCTTCATAGTATATATATATATATATATATATTTAATGCACATATCATATAAAACACTGATATCAATAGAGAAGAAGAATACCTCTCAACTCCATAATAGCGATGAAAATCTTGATTACAATGGCAAGCACAAATGCACTACACCATACCAGATCTTTCTCTTCTTCTTTGCTATTATGCCTTAACCTTTTCTTAATGGGAAGAAAATGGTGTAATAGATTGATTAGAGAGAATAGGGGACCTAGCCATATATATATAGAGCCAAGAGGGTTTTACCCATCACAAAACCCTATTGGGCCTACACTTATTCCACAAATCATATATATACATAGGCCTAAGCCCATTAAGGTGCACCAAGCCCAATGTCCAATTATGATCACATATAATCCATTTGGGCCTCTAGGCATTGTTAAGCTATAGCCCAATTGACTTTTTTCTTAAAAAACAAGATCCAATTAATATTGCATACATAATGAAAAAATTCTAACATTCTCCCACTTTTGCAATATTAGTTGGTGTCAATATTTTTTTTTTTTTTAAATTGACTCTCTAGTTGGACAACAAGAAGTTGAAAACTTGAGTGGTCACTCTTTTGAAACCATAGCTTAACAAATAATCACCTTTAAACATGTTTCGTTCGACCTAATTACCAAAATCATATCATAGTTGTCAAAATGTATTTATTTTCATAAATTCGCACTATGGTCATAATTTTGGCAATTAAATTAACATGAACACAATATGGTGGTATAGGTAATAGCATATACCTTATATGATCTTCATGCCAAGTCTATATCAGTCCTTTAACTATCACTATCCATGAAAGCTAAATCTGAATGCCTTCACTAGTGATAAAAGAAACGAGCATAACAACTCAAAAATATACAGTGATATCACCAATCTAATATCATGAAAAGATACATTAGCATGCATATGACTTTAAAATTTAACATGGATCCATGAGATAAAATAATTGAGCTCATTACATAACAGTGATTGGGAGTAACAAATCAATAAAATAACAACTCCCACTAATCAAGCACATCAAAGGACTCTAAAATCCCCATATTAACAACATGCCTTTTAAAATCAATAGGTCTAAGTCCTTTGGTTAATGGATTAGCAACCATGACCTGAGTATTTATGTGCTTCACAACAATATCACCTTTCTTGACCATATCTCTGACTGAAAGATACTTGATCTCTATGTGTTTGAAACCTCTAGAACTTTTATTGTTTTTAGTGGAGAAAACTGCAGCACTATTGTCACAATAAACCCTGATTGGCCTTGAGATGGAATCAACAATCAAAAGCCTAGAAATAAAGTTCTTTAACCACATAGCTTGTGATGCCCCTGCATAACATGCTACAAACTCTGCTTGCATAATAGATGAAGCTATAAGTGTCTGTTTTGCACTTTTCCATGAAACTGCCCCATCGGCTAACATGAAAACATATCCAGAAGTGGATTTTCTTTCATTAGGACACCCTGCAAAATCTGCATCTGTATACCCAACCACCTCAAGGTGATCAACTTTTTTATATACTAGCATAAAATCCTTTGTTCTTTGCAAGTATCTCACAACTTTCTTTGCCAACACCCAATGCATAAGCCCAGGATTAAAAGAAAATCTCCCCAACACGCGAACTACAAGAGCAATATCGGGCCTAGTACAAACTTAAGCATACATCAAACTTCCAACAGCACTAGCATAAAGCACATTTTCCATCTGTTGTTGCTCTATTACATTTTTGGGACAATTTTTCTTACTAGGCAATTATCTCTTAGTTGTAGGCACTTCCCCAGCTCTACAGTTTTGCATATTAGTCCGATTAAGAACACGACCTATATATGATCTTTGAGAGAGTCCTAACAAACCTCGAGTCCTATCCCTATTAATTTCAATACCAAGAACAAATGATGCTTCACCAAGATCTTTCATGTTAAAAGTCTTGGAAAGCATTTGCTTAGTATCATGAAGCAGGTTCAAATCATTACTCCCAAGGAGAATATCATCAACATATAGCACAAGAAGAACAAATCTGCTCCCACTGATTTTGAGATATATACATTGGTCTATCTTATTCTCAACAAATCCAAAAGAAGTAATTACCTCGTTAAACTTCAAATACCATTGTCGAAAGGCTTGTTTTAAACCATAAATGGATTTCTTTAACCTGCATACCAAATGTTCTTTGCCACTTTCTTTGAAGCCTTCAGGTTATTGCATATATACTTCTTGATGCAAGTGTCCATTTAAAAATGTTGTTTTAACATCCATCTGATGAAGTTCAAGATCAAAGTGTGCCACTAGTGCCATAATAATTCTGAAGGAATCCTTTGAGGAAATAGGGGAAAACGTTTCATTGTAATCAACTCCTTCTTTCTGAGTAAAACCTTTAGCCACTAATCTCACCTTGTACATTTCAATATTGCCTTTTGAATCTTTATTAGTTTTGAACACCCATTTGCAACTTATATGTTTAACACTTTTAGGTTGTTCAACTAGTTCCCACACATTGTTGCATGCCATAGATTTCATTTCATCCTCCATGGCTTCCAACCATTTATCAAAACAAGTACTTGAAATAGCTTGGCTATATGAGATCGAATCTATAACATGACCAACATCGTAGTCATTTTCACCAAGGTATACCACATAATCATCTGATATAGCAAATTTTCTTTCTCTCACAGGGCGCCTATCAGGAATTTCAGGATGTGAAATGTGTACTAAAACATCTTCCTGTTGGGATACTTCTTCTGTTTGATCTAGTTGAAATACCATCCTTTCATATACAACTGGTACTGACATTATCATAATTTCCTCTTCCACATTAACATCCCTTACACAAGAACAAGAGCATTCACTTGTATCATTCTCCAAAAACTTTGCAGTGATAGAATCCACAATCTTTGTGGCTCAACTAGGGCAATAAAATATGTATCATTTAGAATTGTCAGGATAACCAACAAAGAAACAACGTGTAGTCTTACGATCCAATTTAAGAAGGATTGTAGATTCTTACCTCAACAAGACAACCCCAAACTCGGAAATGATTTAAGCTCGCCTTACGACTAACCCAAAGTTCAAAAGGAGTCAGAGGAACAGATTTACTAGAAACTCTATTCAAGATGTACATTGCAGTCTTTGTGACTTCACCCCAAAGAGACATGGGTAGATTACACCTACTCATCATCGTCCTCATCATATCTTTTAGTGTGTGATTTCTCTTTTCAGCTACTCCATTTTGATCTGGTGTGCCAGGCATAGTATATTGAGCAACTATCCCACATTCTTGTAGATACATGATAAACGGACCCATACATTGTCCGCTAGGCCCATGCCTACCATAGTATTCTCCACTTCTATCAGATCTCACAACCTTTATACTTTTCTCTCGTTGCTTCTCAACCTCAGTTTTGAAAATCTTAAACTTTTTGAGTGCTTGAGATTTATCTAAAATAAGATATACATATCCGTAGTGAGAAAAGTCATCAATAAAGGTGAGAAAATATTTAGTCCCACATAATGTAGACACATAAGGTCCACTTATATCAGTGTGGATAATTTCCAGAAGCTCATTACTATGAGTTGCACCTCTTTTCTTGGTTTTGGTGAGCTTTCCCTTTATGCAATCAACACAAATCCCAAAATCATTGAAGTCAACAGTAGGCAAAATACCATTTTTAATAAGTCTCTGCATCCTTTCTTTGGAAATATGACCAACCGTTTATGTCATAAGGTTGAAGAGTTTTCTTTAATCAAGGTTCTTTTAACACCAACATTCTCAACGTTCAAGGAAGTAACCATGGAAAAAAAGTTTAACTTATATAACCCATCACACAAGAGTGCAATGCCAACAAAAACTGAATTAAAAAACAAATTTAAACTTCCATTACCAATACCAAAATAATATCCCACACAATCCATCTTAGAAAT
This sequence comes from Diospyros kaki, assembly GCA_036245055.1. Lineage (NCBI taxonomy): Eukaryota > Viridiplantae > Streptophyta > Magnoliopsida > Ericales > Ebenaceae > Diospyros > Diospyros kaki. Next base: position 23,411,751 of record BSEG01000011.1, on the reverse strand, counting down.
GGAGATCAAATTCCGCCTAAAGGACGGTACAAAAGCGACATCATTCAAAACAAGGATATATCCAGTTTCTAATTTAAACTCTACTACTCCTATAGATTCAACTTGTACTCGAATGCCATTTCCAACCACCAGCGTTCTCTCATGATCACTTGGTTTTTGCTTGCTCTTAAACCCTTGCAAGGTATTGGCCACATGAATGGTTGCCCCAAAATCAAACCACCAAGTATTCAATGGAACATCTATTAAATTGGATTCAAAACAAATAAAAGCAAATGGTTTACCTCTACTTTTGTTCTTTTCTAACCAGTTCTTATACTTGTGACAGTTAAATTTCTTATGACCATTTTTTCTTATAGAACCAACAACTGATCTCTTTCTTGATAGAAGGTTTGGGGTGATTGCTCTTCTGATTTTTGATCTTGTTGCCACCTTTGTTATTTCTACGGTAATTGTGGCTCGAGGAATACCCTTTCATGTTTGGCTGACTCACAAAATTCACATTACCACTAGAACCTCTAAGGATCCTCTTTTCTTCTTGGTCACTGATAGATATTAGTTCATTAGTATTTCACTTATCCTTCTGAGTATTAGAAGAACTTTTCAATTGGTCAAACTGTGAAGGTAAAGAATTAACAGCATGATGAACAAGGAATGACTCAGTAACAAGGATTTCAAGCTCGGTCAGTCTAACGGTTATATCAACCATCTTCATAATGTATTCTCTAACACCACCCACCCCATCATACTTCATTCCTGTCAACCTATCCATAAGTTCTCCAGCATCTGCTTTTTCAGACGATTTGTATTTTTTAGCTATGTCATCAAATAATTTCTTAGCATTTTCTATCTTAGATATGGCACCAAGGAGAGTGTGGGAAATAAACCTTTTCATTATCATCAAACTTAAACGATTCACCCTTCCCCATTTTTCATACCTAGCTTTCTCTTCAATGGAATTCCTCGCAGTTGGCTTAGGAGGCTCATCCTCATGTAAGGCTATGTCGAGATCCATCAAACCCAGTTGAATTTCAATATCTTCTTTCCATCTCTTAAAATTGGTTCTAGTCAAAGTCTCAATGGTCGAAGTCTGATTACTGACATTGAAAGTGCAAGGGCCTGTATATAAAAAATATATCGCAATTAAATATAGGCAAACAATAAACAAGAATAAGCCTAGACACCTTTATAGCATTATTCTCACAAAAACTTAAGATGCACATTATAAAATCACCTTTAGGCAGAAAATATAATATACAACTTAAATTTTCAAGTAAGTAAATCAAGGGTAAAGGATAAACAAGAATAAGCCTTAAACCTTTATGGCATTATTCTCACAAGAATTTAAAATGCATATTATAAAATCACATTTGGGTAGGAAATATAATATACAAGTTAAATTCTCCAATATGAAAAACAAATAACTTAGAAACAATCTCCTTTGGGATGAAAGTTTCAAGAAATAATGTATTTTCACATTTACATCATGTCATCTAAATTAAAATACACAATTAACACCTTTGGGTAGAAAATTATGCATGTTAATTCAGATAACAAATATCGCAAAATAATTAAGTGAAATTAATCAACTTAAATTCCTTTTTTTTTTATAATAATGGATTTATCGTTTAATTATTAATTTCAAGTTCAAAAAAAATAAAATTTTAATTTATGACCCAAAAAATACAATTTAAATAATTAAATGAATAAAATCCATAATAAAAATATATATATAGCTCAATAGACATATGGGCTAAGTTAATAAAACAGGCCCAAATAATCAAATTAGAACCCATAACAAAATAGGCCCATGAATTGACATTGGCTCACTTGACAAAAGAAGTTGCTCAAGCCCAGGCCCAATAAAAAAAAAAAACTTTAGATTTGCTACAATAGATCCACTTATGGATCTCAACGAATCTGGTTAGATGGCCTAGATCCGACCCAAATCTTTTATACCCCATCTTCCTCACTCATCCTAGGGTTTCTTCTCAAACCCACCACGGCTTCCATACCTTTTATGTGCGCCGCTGCCGCCACTATCCTCATCTTCAATCGGCCCATTACTAACCAGTACCATGGCCGAAAAAAATGATTCAATCAATCAGCCATGGAGAACCCAGCGAACACGACGAAACCAGTGACCGGCGATGCGCGCCATCGGCGACAACAAGCGATGCCACAGTCGTTGCTGCCACCGCCTTCTCTCTTCTCCGTTCATCGCCATCAACCCAACAGTATCATCTCTCTCTCTCTCTTAAATTCGTAACAGCGAACAGATTATAGAATATATATATATATGTATATGTTTTGTTTAGTTGCAGAGAGCTTAGAGAAGAAAGGGAATGGCAGATATATAATATATATCCTGTATATGTATATATACATATATATATATATATAAATAAGCATTCATGGAGTTTACAGTATGTGGAGATTGCACAGAAAAATTTATAATATATGTATTGAAAACTCAACAGTATGTGCAATCAAGTTCTATATGAATATGTGTTGTCTCTGATACCACATGTTAGGATTTAAATGCTTCACAGTATATATATATATATATATATATTAAATGCACATATCATATAAAACACTGATATCAATAAAGAAGAAGAATGCCTCTCAACTCCATAACAGCGATGAAAATCTTGATTGCGATGGCAAGCACAAATGCTCTGCACCAGACCAGATCTTCCTCTTCTTCTCTGCTATTATGCCTTAACCTTTTCTTAAGGGGTGTTTGTTAACCAAGATATGGGGGGATAAGTTCAGATATGGGAAGCATTTCGGATGTTTATTTTTTTCAGCGTGTTTGTTAAACTTATCTGGGTTTTTCTGGAAAGGGGCTCACGTGACCTCTTATCTTACTTTTATCAGATAAATTTATCTGAGGGAGGAGGTCAGATAAATTTATCTGACATTTTACAGATAAAGGTAAATTACACACATGCCCTTCTATAAAACCTCACCTTGAAACGTCGTCCTTCACATTCATCTTCTTCTCTTTTATTTTTAATTGCTATTTACTATTCATCTTCACACTTCCACGGAATTAACAGAGGGAGGTTGTTCATCTTCCTTTCATTTTCTGTAAATCTTCTTTTCATTACTGATAATCGTCGCCTCCCCCACAATCTTCTCTATTTCTGTAAATCTTCTTCTCTTCTATTTTCTGTAAAAAAATTTGTAAATCTTCTTCTTCTCGTATTTTTTGTATATCTTCTTCTATATTTCTGCATATCTTCTTCTCGTATTTTCTATATATGTATGTGTGTGTGTGTGTTATATGATCTGTTCACTATGGCTTCTTCTACATTTCTAGAATCTTATATGTGTATGTGTATGTGTATGTGTGTGTTATTTTTAGAATCCTTTATGTGTGTGCGTGTGTGTGTTATCTTCTTCTACATTTCTGTAAATTTTCCTACAGTGAATAGAATATTTTTATATTATGTTCAATGTGGCTTCGTTTCCTGTGGAGGAGACATGAATATTTGCTTTAGATGTCTTATTTTTATAAAAATTTCCAAACATCGTACAGTTTCATGATTTAAATTCTAAATTTAAATAAAATATATCATGATAATATGTGAATTCAGAGAATTAGAATTTTATTGTCACTGCTGCTACCATGAAATGCTCCATTTGAGTGTCTTTGTTGTTTCTCAACCCTCATGCATCATTAGTAACATATTTATATAATTATATTCTACGAAATTTTTCTATCTAAGTTATTTTATATTTTGTTATAAAATACTTTTATTTTACTATAAAATGAGCAAGTAAATTTTTTTATTGAAAACCATTCCACATTTAGATAATTTTATATTAAGCAATCCATCAGAAGTTATTGTGTCAAGAGTTGTGTGTGGGTATACTGTGTGATTTTTTTTTTATTCATGCACTTTACTGTTTTTGTTGATTTTAGCATTCATCATAGCACTTTGACATGTTCCCATATTAATTGTTCTTGCATTTTTTTCCTTCACTAATAATTGTGGATTATGTCAATTAACCCTTCCAGTGAAAGTTTCTTCATGATGGAAATAGCGATTACAAAGAGTTTACATCTATGATATTATCTATCTCAAACGAACATGACATACATGCATACTAAAATAACCAACACAAAAGAGTCTAAAAATTGAGGTTGTACCTTTCTAAAGCATTTTTCTAGCTGCTACAATAAAAAGTTAAAAAATAGGGTATAATTTTTTAACATCACATAGGATATATACATTTTGCAAAAACAAACAATATATCATTTAATTTTTATATAACATTTCCAATCCATAATGTGACCTCTTTTCTAGTATTTGATTGTTCAAGAATAATCATTTATGTGTTGAAAAATAATGTTCTTTGGTCAAAAGTTCTTATTAACTCTTTTTTTTTCCATTTGTAGTTGTAATGGATAATATGGATCTTGAGGGTTTGATATTGAATGGGACGAGGACTCTTGGGACATTGATGATGATCTTGAGGGGTTGTTATGGTTGATAATTATAATATGTTGGTTGCTTAGATCTATAGCAAGTGTTGTTATAGCTGTTGGGAAAGTATCAAAATTTAGCTTGGATGAACCTACCTCCTGTAAAGTAGGAAATCCTAGTAGAGATCTAATTTACATTAGAATGAAGTCACAGATGGAACAACTTAACAAGTTGCTCCACAATGACACAACAACAATATGCTCTATAAGAATGGATATGAGAACTTTTGGTTTATTATGTAATTTGTTGACGCATGTTGGTTTAAAAGAAACTAGGTTCGTCACAATAGAAGAGATGGTGGCTGTTTTTCTCAATATTTGTGCGCATTGTATGAAAAATAGATACCAAAGCACTGATTGGACTAGATTAGGGCAAACCATTAGTAAGGTTTTTCATAAAGTTTTGTCTGCCATCTTAAAACTTTACCCAATGATGATTGTGCATCCTGAACCAGTATCAACAAATTGCTTGGAAATGCCTTGAAATTTTTTTGAGGTAATCCTTTATAGTAATTTTGAATTAGTTTCAAAATTACACATTAATTATATATTAATGTTAAAACATTTGCATTTCGTATAGGGTTGTTTAAGTGCACTAGATGGCACGCATATTAAAGTAATAGTGTCTAAAGATAAAAAGACATGTTACAGAAATAGAAAAGGCAAAATTTCCACCAATGTGCTTGGAGTAGTTGATAGATTTGGTAGGTTTGTGTACGTTTACCCAGGATGGGAAGGTTCAGCAACTGACAGTAGGGTTTTGAGAGATGCAATAACAAAACCAAATGGCTTCAAAGTTCCAACGGGTAAATTATGTGAAAACTTATCTTCAAATTTTGTAAGTTATTAGATATTTAACTAATTAATTAATTTTTTTAACATTTACAGGAAAATATTATTTAGTTGATTCTGGCTATACAAACGGACCTGGTTTTGTCACCATTTAAGCACCACCGATATCACTTAGGAACCTTCGGAAGTGGACATCCTCCTCCTTCAAATCATGAGGAGTACTTCAATTGGAGACATTCGCAAGCACACAGTATAGTTGAGAGAGCTTTCGGTAGTTTAAAAAATCGTTGGAAAATATTAGGCTATGGATCTTACTACTCTACCGAAACAGTGAACAAAATTATTATTGTTTGCTGTATTTTACAAAATTTCATTTATAAGGAGATGGGAACATTAGTTGATGAATATGCAGAAGATATCTATAATGAATTGAATACTGACATTGATGATAGTGTAAATGTTGTTGAACCAACCATAGAGTGGACAACATGGCGGTTGCATAAAGCCCAGGAAATGTGGAATGAGTACACAACTAGGCAGAATTGAGTAATTTTTTCGTTGTTTAATGAATTATGTATTGTGTGACATGCAGAATTGAACAATTTTTTTTTATGTGTACCATGTAAGTATGGAGTGTTTTGTAATGAACTATAGAATTGAATTTTTCGTGTAAGTTTTGTTATTTACAAATTGTAGAATTAAATTATGCATGCACTAAAAAAAACTCATCGTTCTTCTTATAATTTTATTTTGTCAAATTTGAAATTTTGACTTATTTGTAATATAATTTATTTGTGTTCTATCTTTCTGCATTTTTTAACCATAAAATTTATAAGTATTTCTTTAATCATTGTTTTAAATAGAGATGGAAAGCATAGATAACTCAACGAATTCTAAAGAAAAAAATGTAAGAAAATCTAGAGGTACTTCTCATACTGATGATGGTGGAGAATGCAGTAGGTCTAGGAGGTCGTGAAGGGTAAATGAAGAATGGACTCTATTAAATTTGTTAAAGAAGTTAAGTCAGGATCCTAAGTTCAAGCAAGGTAACCAGTGGAAAGGTGGTTACTTGGTTGAACTACAAGTTAGGCTAAAGGCCTTTTTCCCCAATACAGACTTGAAAGCTGTACTGCATCACTTAAAAGATGGATGCTTGGAAGAGGTTTTACAATTGTCTTCAAACTTTGATGAATAACACTAGATTTGGTTGGAATGATAGACTAAAGATGATTGAGTGTGACAGTGAGGAGGTATGGGCTGAGTTTGAAAAGCTAATGATTAATTTATTGAAATTTATTTTACTAATTTTGTTATTATTTATTTGATTTAGAAAAAAATTTCATATTGATGACAAATATTTAATTTTAAATTTGCAGAAAGACAAATATATAAAGTATGTGAGAGGTAAATCCATGCCATATTATGATGATTGGGTGGAAATTTGGGGAAAAGATAAAGCCACCGGGGAGTATGCCTAGTCACCTGCTGAAATACTCCAAGACTTGAACAATCATCAAGAACAACAACTAGGGGAGGACGAGGTTAACAATTTGGAGGAGCAAGGAGAGGAAGCTGCATCAACTGAGACTATCCCTAATTCTAGCAAGAGTGGGAGTAAGAAGAAGAAGAGGATGGGAGTAGATAACTCTTCAAATGAGCTTTCAATTGTTAGTGATTCTATTAACAAGCTGTCAGATACAATGGAGAAAAGTCTGTGCTCAATTGGTGACAAATTAGGAAAGAGATCATTACAAAGAGAAGAATTAGCCAAATTTATGGATGCTGTCCCATTTGTAAACATAAATGAGAGGTTCATGGCTGCCAGTAAAATTGGAAGAAAGCCAGAATTACTTGATCATTTATGCATTATTGCTCCTACTGTGAGGATTGATATGATTAACTATGTCCTTGGTTATTTGCAATAGGATTGGGATATTAATTGTTTGGTAAAGACACGTAATGGCTATTTTGATTTTGATATAATTAGCCATGTCCTTAGTTATTTGCAATAGGTTGGGATATTAACTATTTGGTAAAGACATGTAATGGCTATTTGGTTTTGATATGATTAACTAATTGTTTGGTAATAATAATTGTTTGGTAGAGTCACATAATGACTATTTTGGTTTATTGTTAAACATTAAATTTTTAATACAAAATTTTATTTTATATTTCTATCTTATTTGCTTATGGCTGATTTTGTTATATTATTATAAGAGAGCATGATATTTATTTTTGAAATAACTACTTGTTGATGTTAACAAATAATTTTGAATGAATTTGGTAATAGGGATATTTTGGTAAAAAATCCTTATCTTGATGCTTATCATATGTATTAACAAACACATGGAAAGAAAAAATATAATTATCAGTAGATTTTAAAAAATTCAACAAACAATTTGATAGAAATTTTGGAATGTTTCCCGGCCTTATCTTGACCATTCCATATCTTGGTTCGAAAAGCATCCCAATCTTATCTTGATACCACCTTATCTTGGTTATTTTAACAAACGCCTCCTTAATGAAAAAAAAATGGTGTAATAAATTGATTAGAGAGAAGAGGGGACCTAGCCGTATATATATAGAACCAATAAGGTTTTACCCATCACAAAACCCTATTAGGTCTACACTTATTCCATAAATCATATATATACAAATAGGCCTAAACCCATTAAGGTGCACCAAGTCCAATGTCCAATTATGATCACATATAATCCATTTGATCTTCTAGGCATTGTTAAGTTATAGTCCAACTAGCTTTTTTTTAAAAAAAATAAGATCCAATTAATATTACACACATAATGAAAAAAATTCTAACATGGCTCTCTTAAAATGAGATTGGTTGCCTAGAATGAGCCACATCTATTGAGGAGTTGCAGGTCTATGAACTTGCTTTACTCTCATCATGATAAAAGAACTAACCAATACTAAAGAATTAAGAGAGAGATCGCGAAAGATCAGTGAGTATCCGAGAGAGTTTGCGAAAAACTAAGACATTTTCAAGAGAAATTGCAAGTGAGTCTAAAATAGGGGGAGATGAGTTTTTCAAAAGACTTAGGTAAAAATCAAAGGAATTGCTCTGGTGAAAAGTGAAAAAGAATTTGACTACGGCCCCATTTTTTTAATGAGACCTCGAAAGGTTAAACAACAGAAGGTGCAACAATATGGATCATCTGGTGAAAAGATTGCAAAGAACCACAGTTGTTGGATAAAAATAAAAATATCCAGTAAAGTCCACCTTGAGGCAAAAACTTATAACTATCAGAAAAAGCCAAAAAAACCATTCCCTAATAAAGTCTCCCAAAGGACTACTCAGCTAAAACAATACTCTTTCCCTTAGGAGAGCTAGAGAAAAAAATGGGAAGCAATTAAGTATACAAGGACTAAGGCCCATTTCTAAAAGCCCATGAAGCATAAACCCAAGAGCTAAGATTAAAGCATAAGGTTTAAAGCCACACAAATGGGCGTAGGAGTCCCACTCAAGTAAACTCCCCACAAGGGATACAAGGACTAAGGCCCATTTCTAAAAGCCCATGAATCATAAACCCAAGAGCTAAGATTAAAGCATAAGGTTTAAAGCCACACAAATGGGCGTAGGAGTCCCACTCAAGTAAACTCCCCACAAGGGAGAAGCAAGAGCCTTTTGGAGAATCACAAGGTCTCTTAAAAACCTTTCCACGAGATATTTTCATAACAAATGAGTAAATAGTTACCTTCAAAAAAAATTTCAAAAATTATATAATGGATGAGGATTGTCTGAAGCAATCATAATCTCAAGATATTAGGGATAGTCATCACTTCCTAACAATTTCAATTATAAATGCAGGAGAATCCATTTTATTAAGTCATTTTTTATTTATTCAAGATCTCTATAACTTCTTTTACTTTCGATGAAGCTAACATAATGATTGAAGTGTTTGTACAGAAATATCCTATATGCCCCCTGATGATTTTGTTCCCTGCAGAATATTTAAAACTTTGATATGGTTGTTCCACATGGAGGTGCTTAATTAGATCAATAAGCTCATCATTCATGGGCTTGTAAAGTAGGGTGCTAGCTAGTGTATTTAGACAGAGGGCCATACAATCGATTGGGCTAATATATGCGAATAAATTTGTTCCATATAGTTTTATATAGGTTAAGCTATTCAGCATCATTTAGTATTAGGATGATATTATATTAATCATGAACTTAATAATTTTTATTTAATATAACTGAGAAATAAATCCACATAGCATTTCATTAAGACAAATGTGAAATTTGCATTTAAAAAATCACGTGAAAAATGAAGTTAAAAAGTGGATCGGTCAAAAGAAAAAACCAACCTTGCCAAAGCAAATACCAAACCCTTGAAAACGGCTTTAGACATCAAATCCAAATCGTGTTATCTAATAACATAACATTGGGAAAGTAACTCATTATTAGTAAACTAAGACTATGATTGCCTTCCCCCTTCCTTGGAAGGCACGTCCCTGGCAAAGTCATACTTCGCTTCGCCCAGTCAGCGACCCTCATCAATTGTGTTACGACAATATTAATTTATTTATATCCCAATTAATTTTATAAGAAAAATAAGTTATGATATCCAAATAGTTCCTTATAAAATTCCATGATAAAATGTTCTTTTTATGTCTAGTAATTACTATATAAAAAATAAATTAAAAATTATTGTTTGCAAGAAAACTGTTCCATACTTAATTTAAAAATAAAATATTTTAAATAATTATATGTAATTATTATAATTATAATCATTGAGTACCCATTTCCATATAAAAATTAAAGATTAATATTTATAGTACCCATTTGCATATAAAAATTAAAGATTAATATTTGTCTTTTAAATAAAATTTAAATATTATGTCATGGCACTAAAATTATCTTATTTTTTGGGATTATCGTTATTATGTGATCTCTTACTGTTTATATTTTTAATTTTGATAAAAAAATAAATCACTGATAAAATTTTTATTTTATTATATAAAATAAAAAATTTTAATTTATCATGTCCTAAGAATAATTATCTTGCTTTTTTGTAAATAACATCGCGTGGTTTATAAGGTGGTGGTCAACATCATTATCACGTGGATCAAATGAGATTCGCTTTGCTTTGCTGTTTATAAGAATATATCATTTTCCCGGAACAAAATAATTAGGCGTGTTGTGTCCCAGGCTGTAAATATTCGCCAGTTTATATCCAAAGACACGGAAAGCAAAGCGAGCGTGTGAGCGAGAGAGAAAGAGAGAGAGAGAGAAGAGAAAGAGGGAGCACGAACAACACCAGTCCTCCGGCGAATCAATCTCCGGCGACATATTTATATATATATATATAGAGAGAGAGAGAGATTAACAATAGATAGAGAATCATGTGCTGCGGCGACGGCGATTGCAGACCGCTCGGCTTCCTATTGGGCCTTCCCTTTGCCTTTCTGTCGCTGCTGGTCTCCCTCGTCGGCATCGTGGTCTGGATCGTTGGGTTCGTTCTCTCTCTCTCTCTCTCTCTCTCTCTCTCTCTCTCTGTAATTTCTATGTGTATTTTGTGTATATCAAATCGAAATTGATGAGTAGTAAATATGAAAATCTGAAGGCTGGCGTTGACTTGCATATGCCCGTGTTGCCTGTGCGTGACGGTGATCGTGGAATTGGCTCTGGAGCTCATCAAAGCTCCTCTTCACGTTATGGAGTGGTTCACGTCTCAGATCCCCTGTTAGCTTTACTTTCCCAATTCCCCCCTTCTTCGGTTAATTTTTTGTACAATTATTGTGGCTGAATCTCTCTGCTTCTGTCTAGTTAATTGAATTCTCCGTATTTACTGATTGTGTAATTTAATCTACCGTTGATACGACTCACTTCAGCCATGACTTGACTTTGATTGTGGAGTTTGGGATTTTCCCCTCTTTTGAGTTTCTGGTTTATGCTGTTCTTTGTGTTCTTAGCCGCTGTTTGGCTTCCTTTCCAATTCGAGAAAAAAAAAATTAAAATTGAATTTAATTGCGTGTCTATTTTATGTCTAGGAAATTGAAATAATAATAATGGCATAGGGGAGGGTAGGGAACAGTTCCATCGTTCCCCTCAAATTTAAATTCCTAAACCCATTTTCAAAAATCAATCTTTCCCCTATCCTCACACCGTTCTGGATTTCCACGGCAACTTATTTCTGTGGATCGTGTTATATGTATTGACGAGATGATAGACTTGATGATCGAATCAAATTTCATCATCGATCATCAAAACGTTGCAGATGGAAGAAGCCTGGGCTTCATTCGTGAATGAAGCCAATCGGGCTTGTTTCGTGCAGTCTAATCGGGCTTCATCTACGATGAAGATTGAAGCTTCATCCAAAGGTGGCAGTAGCAAGGCTACGAGATGGTGTAACGACAATCAATGCAAAGCATTGCGGTGAGGCAACGGTAGGATGCAACAGTGATTGCGCGAGGTGCTACAGTGGGGCGACAACATGATGCAACAACAGTCGTGCGAAGCACTGCAGTAGGGTGACAAAATGATGCATTGGTGGTTGACGAGGCGAAAATAGTGATCAGGCGAGGCAGAGCTTGTTACAGGTAGCCATGGTAGAGGAGAAAAGAGGCGACCAAAGGTAGGGGTGGTAAATCTGCAAATTGGATAAGAGCATTTTTGTCATTTGACGCGTTCGATTATACTCTCAGTAATCCAATTATTTGTATAAATAACATTTTCCTATTTCTAAACCACCTACCCAATTGCATTGAATTTGCCATAAAACTCACCCCAAACCCATTCAATGCCTTACTTACAAATTGATTAAAATTAAAATAATAAGAAAACAAAGTCAAATTGTAACATCTGAAACAAGATATCTATAATTAAGATGAAGATGTCTAACAAATATTAAGATTGTAAAGACTAAAATTTAAAACAAATAAAAAAATTAAAATGTAAAATCAAATTAAGTTTGTCTTCATTTTGGAAAGATGTAGGGAGATATTGAACCTAGGTTTGTTTTTGAATCTAATTCAATTAAACCCATGTTATGTTGATGATTGAAGATGTGAGAGAGTAGAGGGAAGGGAGTGGAGAGGGAAAGGAGAGACATGAGAAGGGATGGATGTCGACTTTTGTTAACCATTGAAAATAGGAGAATGAACAAGGGGAAAAAAGATAGGAAATGATGGGGGGGAAAAAAAAAGGAGAGGAAAGGAAAAAAAATTATTTCAAATACAGGAAAAAATGATCATTTTATTTAGTTGGTTAATGACAAGATGTGTGCACTATTTTTAAAAATACAAAATAATCATTACAATTTAAACAAACCCTAAGAAAGAAATCATACAATTTTAAATGAAAAAATATGAGTTTTTAAACCATTGCTCTGAGACCATATGTAAATCATAATGCTACTCGTAAAGGAAACAATAAACATCATACCCATAAATCTTGAAAGTTTTTTTTTTTCTCATAGTACAAATGAATAAAACGGGCATTGATCCATTAAGGCTTCAAGACGTAAAAGATGATGTCAATTGATGAAGAGAATAATAGAAATTTGATTTCTCTCCCTTAATTGAACTTGATGATAGAAGAAAAATTGAACTTTAATTTGTTTTTTTTTTTTTATTGGGGTAGAAAGGATCAAAGTCTTCTTTAACCTTCTATCAATACCTCTTAAGAGTTGTATATATCTTTAAAATCAAATAAAATTTTAATATTCAATTATCTCATTAATTTTTTTATTATTTTATCAAATAAATACGATCATATCTGACAAAATAAATTTAAATATCATGTAACTTAAAATAATTCTCACATGTCACTACCAAAACACTACTTCTATCGCTGTGATACCGACTCCACGATAGTCGCCACCCCATCTCCACTACCATGAGTTTTTGGATTTGAATCTGGATTTGTTTAGAGGTGTCAAAAGGGCCGGCCCGGCCCGGCCCGGTCCGGCCCGAGTCGGCCCACGGGCTTTTTAAACGGGCCGGGCCGGCCCTTTTACTAAAAGGGCCGGGCCGGGCCCGGGCCCTTTTGCCATTGATAGGGCCCGGCCCGGCCCACGGCCCCCCTACAAAGGGGCCGGGCCGGGCTGGGCCGGGCTAGCCCGTGGGCTGGAGGGCCGGGCCGGGCCCTTAGCCCATAGGGCCTAGCGGGCCGGGCCCGGTGGGCCCAGCCCTTTTTTTTCTTTTTTTAAAATATTTTTTTAAAAATAATATATACAATATATACATATATAAATATCAAAATAATACATACATAAAAATTAGTTTTTTTCTTTTTAAAATATTTTCTATCTTAATTCTTAAATATTATTTCATCATTTTATATTTCAAAATTCTATATACCTTATAAATTTTTTTGTGAATTAATATGAAAAATAATGTACATATAAAAAGAAGAATGTTTATTTATAATTTAAATATATAAAAAATTTAACTTAAAAATTTTAAATAAATTGATGGTTATTATTTATATATATTGTGAAATTAAATGTTTTAATATCCAATATCAATAATTACTAAAAAATAACAAAATTTAAAAAAAAATGTATAAGGGCCTTACTGGCCCATAAGGGCCCCATGGGCCCGGCCCATAAGGGCCACGGGCCGGGCCGGGCTGGGCCCTTAAACGGGCCGGGCCGTGGGCCTAATTTCTTAGGCCCAGCCCGGCCCCCTATGAACAGTAACGGGCCGGGCCAAAGCCTGGCCCGTCCCGGGCTGGGCCGGGCGGCCCGCGGGCCGCCCGGCCCTTTTGACACCTCTAGATTTGTTTGTAAACGAACCTAGAATCTGCTTGAAGATGAGTTTGTCTTCAATTTGGAAAGATGTAGTGAGATAGTGATCTTAGCTTTGTCTTTGAACCTAATTCAATTAAACCTATAATATGTTGATGATTGAAGATACGAGAAAGTAGAGGAAAGGGAGTGGAGAAGGAAATGAGAGAGGCGAGAAGAGATGGTTATCGACTTTTGCTAACCATTGAAAATAGGAGAATGAATAAGGGAAAAAGAAATAGGAAATGATGGGGAAAAAAAAAGGAGAGAAAAGGGAAAAAATGATCATTTTATTTAGATAGTGTTTGTTAATTAAGATATACATCGAAAAATGTAAAATATGCAAAGCATTTCGGATAAAAGTATCTTTTATTGTATTTGTTAAATTTTCTGAAAAGAAATCACATGACTTCTTATCTTAAACTTTCAAAATAAATTTATCCATTCTCATAACTTATTTTGAACTTTATAATGGGGTGTTTGTTAAAATGAACAAAATAAGAGATATCAAGATAAAGTTGAAATACTTTTCGGATTAAGATATGGAATAGTCAAGATAAGTCTGGGAAGTATTCTAAGATTTCTATCAGCGTGTTTGTTAAATTTTTTGAAATTCACTGATAATTGTACTTTTTCTTTTTATGTGTTTGTTAATACATATGATAAGTATCAAGATAAGAGTTTTTTTTATCAAAATATCCCTATTATCAAATTCATTCAAAATTTTTGTTAACATCAAGAATAAATTTATGATTAAAATAGTATTTTATTATTAATATGAATTGTGAAAAAAATAAAAATAAAAATAATATCTTATTTTCTAAATTCATGTTCAAAAATAGATTTAAAGACTTAAAAAGTAGAAATAATTATTGTTAGAATTACAATAATTCCACCTAGATAGTTAAAAATGGCCAAAACATATTTTTATAATAGATAATAAAATATAAAATAATTTAAAAATTGGTGAAAGGAATTGTATTAGTTAATAAAATATATATATATAGAGAGAGAGAGAAATTTAAATTTTCAAAATTAATGAAAGGAATAATGTCATTTAAATTTTAAAAATTATCAAAACATATAACAATTTAAAGATGTATTAAATAATATTCATTATAAGACTTAAATAAATAAGTTCTTTTAATAAATTTAAATCTTTAAAATGTATTAAATGACATTAATTATCCTACAAGGAGTATATAGGTAATTGAGGGTTATCTTGAAAGAATCAAATAAATTTATCGTGGGGGAGGTCAGATAAATTTATCTTGAAAGAGGTCACGTGAGAGTTTTTCCTAAAATAGTCAAATAAGTTTAACAAAGACGTTGAAAAGACCAAACATCTGGAATGCTTCCCATATCTAACATTTTCTCCCTCTTATCTTAGTTAACAAACACCCCTAAATAAATTATCTTGATAGAATCTTATTTTACTCATTTTAACAAACACTACATTAATGTACTATAATCCATTAAAAACCTAATAACCTATTTATGAGTTTAAATATAAATAATAATATCAAATGTTAATATTAGCCATAATTTTATTATGATCATAAAAGACTTAAAAAAATAATTATGGTTTAAATTTTTATAAAAAAATTATGATTAAAATTTTGGCTTGGAAGTATAAAAAATCCCCAATAAGAAAAAATATACGTTTTTTTTTTAATCAAAAATTATAGAATAAATTATATTGATCATTCTTAAAATTTGAAATAATAAGAGAAATGTGGAAATTTTGTCAAGAACTAGATGAAGCACGGGTTCCTCTCTCACGTGAAGTTTTTTTAAGCAAAGATTAACCTCAGAGAAGCATTCAATCGAAGTATTCAGAGGTGCAAATCCTAAGCCAAGACATGTCCTACAACTGCCAGGGAAACACCCAACCATCCGATAAGGTAAAACTAGTCGGTAATTTGGGCAGATTTGATGGGATGATGACTGAATGAATGTAGGTCAAAGTGTTTATTTTATTTTATTTTTATTTTTTAAAACGACAGAGGAGAGAAAGGGGAAGGAAGAAAGATAAAAAAAAAAAGAAGAAAGAAACAAGAGGGTACAAACAAAAAAAAAAGGGAGTAAAATGGTCAATTTAACTTATTTTCTAATTAGAGAGATGGTCTTTATAAATTTTCAAATCAGAAGAGGGATATATGTAATTCTGCCAAATTTCAAGAATAATTAGTGTAATTTACACAAGAATAAAAGTATTCATAATATATATATATATTAAAATAAGTTAAATCCTAGGAAAGCTTACTTATTCTCTTATTTAATTCGAGTATTAAATTCGAGTATGGGATATATATATACACACACACACACGAGAAACTAGCTAAACTATCTCCAAAAAAAATCGAGAAAAAATTTGAATTAAACTTAGAAGATAAAATAAATTAACTGACATTTAAATTTTTAGAGTTTATCTTTTTCTTTTCAGCAAATTGTGTCATCTCTTTAATATCAAAAACTTCTCTTTTATCTCCTAACAATCACCTTATCCACTAATCTCAAGTATTCTTTCTACCTATTCCAACACTCCTTCCTCAAGTTGATAAATAAATATTCGTCATTCTCAGCTTGCTAATAAGTGATTCAAAACTTGGTCTTACCATAGATTTGGTAAGTACATTGTTAAGCTCAAACGTATGTAAATAAGATTTTAATGATAATAAAAATATTTTTATAATATAAATGTATTTCATAAACCTTTTTTAATGGAAAAGGTATACTTTTTGTGTCTTTGTATCTTAGGTCAATTAATATTTAGCCTAAGTCGACTGAAGTAAGGCAGAATGTTTAGATCTTCTCATATGCCATTTATGTAATACCCTAAGTCACATTAAATAAATTAAATTAATTTAGTCTATATGATATTAAGTTTATGTAATTAATTTGGTATATGATTAGCTTAAGTATGTATGTGAAATATGAATAAATGTATAAATAGGTAAATAAAAATAGTAAGATTAATGTGATTAAATTATAATATGATTTAAGATTAAAAGAAATCATTTTATGTAAATGTAAGTATATATGTAAATAGGTATATCGTGTATATATATATGGAAAAAAAAATCCAAAAATCGGATTTGCAGAGCAGTGCGCGGCCAGAGCATGCCCGCGCCTACAAATTGTTTCTTGAAGGCAAAGGAGGGGATTTAAATGCTGAAATGACCGGGGTATGGCCTCTGGGACGCGTGGCCGTCGACGGGGAAGCGAAGCACGTCGACAATGGGCTATAAATAGCCGCTCAAAGACTGTCCAATCCATCCGAAAATTTCAAAGATTAGATCGGTCGATTGGGAGAGAGTTTGAGAGATTGGTGAGTGGGGTTTTGATCTTCAAGTCGTGGGCATCATTTCTGAAAAATTTGGAGGCCAATGAAGCAGCAAAGAAGGAGATCCAAGCGTCACCGGAAAATCGCGCAAGTCGCCGGAACCGAAGCTTCAACCGTCGATTTAAGGTATTTTTGATATTTGTTTCTCGTTTTTAATGGCATATTTGGTTTTAGAAGGTCGAAAATAGGGGGGTCGAGCTTTGTTTCGAAGCTCGGAGGCTCGGGACGTCCGTCGGCGGCGAGAAAGCCGCCAGAGAAGGCGGTTCAGCACGGACGCGTGCAGCCCACGTGCCTGTCAGAAAGTAAAAAAAAAAAAAAAAGAGTAAAATTTTGAAAAATTTTTATTAAATTTGAAATGTTGTTTATGGTATATTGGTAAAGCAATTTTCTGAAAATGCCAAAATTATTAATTATTTAAGTAGACTTCTCTATTATAGAAATAAAGAAAAAATATGATTTTAATTCTGAAAATTCCAAGAAAATTTCAAAATGTTATAAGTGTTATTTAAGAAATAATAGTGAAAATAAATTGAATAAAATGAAATATTAGGTAATTATTATGTAATTTAAGTAGACTTCTCTATTATAGAAATAAAGAAAAATAGGATTTTAATTCTGAAAATTCCAAGAAAATTTCAGAATGTTATAAGTGTTATTTAAGAAATATTAGTGAAGATAAATATAATAAATTGAAATATTAGGTAATTATTATGTAATAATTACATATTTAGCTATTATGAAATAAGGGAAACTAGAAATTAAAGTTAGAAAATTACAAGAAAAAATTCCAGAATACTAAGAATATTATTTAAGGAATATTGGTAAAAAGAAAGTAAATTTTTATGAAGCCTAGATAATTATTATGTAATTTTGGAAGAAATAAAGCTTAGGAATAAAAGAAAAATGGAAGAAATTATGAAAAAAAAAACTAGCAAATGGTATTCTAAAAATAAATCTATGTTGTAGGGGTCCTTGTGGGCAAGGAGATTAAGGGATAGCCGCTTGGCACGTAGTTCGAGACAAGTTAGCTGTAAGTATGCTGCCTGAATTTAATACAGTTATAAATGTAAATGCTTTTATCATATTGGCATGCTATGATATGAAATCATCACGTAGACTGCATCAATGGCATGACTATGAAATGCATACATGCACAATGATACTGTTGACCACATGCATATGAGGCCGTAGGGAGTACGAACTGACACCGCTGGCCTATCAAGGGTGCACCCATACACCCCGGCTTCGAAGAGGTGGCCGCTAAAATGGTAGGCAGTATGAGGGGTGTAGTTGACACCTACGATGAAAGACATTGCATACACTCATAGCATTGCATTTGGTACTCTTACTTAGATGATTCATCATCTAACATGAGTTCGCCCCTGGAACATTCAACGTTCCAGCCGGGACTTGCAGAGATGATTCAGCGATTGGTGATATGTAGTGACACGAGACATCAAGATGTAAGTAAATGTACCATGTTATAATATGATTAGTTTAAGATTTATGTATAATGTTCCATCATCAAACGCTTTATGTATTAACTTGTAATAAATGACATGTTCAGTTATTGAATTGTGCATTGCCATGAGCAGGTTCGATTCAGCTTCTGCTATGCATTTATTTTCTAGCACTAGATACGGTCTTAGAAAATTTTAAATAATGTTTAAAAAAAAATTTGGGCCAAATTTCCTAAGGCATAACATGCCCTAGAAGGCGGGCTGTTACAATTTAGGTTAACTGAAATTTAATTTTGGTCGATCGAAGTTAGGCAGTGAGTTTGGCCACATGTCTTAGGTTAACCCAGCATTCCACTGAAGTTATGTTTTTGGTTGCTAGACAACTTCGGTCAACTAGAGTTGTGCCTTAAGTCGATCGAAGTTCAACGGTTGTTTCTAAATGTACTTATTTTTTGCATCTTTTTTTGTTACACGCCAAAGGTATATTTTTTCAATTATGGTTTGCCTTGTACCTCAAAATCATAGCCTAATTTTCCTATGCAAAAAGGTAAAATATCCTCTTGAAGAAAAAATGTGTTGACTTCTCTTTTTGCAGATTCTTGTCTCTAACTTGAGCTTTTTGTCTAAAAAAGATTATGGTTAATTTTGTTCTCAAGTTATCTCCCCAAATTTTCTAGATTATCTTTTTGTACAATGATTTTTTCTCTTATGTGTGGTGTTAGCCAAGATCGCCACAGCTGCTGTTGGAGACTGAAAAAGGCTGAAAAGTTTTCAAATTTCAAAATTATTTTATGCCCCTCTATGTAACAGCTAGTTATCTGAAGATGCCTATATATAAAGAGTAAGTATGAATGCTTTAATATAGAGAACAAACTATTAATAGAGCATTCAAATAAGAGTGAAAAAGTTCAAGTGTTGAAAGTGTGCTAGCTGTGGAATTCTCAAATTGTTGGTGACTTGTTTAATTTGTCTCTAATTGTAAATTTGTTATTTATTCACTTATTGTGTGAGAAGATTGTATTTGCTAGCAGTGTACTAGTGGTTCTTTCTTAGATAAGGGTTTGTATGTTGGTTCAAGCTCCAATTAAAAGCTAGTGTTAATTCTCTATAGTGAAATCTCAAGCTTAGTCTTGAGAAAGGATTAGGCTCTTTAAATAGCTGAACCTCTATAAAATTCTCTTGTTCATTGTGGTTGTTTGATTTAAATTTTCATATACTTGTTCAATCATGTTTTATTAAGATCACAAAAATTAAGAGTTTTCAACAAGAAGCAAAATTATTAATTTTCTAAAAACCTAATTCACCCCATCTTGGATATTTTTCTAGGTAATAATTGGTATCAAAGCAAAATATAATCTACTCTAGTTGTCTATTACTCTCCGTTATGATCTTTATCTTCATTTTACACAATGACAACCATTATTGGTAATGGTATAGATAAAGGTCAATCCACAAATAGACCTCCACTGTTCAATGACACAAACTACACTTATTAGAAATCTAGGATGGAAGTCTATCTTCAAGATAATGACTATGATGCATGGAAAGCAATAACTCAAGGTATAGAAATGCCTACGACTATAGAAGATGGGGAAATAGTTCTAAAACCTGAGGAAGATTTTAATGAAGAAATACTAGGAAGGCGTAAAGCAATGATAAAGCTATGAATCTTTTATATTGTGCACTTTCACCCACTAAATTTAATAGAATCTCAAGTTTTGATACTGCTAAAGAAATATGGAATATGCTAAAAGTAACACATGAGACCCACTAAATTTAATAGAATCTTAGGTTTTGATACTACTAAAGAAATATGGAATATGTTAAAAGTAACACATGAGAGGACTGATCAAGTTAAGAAAACTAGGATTGGCATTACTTGTCCATAGTTATGAACTTTTCGAGATGAAATCTGATGAGTCTATTTCTGAAATGTTAACTAGATTTACTAATATTATCAATAATCTCAAATCTCTCGGCAAAACTTATCCTAACTATGAAATTGTTTGAAAGATTTTAAAGTGTTTGCCAAAGGAGTGGAAGCCGAAAATCACTACCATCCAAGAGTCAAAGAACCTCAAGACTCTTGCCTATGATGAGCTGATTAGATCTCTAATTACTTATGAGATAGAGCTCAAGGAAGATAAAGAAGATGACAACAACAACAAGAAAAAGAAAACAAATGCATTGAAGTCCTTTGAAGAGGAAGACCCAAGAAATGATAGTGATGACAATGATGAGCTTGCTCTCATCACAAGGAGATACAACATGTTAATGAAAAGAAAGCTCCTCAAAAAGAAACCTCAAAAAAAGATAGAAGAGTCACAGAAGAAAGAGCATATCATCTGTTATGAATGTAAGAAGGCTGGCCACATCAAGCCCAAATGCCCATTGTTTAAGAAATAAAAAAAGAAGGCAATGGTGGTTGCATGACCTGAAAGTGAGTAAGATGATAAACCTCAAGATGATACTGCAAGTGTAGTTCTCATGGCTCTTGAGGATGAGGTGTAATAAACCAAATCAAAATAAATAATATCCCATATTTTGTGATGTTAGAAGAGTCAAGTTCAAAGATTTGGAAGGTGGTTTAATAATTTTCAATAGCCAAATCAATGGAAGAGAGTACCTCAAAATGTAAATGTCTAAAGAAAATGGTATATCATTGACGAGTGTCTTGAGATGAGATTTATGACGCTGAAAGCAATCAAAATGGGGACAGTTTTTGGTACAGTTAAGATGCAGCCTGAAAAACTAAATAGTTGTAAGAGACTTATGAAAAGTCAACGAAACCCTGAAAGGGCTCCGCTTTTATGTAAGGAATAACCCTAAAGTGGTATCGGGATGAAATAAAGGTTCTGTGAGGACAGTGGGACAAAAATGTACTTATCGAGTAACTTAGAGTTATCAATCTTAGATTTTAAATATCTCAATGATTATTAATTCAAGGTTTGAGGATTGTGCAAAGTCTAAAATGGGATTATAAAGTTAATTAAGTTTAATTGTGAGGGTATGGCCTTAGTTAATTATGAAGAGTAATGAGGTGAGGTGTTAGAAATGGGGAAAAGTGAATTAGTAAAAGTAATGATGCAATAAATTAATTAATGTTATGGTAAGAAGTAATGAGATGAGGTGTTAGGAATGGAAAAAAATGAAAGGTATGGTAAGGAGTAATGAGATGAGGTGTTAGGAATGGCGAAAAGTGAGAGGTATGGTGAGGAGTAATGAGGTGGCGATGCGTGATTGGCCCGAAAAGTCTATAAATAGGCCATGTGTGGATTTGAACTCAAAATATCTTTGGATCAAATTAGAGATCCATTTGAGAGATTTGAGGTGAGGGATTTGTGTTTGAGAAAGAGGAGAAAAATCTGTAAAAGGAAGAAGGAAGGTTGGAGCAAAATCGAGGGAGAACGAGACTAGTCGGAGTTTCAGAAGCATCGTCAGAGTTCATGCCAAACAATCAAAGAAACGATGAGGTAAGTTCAGTTTCTTATAATATTCTTGTAGAGGGGGAAGAGAGGGACTCGTAGTTTCAAACAGAGGACAAATCGGAGTTAAAATGAGGGAATTATGGCCGAAATACGAAAATGCGTCAAAACTGCTAACAACACGTGTAGTACATGCGCTGGAAAGGGGCTGCGCGTGGCAGCACGTCAGCCACCTTTCCGTGGTGCGTGAGGGGGCAGGAAGGGTCATTTTTCCCTACAAATTTTTATTTTTGCCCCTAATTTAATATAACAGCCCCTCTCCCGAGCTACCCTAATCCTTTGGCAACCCAGAAAAGAGAGTGTCATGAATTAAGAAATGATCCAACAACCACCAACAACCATATAATATATATACTGATATTTTACTCTTGTGATTAGTTTTGATGATGAAAAATTTCAAATGTCTTTTTTTCTCTCAATCAAAGCATATGGTTTGGAAACAAAAATCAATTTCAAAGTGCTTTATTAAAGTGATCTATGATCTTTTATATTAGTTGGAGATTAGTATAAACAAGTTTTAAGATCTAAAAATAATCTCCTTGAAATCGTTGGTCAAAATAATTCTAGGGCAAAAGACCAACTAGATCATGTTTTTGAAAGTGTGTTCATTTTAGAAAACTATCTCCTGATATTTTGATATCTAATATCTCTTGGTAATGAAATGGTTTTGATAAATGTCTATATGAATGGTTTTGATGAATGACTATATAAAAATCAATTTCTACTATGTGAATGAGAAAATGAATTGTTAGTATATAAGTTTTGAAGCAAGATATGAAAATCAATTTCTACTATATGAATGAGAAAATGAATTTTTAGTATATAAGTTTTAAAGCAAGATATGAAAACTTATAGAAGAAATATTGAGTATGGTTGAGAGTGATTTGTTTCAAAATATACTTTTGATAATCTCAACTTGCTTTCAAAATAATCAAAATGAGGATTCAAAAGAATCAAATGAGGATTTGATAAATTTTCAATCTTTTCAAAAGGATAGTCGACTATGTTTTTCATTCTGTTGACTATGCCTGAAAATAGTCAACTATTCTGTTTAATCTGTCGACTATTCAAGGCATCTGTTAACTATTTTTGCATCTGTCGACTATCGAGTAAGGATAGTTGACTATGCCTTTTGGTCTGTCGACTATTTTTGTTCATAAGTTTCAAAATTTTCTTCACATTTTTGCATTTGTAGACTATTGGAAAGTGTTTGTCGACTATTGAAATTTTGTGTTATAAGATAGTCGACTATTCGTTTTGTCTGTCGACTATTTCTTGCTTTACTTGTAAAAATAGTCAACTATGCATTTCTTTTGTCGACTATTTCTTTTTGCAGAAATCTCTAACGGCTATTTTTTCAAATCCCAACGGCTCCAAACGGCTATATTTCTCTTCAACTTTGTGGGACACTTATATATACATGTCATAGATGATCAAGAGAAGGCTAATGGATGGGAATGAAATTATTTGAGCTTACTGTTATTCTCATTTGTATTTAAAATCGTCTGTGCTTTAATTTTCTCTCTTCAAGGCTTCGATCTTCACTTGTAATTATTTACTTCAAGCCTTATATCATTTTTGAGAGATCATTGTAACTAAGAGTTGTACTCTTAGATTCTCTATTCGATTGTTTGTATTTTTCCTAGCAGTAGCTAGAGGGCACATTAAATTGGGAGGTTGTATTTCCTAGCTTGTGTAGCTAGAGGGCCTACTTGTGTAAGTAGGAGGTTTTAGTGAATTGGTTTAAAATCCTTAGTGGGAGCTAAGGTAGTGGATTAGACTTGGTTTAAGCCGAACCATTATAAATCTTTTGTGTCTTTTATTCTTCTTGCTTTACATTTATCATCTCATATGTTCTATGTTTTAAATCACTAAAACCTCAATTGGGTCAAAAAGTTTTCAAGTTCTATCAAGAGTTTTAATTATACCAATTCACCCCCCTCTTGGTGTGTGCCATAGCATCTCTCATTCTAACAGTATACACCACATCAAAATGAAAATAGAAGACTTTAGGGGGTTACAAACCTAATTCTAAGTTAGGTTACATGTCACAAGATAAAACCTATGCAATCTTTAGCCACACATTTTCCCCAAGACCTTTGATTTGAGAGTAAACCTGCGCACACATCTTACTACCCATCCTTCCTACTCGACTTCTCCCCAGCTATTTCTTTACTTGACTTGGAATGGTGAAGAGTACAAGGTGGGCTACAAAGCCCAGCAAATATAAGAAACAAGAAGGGAAATCATGGCAAATAGTAATGTGACAAAAGTTGGGTGAGTGATATCCAGTAAGCATATATATATGGATAACAGATTACAGCACATGGACCACACACCCACCCTTGATAATAATGTCATGCATAGCACACAAGAAAGCCGATAAACATATAACTGGCCAACAGCCTTAGATAACAATATAAAATGCATCGAAATACATACAGGCTTGTACCTGATCCCTGCAACCAGAGAAACTGTGATAATCTGTGGACCATAGGTCTTATCCCATGTACTCGGCTATAGCCATACATATATATATATATAATCTCGCCCAGGGTCATCAGTTCTAGGTGTGCCCCTCAGTCGTTACCATAGGAGCATAACCCTAGTCAAGCTAGTGTCTACTGGTTTTAGAGGATATATCCTGGCGGTACACAACCGCAACACGCATAACCATCTTCGATCTTTCCGATGCATATGCAACACGTAGGATGACCACATACAAATGAACGTAATACAGTGGTAATATGTTATGCTCGTGTCCACTCATGTTACATGTTGATAATATTCATACCAGTCCATACCCATGATACACAATTACCACACTATCAAAACATGTCATGACAGGGAGTAACATTCTCAATTGCCATTATTCTCATCTCATAATCATGGACATCACAGTGATTGAATAGCACCCGAAATAGGAAAATTTCACACTCAACTCACAGGAATATAACAAGTAAGAGAGAATATCTTTAGGCATGCAAAGCAATAACGGGGCTCAAAACATATATGCCATGGCTGGAAGTAATATCTGAATTTAAAAATTATTTTCATTTCATGTCATGACAGTCAATGATAGTAATCACATTGAGGATATGGAAGGCTTCACTCTTAGACTTCAAGAGTAAATTAGTGAATATTAGAAAAGTTGGTAGGGTATGAGAAAGGGACAAACTTCCCATGCAAAATCTTAACAAAATCACCATTCCTTAAGAAAAGTGGGGAAGAACAAGCACCACATAGCTGTCAAAACATCCCCTAAGTTGTAATCCATTAATCCAAAAGAATCAACCATATAAAACTCACACCCCTGTTTATGCAGTAGCTTTTGCTTATTCCCCCTGTATTCAACCTCAACAACACCGTTAAGTTCCTAAACCACTCTTACAGTACTCCTCTCGTCACCCTCAAGTGCATATATCAAAGTTCTATAAAAAATTCTCAAAACCCAATACCAAGTTTACAGTGAATTATAATCCAAACAATAGATCAGAGGGAAGAGAACTTGCCTTCTTAAGCTTCCTATGACGCTTGATAACAGCTAGAAACCACTTGGATGGTGAGATTTAGCTTGCTATCGAAGAAAAGAAAAGGGTTTGAAAAGTTATAGAGAAGCTTACGAGAGAGAGAGAGAGAGAGAGAGAGAGCTTGAGTTTATCTCCTCTGTTTTGTGATATTTTCCTCACAATTTCTCTCTTTTATATTTTCTCTATATGTCATGTTTATCAATTCTTTTATTTTCTTAAATCCCTTTATTATTTGTCAATCTATAATCTTCTATATGTTTCTTGAATCAATGGCGGTTCGGGTGATATATATATATATATATATGTAGATATTTGTAAATCACTGGGGGAGACATTCGAATATAACTTAAGACATTCATATGATATATATATAAGCTGATTTAAAAAAGGCATTCGAATGAATTAGGCACATTCGAATAAGCTCTGAGGCATTTGATAGAGGAATTAAGAAAATGCAAAAGACATTCGAATGGGATGATTCATATTCGAATGAATTAGGGAGAAATTTCAAGTTATGAGAGTGACATTCGAATGATGCAGTGGGGCATTTGAATGAATTTCAAATAGATAGGTGAATTGCTAAAGAAATAGGAAGGTCATTCGAATGCAACAGTGGCCTCATATGGATGAATTTTCAAAAATTTTTCTT
The DNA here is from genome assembly GCA_036245055.1 of Diospyros kaki. Taxonomy (NCBI): domain Eukaryota; kingdom Viridiplantae; phylum Streptophyta; class Magnoliopsida; order Ericales; family Ebenaceae; genus Diospyros; species Diospyros kaki. Next base: position 23,385,244 of record BSEG01000011.1, on the reverse strand, counting down.
GGCTCATTCGAATGGAAGGGTGGTCATTCGAATGTGAGCGTTTAAGTTACAAAATCGGATTCTGGACAATTCCAACACCCGTTCAAACTTTGGTATAACTCTCTCATCCGAACTCCGATTGAGGTGATTCAAGATGCTATGGAACGACAAGAGAAAGATCTACAATTTTTATATTTTGAGTTTTGAGAGATTTGAACTGAATCATGGTTAAAATTTGGTTGAAAAGACAATACGCACATAGGAACATAGGCCATTCGAATTGCTTAGCTCCCCATTCGAATGCTCCACACCCCATTCGAATTGCTCCTTATAGTATTCGAATCACTTCACTAAAACTCACAAAACTCATCCAAATAATGCCTAAGACTCACACATCCGAATACCTAAGCTCTCATTCGAATATCCTTGCTTACATTCAAATATCTAAGTTACAATTTTCACATACATTCAGTTACAACACCAAAAATCTAGCTTACACACTTAAGCCTTATCCAACTTAGAAACTTATCACCAAAACAATATTTTAAACATCAAGGCTAACCAACGCAATCCTCCAGGCATAACACGAGAATAACTAAATTCAGGTCATTATATTTAATGCCTTTCAACCCTATGTAAAAATATTGGAGGTTTGGTTTACTGAAACTTGCAGAAACCTAGACCCGCTTGCGGCGAAACAGTAACTTCCAATGGTAAACCTTCAAAGTAAGTGGTTCAACCCAAAAACCCAATTTCATATAAATGATTTTATCATGTTGTCATGCCTTGTTATGTTATATATCATGTAGAGTGCATTCACATGTATTGATGATGAAATACACATATGTACACGATGATATTATTGGTCATGCATCGCATATATTTGAAAGTACGGACCGACATCGCTACTCTACAAAGGGTGCACCCATACACTTTGATCTAGTAAAGAGGTCGTAAAAATGAAGAGCAACATTAAGGTGCGATCGACTCAAACGAAAGGAATGATGACATTTTGCATTTTGCATACATGCACGAAGTATAAAGTTTGTTCCCTTATTTAGATGATTTATCTTTTAATTGGACTTTGTTTCTAGAATATTCAAACGTTCCAGACGAAGATATAGTAGAAACAAGGATGGAAGAGGCATGTAATGGCACTTAACAAGTGCATGTTGTGTTGGCTATATGTTTATGCAGCTTATGTATTTAAAGTTCTACTACTTTGAATTCTGAACGTTTTAAATGATGATGTATAACCTTATTCTTGGGTTAATGTTAAAGTTAAGGTTCGATTCCCCTCTTCCGTTGTCAATTAAGTACCTAGCCTAGCTTATATGTTGTATGATTTTTCATGCTAGCTAGGCAGATGAAAATTGTGGGAATTTTGTATTATGTTGAAATTGTTTCTTGAAAAAGATAGTCCAAAATTTCCTAGGTTATAACATGCCTGAAAAGTGGGGTGTTACATAAGGTAAAACCAAACTCTCTTTCTTTAGATTTAACTTATGAACAACTTCTTGATGCATTCTATGATGTTTTTGATAAACTAGAAAAGGTTTCTACCAAAAATGCTACATTGAAAAATGAAATAGCTTGTTTAAGAAAACAAAAATTATGGCATGGAAATAAAAATTGAAAACTTTGAAATAGAAAGTGTTTCTCTCATTTTAAAAAATGAAAGGCTTGAAAAAGAAAATGAGAGCTTGAAAAACCAAGTGAAAGAGAAAATGAATTTTGTCAAAAATAAGTAAAGCAAAAATTATAAAAAGAAAAATAGTTTTTATAACTCTAACCAAAAGTGTTATAGAAATACGTTTTGGCAAAAATTCAAAGAAAAATTATTGTTCTTTGGTACATGTTATTCTGGTCATGAAGAAGGGCATAAAGCCTACTCATGCCCATAAAAAAAGAAAATGAGTTAACAAAGTATTAGTACCTAAAAATATGCTTTTGGATTTTGCTAATCAAGCTGGACCCAAGAAAATTTGGGTATCAAAAACAAATGCTTGAAATATGTGTAGGAAAAATCAAAGTCTCAATAAACCTTAAAGTGGTTTTTGGATAGTGGATGCTCAAGGCATATGACCGGAGATCCAAACAACTTCCTTGAACTAAAACCAAAGAATGGAGGCTTTGTAACTTTCGGGGATAACGTCAAAGGTAAAATAATTGGTGCTGAAAAAATAGGTAATACTCATTCCACTATCATTGAAAATGTGCTATTTGTTGATGGATTGAAGTATAACTTGGTTAGCATAAGTCAACTATGTGATAAGGGATATATTGTAATTTTTGAATCATCTAAATGTGTAGTCAAACATGAGTTCAATATCATATTTGTTGGTCAAAGACATGAATATATATATATATAGTTGACTTAGATAACCCCTTAGCAAATAATGTGAAATGTCTATATGCTACTAATAAAGATTGTTGGATTTGGCATAAAAAACTAGGTCATGCTAGCATGGACTTATTCTCAAAATTAGTAAGACTTGATCTAGTAGAAAGTTTGCCTAAAATAAAGTTTGAAAAGGATAAAATGTGTGATGCATGTCAACAAGGCAAACAAGCAAGAATCTCATTTAAATCTAAGGATATAGTATCAACAAATAAAACTCTTGAATTACTTCACATGAAATTGTTTGGCCCAACTAGGACACTTAGCTTGAGAGGAAAGAGATATGCTCTTGTTATTGTTGATGATTTTTCTAGGTATACATGTGTTATATTCTTAGCCTCAAAAGATAAAACATATGATTACTTTGTTGAATTCTGTAGAAAAATATAAAACAAAAATAATCTCAAGGTAATTAGTATTAAAAGCGATAGAGGCAAACAATTTGATAATCAAGATATAAAAATGTTTTGTAACATAAATGATATTGATCATAACTTTTCAATTCCTAGAAGACTACAACAAAATGGAGTAGTAGAAAGAAAGAATAGATATCTAGAAGATATGAGTAGGACAATGCTATGTGATAGTCATCTATCTAAATATTTTTATGTAGAAGTTGTAAACACTACTTGTTACATTCTAAATAAGGCCCTTGTAAGACCTATTCTAAAGAAAACACCATATAAACTTCTTATGAATAGAAAACCTAAGGTAGGTCACCTTCATGTATTTGAATGTAAATGTTTTGTGTTAAATAATAATAAAGATACGCTAGGAAAATTTGATGCTAAATCTGATGAAGCAATATTTAAGGGATACTCATGGATTAGTAAAGCCTATAGAGTTTTTAATAGATGAACTCAATCTATAGAAGAATCAATGCATGTTTCTTTTGATGACTCTTTATCTTTTCTACCAACAGTGTCTTTAGATGAGGATGATGCTTCAAAAATCATAATAAAATATTACCTCATCAAAATCAAAACTCTTATAGTGTTTTGAGTAATCTTCCCAAGGAATAGAAATTTGTCCAAAATCACCCTAAGAATCAAATCCTAGGTAATCCAAATGAGGAAGTTAGAACATAGTCATCAATTAGAAACATATGTGAAAATTTAGCCTTTGTGTCTCAGTTGGAACCAAAGAAGTTTAAAAAGGATGGAAATTGGATGATGGCCATACAAGAAGAATTAAGTCAATTTGAGAGAAATAAGGTTTGGACATTAGTTCCAAAACTTGAAAATTACCTTGTTATTGGAACAAAATGGGTGTGTAGGAATAAAATGGATGAATCTGAAATAGTAATAAAAAATAAAGTAAGGCTTCTTGCTCAAGGGTATAATTAGCAAGAGTGAATAGATTTTGATGAAACATTTGACCTTGTAACTATATTAGAAGCGATTAGAATGCTATTAGTCTTTGCTTGTTATAAAGATTTTAAATTCTTTCAAATGGATATTAAAAGTGTCTTTTTAAATAGATACTTAAATAAATAGCTTTATGTTGAACAACCCTTCAGATTTGAAAATGATAAATATCCAAATCATGTATATTGGGTTGTCAAAAGCTTTATATATGGATTAAAACAAACCCCTAGAGCTTGGTATGAAAAATTAAACAAATTTCTCTTAAATAATCATTATACAAGAGGAAAAATAGATAAAACTTTATTTATCAAAAATGAAGAAAATGAAATGCTCATAATTCAATTATATGTAGATGATATAATGTTTGAAGCCACAAATGAGAAAATGTGTAAAGATTTTGCTAAGTGTATGCAAAAATAATTTGAAATAACTATGATGGGAGAATTTAAATTATTTTCTAGGTCTTCAAATAAAACAATAGAAGATGGGATATTCATACGTCAATCCAAATACATTAAGAATCTTCTCAAGAAATTTGAGCCTAAATTAAATAAAGTTAGTCCAACACCCATGAGTACTTCAACTAAACTAGACAAGGATGAAAAAGAAAAAAATGTTGATCAAAAGAAATATAGAGGAATGATCATTACTCTGTTTAACAGTTAGTATACTTGATATAATGTTAAGTGTGTGTTTGTGTGTTAAATTTCAAGTTAATCCTAAGGAACTCACTTAACAATTGTGAAAAAGGATTTTCAAGTATTTTTTAGGAACAAAAGATTTAGGACTTTGGTATCCAAAAGGATATTCTTTTGAATTAATTGAGTAATCAGATCATGATTTTGCTAGAAGTGAGATTGATAGAAAGAGTACAAGTGGGACTTGCCAATTCTTAGGAAATTCACTTATTTCTTAGTTTAGTAAGAAACAAAACTCAATTGCACTCTCAACAATTGAATCCGAATATATAGCGGTTGGAAGTTGCTATACTCAAATCCTTTGGATAAAGTATCAAATGGAAGATTATGGAATTAAATTCAATCATATTCCCATTAGGCATGACAATACTAGTGTAATTCAATTGACTAAAAATTACATCCTTCACTCTTAAGACAAAGCATATTAAAATTAAACATCATTTTATTAGAGAGCATCTAAAAGAGGGAGACATTGATTTAGAATATGTAAGCATAAATGATCAATTGGTAGATATTTTTACAAAACCTTTAGGAGATGACCAATTTTGCAAAATTAGAAGAAAATTAGGAATGTTGAATTTTTCTAAGTAATATAGTTCTTGAAATCTATTAGCATCCATGTGTTTGTCTATCTTAAGTTTACTTCTTTTCTTTTTCGCTATTTCTCTTTGGTTAACCTAAGTTAAAGGGTCATTCGACCGAAATACTATCAGTTTGAGGGTGGGCATTATGTCCATCTTTGGTCGACCTAAGTATAGCCGATTCGAGGGTGGACATTATGTCCATCTTCGATCGACCTAAGATTAAGGGTCAGTTGACCGAAGTTCGATCAATTCGCGGGTGGGCATTCTGCCCATCTTCGGTTAACTTAAGAGAAACTTCAGTCGACCAAAGTTACAACAAATGCAGCAACCCTAGGTCGATTGAACGCTATTTAAAGGCCCTTTGGGCCATTTCTCTTACGCTTCCTCTCTCATCTTCTTTTAAGTCTCTTGTTTTTCATCTCAAACCATTTCCATTTCTTTTCAAATGGCCCCAAGATGAGCATCAGGCAAGCGAGCCCAAGGGTCCACATTTGAGAAGGCCTGAGGATCCACATCTGAAAGGTATACAAAGGCCTGCCATGATTTTGATGTGTCCTTTTTTATCTCTGAAAAAACAACCTCCTGTTTTGCTAAGATGGAAAGGAGAGCAGTTCTCAATGGTAGAAAAGTTGAGTTCGAGAAGCTTCGTCAAGAGGGTTTCGACTTAACCGTCTATCTTAGTAAGTGGGCCCAATTCCTTACTTTAGATGAATTAGTTTACCCATATCTTGTTCGTCTTTTTTACGCCAACCTCATCCCCCTTGACCATCTATTTCGCATTTCATCCAAAGTCAAGAACATTGATATTAAATTTCATGCCAGTATTTTCCAAGAAATTTTTGGTATACGTTTAAACAACTCTAGTATCTAAATTCCTGAAACCCAACAATGGACCTATAAAATTCTAGATTTTGAACCCGTTTCAGCCATTCGCACCCTTACTAACAATCCTGATTTTCAATCTTATATGCCTTCGGGTAAAGACTTTGACATTAGCACTCGCCTTTTGCATTTAGTCATTTGTCATTAGTTTGTTCCAAAAAGTGGGTTTTTCAATCACATTTCATTTTTTGAATTTGAAATCCTCTAGTGTCTTGTTCATAAACTTCCCATTAAGCTGCCTTATATCATAGTACATCACATGGATGTCTTGATCCCAAGCGGTCCACTTCTCTTCCATATAGCATGTCTCCACATGAGCCGCTCATTGTGGCCCAGTAATATCATGTTGATCACGACAAGGTAACACAACTTCAGGACATCCTCTACATCCAAATCATGTCTAGTATTGAGTAGTACCTTGATATCGTCTCCAGACACGACCTCTTGATATGGTGGGAATATTCGAGCCCGTAAACTATCATCACCAACGAGCCTCACTTACAAGATTTGTTTATCAATTAGTCCAAATGAGAGACCACTAATTAGGATGAACTCTTGTTTCCCATACCTATATGGTACGCTGCCAATCTTGAACCACATTTCATCGTGGCAGGCACACCAGGAAATGTCACCTTCCTAAGCAGAACTTGATGGATCAATTGTGGTGCACTCATTTGGAGGGACAGAGGGATTTGCAAGAAATTTCCTAATGGCCCCCAAACGAATCTATCCAACACCCCATAATGGGTGAAAGCCTCACAAACTAGCCCAAGCTGATGGATCCCACAATAAATAGTAGCCCATGTTCTGGTCAATAATGCATACTCGACAATCATGAATATAAGTAAATTGCTTGGTCTACTAGTCATCCATCTGTAGAAAAAAGAAAAAATAATACAATTTTTTTTTTGTGTATTTGAAAAAAATAATGTGTATTGAATATAAAAAACATTAACCTTGACCGGACTTCATAGAATGAAGTCTGATCCAAGGGTGAAGCCACATAAGGCTCGGTGGGGGTAGCAGTTACCCCCAATGGGCTAGAATTTCTTTTGGTTTTTAAGTATTTAAAAAAAATTATATTAATAAACTAAACACTCAAATTGTTGGTCCCTTGACACACAATGGCCACTCAAGAGGGGGTGAATTGAGTGATTAAAATTAATTGAATCAAATTCTTCCCTTTTAAGACTCTTGAGATTTTCTTATAAACAAAATACCCTTGTTATAAATATATATGTTGTTTGAAAATGATAGCAATATAAACACACAAACAACCACAATAATCGACACAAGAAATATAGTGGTTTGGTGTCTCCAACACCTACTCCACTCTCTCAAGGTCAATCCGACACTTGAGGTTCCACTAAAACCACACATAAGTTTTCCACCAAGTTCACCTAGGAAACTTTTACACAACACCGAGGTTTTCCCCTTAACTCACCCTAGAAACTAATACAACAAAACACATCTAGATTACTTGGACTCTAGGAGACCACTCACAATCCACAATAAATACAAATAATCAATCTTATGTCCAACACACTTGGACTAAAATGGATACCAATATAAGAACAATATACAAGGCAAATATGCAAATACAATGATACAATTTTTACCAACTTGGACATAATATCTTATTCTCCTTTGCCTTGGGCTCCAATGGATGTATTTTTAAGCTTGAGTCTTGGATTGTTTTGAAATGAATGCTTGAGAGCTTGGAAGTGCTTTAGGATGATAGATCTTAATTGTGCATTAGCCTTCTCCAAAAATCTCACCTTAATATTTATACTAAAGCTTCCAACGGATCTATAACAGTTAGGAAAAATTCAACTGTTGGAACCGAGAGTCGACTTCTCTAAAACAGGAGTCGACTCCTATTTGAAGTAGGAGTCGACCCTAATTATACAAGAGTCGACTTCTCTAATGTTAGAGTCGACTCTTCAAAAAACATCATTCTGCTAAGTCGACTCTGCATCAACTGCTCTCGGCTGGGTTGCCTTTCACTTTGCAAGAGTCGACTCCAGCTGAAGGGGAGTCGACTCTAAATATATAAGAGTCGACTTTTAGGCCAGATTTTATAGAAAATGGATTTTAAACATATAGCAATTGTTTGAAGGCATAATCCATATAGCATGAATACACTACAAGTTATTTACAAGTAAATGTCCTCATTTTATTTTATTTATATTTTACCAAGTACCCCTCATTTGGATTCAATAAAAATATCTAAAAAATCAAAATTCAAATAGATAAGAAAGTAGATTTTGGGTTTTAGTATAAAATCAGAATTTAACGATTTTACCACCCCCAAAATAGATATCTTCTATTTCTTAAAAAATTCGTTAAAAATCATTTTAACACTATTGAATATTAGATATGAAAATACCGGAAGTTAGTTTTTCAAAATGAAAATATTTTCTAATATGTTCCCTTATAGGGTGCTAATATTTCAGACTTAGAAAAATATCATTACTCAGTTCATTTTGATTAGTGATGGGAAATAGGCGGGCCGGGCCGGGCCGGCCCGCATCCCACTTGGCCCGCCCATTTGGTGGGCCGGGTCGAATTTGGCCCACGAAGGAAATGGGTCGGGCTAGGCCGAGCCAAGGAAATGGAAACTTAGGCCCGGCACAGCCCTGTGGCCCTTAATAAGTGGGCCAAAGTGGGCCGGGTCAAGCCATGGGCTTGGCTATTTGGGCTGGCCCGTGAGCCATTTATTTTTAATTTTTTTATATATAATTTTTTAAATATATTTTTTTCTTTTTTCCCAAATGAAACTAATATTTTTTAAAATATGTTTAGTAAACATTAATACTTATAATTTTGATGTTTGTAAAATTATGATGTTTACAATAAACATTATGTTTACAAAAATTACACTAAAATTATGTTTACAAACATAATAAACATTATGTTTACAAACATAATTATGTTTACAAACATTACAATAAAATTATATTTACAAGAAACATAATTTTTAATTATTATGTTTATAATTATTAAATACAAATATAATTTTTAAATATTTTTTTTATTTTTTAGTGGGCCAGGCCGGGCCATTTTAGCAAGCCAGTTGATAGGCCGGGCCATGGGCCATTTTGATGGGTCGGGCTGCGGGCCACATATTATTGGCTCGGCACGGCCCTTATTTTGCTAGGCAGGCCAGCCCGACCCGTTTGCTATAGTAACGGGCCAGGTCGAGCTATGAGACGGGCTGGCCCAGTTCCCATCTCTAATTTTGATACACAAAATAATATAATACTTAAGACATATCAAAAATACATTATAGGTTTTAAATATACCAAAAATAGTTTTATTAAAATTATATTTTGTTAATCATCAAAACACACAATAGGTTGATTAGAGCAATTTGTCTCAACACAAATAATTTTTCATAAGCTAACTTTTAAAAGGCATCTATAATCTTAAACTACACCATAAGCAATACCCAACAAAACCTTAATCATATTTTATTACCATCGTTGTAAAGTTTTCTTTATAATCTCTTTGTTAGTTTAGTATTCTAAAAATGTCAATATTTTGAATGTGATTTCTCATAATAGTAATTTGACCGATCTTACTCTTAACAAGATAATTAGCTTTGCTAAGATTTAGAAAATTCCAATAAACAAGTCTTTAAAGAAGTATAAAGATAAAGATTTAGATATAAGATATATTAAGAATTAATTAAAACAAGCAAGTAAATAAAATTAATTAGAGATCATTTATCTCTCTCTAAGCAAGATGCTAAGATGACCAAATAGATACTTGATAGCCTAATGATAGGTAAAGATGGCAATGGATTAGGGACGAGTCCTAATTACTTATTTAAAATTAAAATAAATATAAAAATTAAGATATAAGTATAAGAGCCATTTAAATATTTATGCAAACAAGTATGCAATGAGAAATCACAATTATCCATTAAAAATTAAAATAAATATAAAATTAAGATGTAGACATAAAACTTATTTAAAAATTCATCAAAATAAATATTTAAATAGATAAATGAAAAACCTATTACCATCTTTAGCAACAAACTTAAGACATAAAACAAGACTGAAAAAACTCAACAAATCAAAACTTGCTTGAAGATGCCAAGATGAACTCACAAAATATTCTTTGCCAGTGTCAAGAGAAGGTTAGTGAGCACATAAAATCAAATCATATAATATTTTGTAAACGAGAAAGATTAGGACTAAAAACCCAATTAGAAATCAAGGTGATTTTCACGTAAAAAATCACCTCGAGATCATACATTTTCACGTAAAAAATCAAGACAATTCATTCCAACTTATAAAAAAATTTGCATTTTAATATTATCATTATTGTCTTATTTTTAAAATTGTATTTTTTATATTTAAGTTCGCCCCATTGAATCAAAATCTTAGCTCTGCCTCTACTTCGATCGGACTTCATCCATGGATGAAGTCCAATTTCTTAGTGTTTAAAAAAAACATTAAGCTTGATCGATGTTTTCTTTAAACATGCATTATTTTTTTTAAATACTAAAAAATCAGACTTCATCATCAAAATTGAACTTCATCCTATAGGATGAAGTCCAATCTTCAGATGACATCATAGGATGAAGTCCGATTCCATTTGGATTTAGTCCAAAATGGTCCCAAATCGTCCAAAAATGCTTAAAAACTTTTGCTCTAATGCTTAAATGTCATTTTAAACTTGATTTTCAAATCTAAATCACATCCCAAACTAAATGTAAATGAAAAATTTAAAAAAAAAAAAAACTCACACACAAAATTAGGAGGGAGTCAATCTTGCTTGGTCGACAGATCGCTGTCCAATTGCAACGATGTGGTATCACGGCGATATGGCTCGTGGCGGTGTGGCTTCACGACAATTGCACTTGGGTCTTACAGATTTCTGATCGCCTTGATTGTGAGGGAGTCATTTGTATTGGCGGTTGTTTTGTTTTGTAATGGTGAGAGTATTTTAGTCTTTGAAACATTTTACTAGGGCAAAATGATCATTTTCTCATTTCCATCATCCTTTCGATAATCTAGTTTGTCCGAGTAACAAAATCCTTTACAAAAACAGATGTTGAATCTGCTCTGTCCGATCAATCCAATGGATACACCCATGCCATCTGTTCAGAGCAAGCATTTAAATATTTTCCTTTCAATTGTCCCTACCAAATTCCCTTTCGGAACAAACCCCCGACGTGGGACAAACCCCCTACTCAACTTGTATTATAAACTACATACATGATACTAGTGCGATATAGGATACTTCCTCGCGTTTGGTTTGGTTTATCTCTATTCCATTCCATTTCATGGAATACAAACCAAAGAAGCAAATTATTGCGTCCACTTCTCTTAATGGTGGCCCCCTCAATTTTTGACACTTAAACCACCTATATTTATTATTTGATGTTGCCCACACGTAAAGTTTTATAATAAATCAATTGACTTAGAAATAAAATATAGCCAATAGTTTTTTGAGTTATGAAATTGAGTGGGAAACTAATGGAGGAGACAATTATTATTGATTAAAATGTGTTCATGGCAATGAGACAATTATGCAACGATTCTAGAATATAAAAATTCATAGAAAATAATTAAAAAAGTTTTCTTAATTTCTTTCAAGAATATTTATAGTACTTTTTATTCAATTATGCATGATATTTACCATAACATATAGCTTGTCCATTCAGCCCTCTTCTACCAAGAAAATCTTGCCCCAAACCCAAAATTCTGACTCCACCACAGCCTTTTCACATATTAACTAATTTAGTTTTTCAGGCTACCAAACACAATGGACTTTACCAATCTCCAAGCTTCAGTTTTAAGGGAGGATATCGATATACGAATGTTCTATAAATATTAAGCATATCATATGAATGTTAAGAAAATATTGTGTAGATCATTATGAATATTCTGTGATATTGCAAAATCATACGAATATATATTCCCATAATATTATTCAAATCATATGAATAAGCCACAAATATTTTGTGAATATTGTAGATTTGAAGAGATGCTATACATATTAATTAAATAGGAACTTTTTGTATATTTAAACATAACCTTATAATACAATTCACATCCACAAAGAAATAACACTGCAACAGAAGTTTGTTACAGGTATAGCAAGTTTTAGCAATAGCATATATAGGGGGCGGCTGGCAAAGCCCTTTCGTATTTGGCTTTCTGGTGATCTGCTTTGAAACGTTTCTCTTTTTGTAGTCAACAAAATAAACATACGCACGGATCAATTTGTCACAACCAAGTAATCTCCATGACCTCTCTTAAAGTCTCATCCAAGTAATCTCAAAGGTTTTGATACGTGCCCAGCCAGGCAGCCAGCAAGACTTGGTCAAGCTTAGTAGATGTTAGTTGTTTTAGTGGATAGATAATCTCCTATTTTTTAGCTTAGTGGAGTCATGTGCAGGTCTTCAGTAGTAGTGGTAGTAGTTCTTCCTATTTCCTTACTTTGTGATTATTTACTTTTGCATTGTAAGGTTATAAATTTAGCCAACTCATGGAATAAAAAGAGAGCGTAGAAAAATTCATAATACTCCCTCTTCTTCTCTCTAAATTATGCAAATTCTTCCTTCCTCTAAATTCTTTCCCTATCAGGTTTCTAGGGAGAGTGCAGGAGAAACCATAAAATTCCAAATCTATCACTTACGTTCCTCCAAGCTCTCCAAATCCAAAGAGAAACCCCAATCTGTCTTACTCTCTCTCTCCCCCCTCCTCGACGCTTCCACCGTATCGCCTCTACTTGTTCTCATCATAGTCAACTACTGTGCCACAGGAGTTGACTTGCCATCATTGACCTACGCCACCGTCATTGACAGCCTCATGCTCATCTTTGTCACCATCGACCCATTGTCATGGACCTATGCTCCTCGCCTACCTCACCGTGCTTGTGTTTCCTCCCCTTTGCCTTGTGTTAGTTAAGTGTGCTCGACAACCTTAGCCCTTTGCCATTGGCCACCTGCCCCTCTTTTACTGTCGCTCACTATTGGTTCGTCGCATAAATAAGGAAGAAATAAGGAAAAAATATTTTCGAGTTTGGCCCGATCAACCTATAAGCTGGTTCAATCACACTGGGAGCTTCCAGGTTATGGTTTGGTTTCCAATTTGGACTGGTTGCCCACCGCTACTTACAAAGTCGCTTAAAAAGCTACTTATACGAGGTTACAACTATAATATCTTAATCCTTGGTTGTAAAGGAATCTTAGTCCTTGATTATAAGTGTCGACATTCAAAATTGGTCGATCGTGATTCGTTAGTTTGTACTAAGAGAATAAATACAAATGCAAAAAAAAGAAACAAATAGAACAAAATAATAAGTTGCACGAAAAGAAATTTTAGGTGGTTCGGCCAGAATGCTTAGTCCACGACTGTTCTCTGGTTATTCCGGCAGAGTAACAGTATATTATTTCTCATGTCCATACAATAGTTTTTCGACCCCTATTTATAGTGTGGGGTGTTTACAATTTGAATAAAATCTAAAATGGAAGGATAATATCATGAAAATAATATGTCCTTATCAGCTCCACAAAATGGGGAAATGATTCCGCATTATCAGGGATCTGATTCATCTTAGATTGGGAAGGTTGATTTCTTCTCTAACTACTTCCAATAAATTCGCCATAACCTCGTGACGCGAGCTAAGTAGCCTAGTAGCATATCTCGCAACTTAAGACTTCCGACGATCTAACTCAATCCAAGTGACCTATGACCTCGCCATGACGTTCTTCAACACGGGACTTATCGGGCTTTGAAGGGATTAAGCCGATCCACTGGACTGTTTCCAACTCATAATAAGTGGTCTAAAAAATACCCGTAACAATAATGAATCATTCTAATCTTAGCAGGCTATTTGTTGTATGCTAACAACATTGACTACTAAATAAAACTAATAACTTAAAAAGTTTTTGAAACTTAATAACTTAAATACTAAGTATAATTAAAAAAATAAAAATAAAATGAAAGTATAATCTCCTCAGGTTGAAAAGAAACTCAACTTTGACGAGAAAACTTGGACGTATTGATCATAGATATCATTTGATCAAGTTTTTGCTACTCTTCTCATACTCACAATATGTGAGCAAGCAATTCCCCAATGCATGGAATAGTTTATTGGACTTATTATAAGGATCAAAGTGCTTCACAATATCTCGTAGCCCAACCATAGCAATCACACCAATTAACGGGATGCCACCATGAATAGCTAAACCAAGTTCCTTGTGCAATGCTGTCTTGCATTTTTTGAAGGATCTCTAGGGAGTAATTAGTGTAACCATTAGATTAGATTTTAAGTGAATATCAAGCTGTGGATTTAGTAAATATTTAAAAATTATAAAAGTTTCTCGTTCAATAAATATATATTTAGTATATTCTTTTCAGGTGATTATAGTTTTTTGTGCATGAATATATATAATTGTGTATTAGATATAATTTTTGAACTTCCACTTTATAAGTGGTTATTAACTTAATGTTTAAAAGAATAAGTATAAGAAAATAGAGTAAAAAGAGACACATTTAGCTTTCACCTTTCTAAATTATTCTAAAAAAACATTTAGGGGTTCTAATAGGCTAGGCTTGTCGTGCTGGTGGGCCAACATTAAGGTTGTTGGCCCAACCTTCCTGGGCCTAACTCGACCCTATCAACTTGGAGAGCCCAACTTGAACTAGCTTGTCATGGGCCAGATAGGCCATAGGCCATTTGATCTGTTTGAGAATAGAGTTCACTCTCGAATAATTTATCAACATAATTTTCATTAAATAGGGTTTTGATTTTAGGGTTTATCTTCACCCTATCTAAGCGTGACAACACTACTAACATAATATTCGTTAGCATCCTCACTACCATCTTAAAGCAATATCTTCATTTGAAAAGATTTCATACTTCCTTTATAATGACCGACATCACTTTTGGTTCAGTAATATTATCTTAGGTAGATGATACTAGTTTCTTTCTTTTAACAATCTTATTCTTATAGGCATCACTCAAATACTTCTAAAGTAGTATATTATTTTTAATGCATGTAAGTTACAAGAAAGAGTAATTTGTCTAGACGTTAATTATATTTCTTTTTGTGCTTTGTTTATCCATGCTACATTGAACTTGGTTAATAATACTTGCTATAAATATATTTGTGGATAAATATTGTTTTAAATGTGACTATATTTATAAGAGTTCTTATAATGGATATTTTAATATCCTTCCAAATCTATGAGATTTTGTAAAGTCGAGACGGATGATTTTTAGTAATCAATTTTAACTTTTTCACTACTTTGAATTTCATTGACACAATATTTTCCATGCTACCATCATCAATAACATTATAATCAAATTCTATTGACACAATATTTTCCATACTACCATCATCACCATACTACCATCATTAATAACATCACAATCGAATTCCATTAACGCAATATTTTCCATACTACCATCATCATCACAAACTTTTTCTTCACAAGTTATCTAAGTGTAAAATATGCCGTATCTTTTCCAATCTTCTAGTTCTACCACATTAGGAGTAGACAAAACCTTGCTAGACAGCACGACTTCTACCTTGGATAGGTAATACATCAATTACTTCCTTGTCATCTTGAATATATACATCATGAACAAGTTCTCCAATGTCTTCTTCTTGCCCAGTACTTTAAACTTCTAATCTTCTTGTTCTATCACCTTAATTAGGAGTAGATAAAACTCATCGTAGAATAAGACTTTTCCCTTGGATAGGTAACAACTCGTTGTCTTCCTCCTCATCTTCAACATATTCATCATAAAGTGATTCTCTAATGTCTTTTTCATGCTCAGGTTCAACTTTTAGTCTTCGCTAATCCAAACACTACTCAACACAGTCTTGCCTTAAAAATCATCTACTTTTACCCAGATTCCACCACCCAACAAATCAAGTGCACGTACCAACCACGTTTCCGATCTGCCTTGCGCCACAAAATCTATGGTTTCAGCATCATGAAAGGGGTTTTCATCATCTCCATCATCAAGGTTTCCCAGAAGACCACAGTTTGACATGTGTTGTGGTCACCTTTTAGAATCTCCATACAGGTTTCATATGTTTCTACTGCTAAAGCATGCACAACTTTGAACAAATATTCAATCATACACCTCATTGCAACTAATTTTGTTTCTTGGACTTGATTGACTTTTCCATGTCTTCTACACATCCAACCATAGCTCTAAAGTGAAAATCCTCACATTATAGGATCGTTTTGCTCTGGTACCACTTTGATGCTCTTGAAAAGAAGAACAAACAAAAAAAGTGCCAAAGTTTGGGGGGAGAAGGGAGCGTGTAAGATCAAATTAGAATGAAATTTATAAAATTAGGATTTGAAAAAACCTCAAAAGTTGAATTAGAATAAAAGGGCTGCCCACAACATCACTTAACAGCCTATTTATACTAGGTTACAAGTACCATAAATCCTAATATTTGATCACAAATCCTTCTAATCTTAGCCACCATCTGTTTTAAAAGTCACATGCCTACTTATTCAAGCTAATAAATAAAAAAAAATTCAAAACCAACAACTTTAAGTACTAAATATAATTGAAAGAATAAAAATAAATAAATCTGCTCCTCCACCACTCAATGAGTCGCCACTTTAGACCCACTGGCCCTTCTGTCATCCTTGCTCTCTTAACCAAAGATCACATCATCAACCACCACTAGATGGTCCACAACAAATAATTAACTGGTGTTTCCTTTTCTCCTACTTTTGGATGTTATATAGAATGTTGAAACTTCCAGTAATTGTTTCTGGAGTTTTAATTGCGTTAAGTTTGTTCGAGTCCTTGTAGAACCTTTCTTGTTATATTGTACTATTTCTGGTAGTTGTGGTGACAATTATAGACGCCACAAAATATGGATGAACCATCGAGGGTACTTCTAGATTTGGAATATTTTGTTTCTCATACACTCCATATAAAATTTAGCGATCACTAGAATGAGCCATTGATAAAAAGAAGAGAGGTTCCGGAGATTGCTTGTTTATGAGAAACTAATAAGGCTGTATGCTTGCTTTTGTATAATATGAACAAAGTAGTCCTTTCAATGAGATTATGATCTTTGAACCAACACTTATTGGAATGATAAGAACAAAAGGGCTTCACTAGCCTCCTCCTATACCAAAACTGATATATGTGACACTATAAGAAATTTGTCTTTAGGGGCAAATAATTAGAGCTAAATATCATAGTAAAATGCACAAATGCCATTGTAAATTCCCCCGCCCACGGTGTTGTTAGTAAAGCTTGGAAGGGTCTTTGGGAGAAACCTCCACCCCCTTCCCCCCCTCCCCTCCCCTCCCCTCTCACGGATAAGAAAGGTCCCCCAAAAGGAAGAGGGCCTAGAATAGGGCGAGCAGTATTAGTGCTAAGCAAGTGGGATAATGTAGGTGGGAGACGTGTCTCCCTAGACTCCTCTTAGGAGCATAGCTCAACTAGGGAGAAATCAAGACATGCAAGTTCGAGAAGCTAGTCCTGAACAAACTACAAATGGATTATGATTTCTCAAGGGCACATGCTTCGACACTAAGAAGGTCTTTCCAAAAGGATTTCTCCTTTCGAGATTACTAAAGCATTAATTACTTCAAGAGGAATCTTTCTTGGAGGTTATGCCACAATAATGTCTTTCCACTCTTAGCTCTATCTGAAAGTTAGAGGAAATAGTAAAAAAGGTAAGGGAGTCATTTCGAAGGAACCAAGACTCACTCCGAGCGAATGCCTAAGCTAGGAAGAAAGAGGAAATAGGGTTTATTAACTTAGAAGAATGCGATGCAGTTATTCAGGAGAAAGAATACAAAGAGTATTTTTTTTTAAAAAAAAAAAAAGGCCCGAAAGGTGACTGGAAAGGGCACATATGCAACGATAACACACGTGTAGGGGTCTATAAACAGCCAGTGATCCTTGAAGGTCCCATTGTTATTTTATGCACTGAACTCATCCCGAAAAACCTCACTTCCTGAAGAAAGATTAGGCATTCCCTCCGGAGCAATAGTCATCCAGTGCAACTTTTCCCCAAAGAGCTTTCTTATCCGTTGGACAACTAACGATCTTGAATTCAAGGAAGATGAATTGATTGGAGTGGATATCAAAGGGGTAAATCACAAAAATATGCGCTCTCGTAACTTGGGAGCACAAACAATGGACAAAAGTTTCTAGTGATAAAGGTTCTGTGAACCTTTTTCAAAGATAGAAGAAGAAAACGAGACAAGAGGTTAGTTATTTACACCAGCTGACATCAATCCATCTATTAGTGCTTTCACAACCATAGGAGGGGACTTGTGAGCCAACAGTCCAATGGAGGAAGAGTTTTTGGGGTCTTCACAAGGCATTGCCATCTGTGCAAAGCAAATGGGGACCAATATAACTGAAGCGTCGGCAGCCCAATACCAAAACCTCGATTAAGCACTGATTACATCAAGCCATGATAGGTCTTTCTGACCGAATAGAACATCACAAGAGAAAGATATTAACAAGGGGAGATGACTCTATTTGATGGTCGTCATCTTCACGACGAGAATTTTCGCACTAACCCCGGGTTGCTGGACACAGATTTAGTGACCGGCCTAGGAGTCAGGACAAGGTTAATCTTTGACCATCCTACCTTGAGACAAGGCAAAGTTTTTCAGGCAGGCTCTTGAGGACATGGACTAAACTGAGTGCTTGTTGATTGAGGTAAGAGCTCAGTGCCCTTTGATTTTAAAGTTTATTATTTTTGGAGGCCCATTTTTAAGCGGTTGCTTGCATTTTTACCGGGTGTTTAGTCCATGGTAGTGGCAAATGCGATTAACCGTGTTAACCTCAAAGAGAAAGCTTTTGCAGTTAGGACAAAGGAATGTGATAATGTGATTAACAGTGCCATATCTTTTCCTTCCCGTACTAACTTAATCATCAAAGGGCAAATGCAGATGAGGAATCCCCGCATGCCTTCTAATTTGTTCTTATGAACGTAATTGTACTCCGAATATGCAGGAGGTTACTCCTGAATGGATTGATCTTCTACCGAAAATATCCCCAAGGGCGTGTTCAAGACCTGAGTCAAATGATCCACTACTAGAGCCACCAGACAGAGATTTCCACAAGCAGAATCCTGCCAGTTGTTGTAATACCCGAGAAATTATAAAGGACTCAAGAGTAATTTATCTTGGGGCAAAAATAAAATTTAAGGATAAATAGAGGGTTTGACGGTAATTTATTACCGTATAGAAGATCGAATAATTGTCGGGAGTGCCCTGGAGCCGAGATGCCAAAGAAAAATGGCCAGGCATTAACGAGCACCCTGAGATAGGATTTATGATTCCAAAAGAAATCAGATCGAGAACGGTTTTCGGTACAACTAAAATGCAACTATAAATTAAGGCTACAATACCAAATTGTTATAGATGATTTTCAAAAGTCAACAGAAGCTTGAGGGGGCTTCAGTTTTTTTATAAGGAACGACCCTTCAGTGATTTCAGGAAGAAACGAAAGGGTTTAAGGGCAAAACGGAGATTCGAGCCTAAGTGCAGTTTTCTAAAATTACCAGAAGGAGGTCAAAACAAATATTTCTTGGAATCTTCGAGGGTCAAATGAATTTTTTAAGACTTGAGGGTCTTAATGGAAACTATGAAAAGTTGAAGGGCTTTATAAAATGGGTCAAATGAAGAAAGTCAAAATTTTAGGGGTCAAAGTGTAATTTTAAGAAAAAGTTTCAAAGCATCCATGGTCGACCAACCTTCCAATCACCAAAATCAGCCATGGGAGACCCAAGGCAGTGGCTGGGGGACCTCTGGACAAGGCCAAGACAAGCTTCTTGACCAACAAATGGCCAAAATGGTGTCAAAATCGGGCCAACTTTTGGCCAAAAGTGGCCGAAAGTTTGGCCATTAAAATGGAAAGATTAGAGCTCTTTCGGTGGATTTTGGACTTGTTAAGGGCAAGATGGGACATTAGAGACCTTGAATGAAGCGAGATTCGTCGTTTAGGGGCTCGAAATCGCCTATAAATAGAGGTATTTAGAGAAGTCGAAATATAGAAGAAATTTAAACTCTCAGATCCGAGAGTTTGTGAATAAATTGAGAGAATCGGATAAGGGGCTTTTTTTTTTCCCATATCCTAAGCTTCATTTCTGTGCAATTTGAGCCATTTTGGTTGAGAGATGAGTGAGATTCGAAGCCTCATCAGAAAAACGATCTTTGCCAGAAAATGTGCTTGAGCAGTTTGAAAATGGCTCCATTTGTGGGATTTTTTTGTATCATCTTGTAGAGAGCGAAAAGATGAAGCCATAGGTTCAAACGGGGGGCCAATCGGAGGTCGGATGAAGGAGATATAGCCATTAAACC